>CM072228.1:55316790-55396790 GCA_036851935.1 Coregonus suidteri | reverse complement strand
GATTTTTTCACATCTAATTGTTTTACAAAGTGGGATTGAAATAGATTTTTTGGGGGTCAACAATATACACAAAATACTCAGTAATGTCAAAGTGGAAGAAAATTTCGATTAAAAAAAAAAAGATTAATAAAAAATGTAAGATGCGCTATGCAGAAATCGAGAAATCGCTCTGCCATTTCCTGGTGGCATAAATTCTAAAAGTTTGCCTAATTTCAGTTTATGTGACAAAAAAACCAAGTGTAGTGTAGAGAATCATTGTACCCTCTAAACTGCTGTGAAATATATTTTCCATAACCATCATTATTATAATAATAATATAGAAAATGCACTGTAGTCAGTCAGAGAAGGTGGAACAATGTTTTGACAGGGGGTGCTTTTTTTTGGCATGATTTAGATATGTTTCTGCTCATAATTTACAACATGTTGGTGGGCTATTTGTTAGTCGACTTGTCTATAATTAGATACATGCAGCTTCTCTTCTGTCATCACTTGTTGCCCTAGAAGACTAAATAATCCCTTGTTCACCAGAATGATGGCACACTAACTACACATGTTGCGATTCCAGAAGTAACAATGCACAAGCAGTCTATATCCGTTCACTTTACCAGCATTGCATCGTGTAGATGCCAGAAAAATAGACTAGCTTTATAATTTGAAGCGCATGAAGTAGTGCGTTGACTGTCGTGGCCCATATCTTTTCTCTCATTCACTACCGTGCATTCTAATCCCAGCGTGTACACGCTCATTCACGCAGGTAAAAATGCATGTAAAAAAAAAGCAGATAAATTGCCTGGGTTGATAAATTGCTTAGAACCGCCAAAGGCCAATCGCCCACTGATGTTTGATTTTGTAAATAAATAAAAATCAGCCGAAAAAAAAGCTATGTCCTGCTCCTTCCCGGACTTTTCCTAAATATTTGTGTTTTTGCTCATTTGTCAGAATTTTAAAAATCACCTACAGAAAAGTATTTAGAGGCTATTTACCTTCATTTATTTCCTAATTTACCCGCCAAGACAATGTGCTGTAGGACGTTGGTACCCAGCCAAGACAATGTGCTGTAGGACGTTGGTACCCAGCCAAGACAATGTGCTGTAGGACGTTGGTACCCAGCCAAGACAATGTGCTGTAGGACGTTGGTACCCAGCCAGGCGCTAATGAGTCTCTCTCTCCAAGACAATGTGCTGTAGGACGTTGGTACCCAGCCAGGCGCTAATGAGTCTCTCTCTCCAAGACAATGTGCTGTAGGACGTTGGCACCCAGCCAGGCGCTAATGCGTCTCTCTCTCCAAGACAATGTGCTGTAGGACGTTGGTACCCAGCCAGGCGCTAATGCGTCTCTCTCTCCAAGACAATGTGCTGTAGGACGTTGGTACCCAGCCAGGCGCTAATGAGTCTCTCTCTCCAAGACAATGTGCTGTAGGACGTTGGCACCCAGCCAAGACAATGTGCTGTAGGACGTTGGCACCCAGCCAGGCGCTAATGCGTCTCTCTCTCCAAGACAATGTGCTGTAGGACGTTGGTACCCAGCCAGGCGCTAATGAGTCTCTCTCTCCAAGACAATGTGCTGTAGGACGTTGGCACCCAGCCAGGCGCTAATGCGTCTCTCTCTCCAAGACAATGTGCTGTAGGACGTTGGTACCCAGCCAGGCGCTAATGAGTCTCTCTCTCCAAGACAATGTGCTGTAGGACGTTGGTACCCAGCCAGGCGCTAATGCGTCTCTCTCTCCAAGACAATGTGCTGTAGGACGTTGGTACCCAGCCAGGCGCTAATGAGTCTCTCTCTCCTCACTGAATGAATGACAAATGGGTGAATGGGCAATAATTGTGCACCTTTACTTCACAATCGAATTTAAATTAGACCCAACTGAACGATAAGGAGGGTGAAGAGGTTGATTTTAATTTAGAAAGACAATAGTGTAATGACGAGTTTATGTTATGCCTATTGATCAACAGCAAATAACTTTGTAAAAATAAGCTGTTGTTGGACTGTTTGATTTACTATAACTCTATTACTAATCAAATGTATTGTAAAGGAAATGAAAACATGCTACATGTTGCAGTAGGCCTTTAGAATAATGCAAAACATATGTTGTTTAATGCTGAATGCTGAACGAGAGACCACGGTTTATTGTTTTTGTAACGTTGTGACAACAGTGTTTCCTTGTAAAATTTGATTTTATATACTTTTTGACTTTGGATTTTGGATCCCGCGGCTTAGTTGCTGTCAAGGGTTCTGATGCGAATGTGTGGTGGAATCAAGTGCAGGACACAGGAGCTCAGTCAAACTTGACTTTACTGGCAAAGCACAAAAATACACGGGTAAACTAACCCGGAGGCGAACAATACGCAACAGTGCGTAACATACAAAACCCGACTACGCACGAACAACAGTGCGACGGTAAACTAGCGTCTGTCCAAAACAGTCGAACACCAACAGACAGGAAAACAATTACACACAACACATGACAGAAACAACGAGAACTTATAGGACACATAATCAACACTAAACATGAACAGGTGTACTAAAAACAGACCAAACCAATCAAACAACGAAACAAAGAACGGTGGCAGCTAGTACTCCGGAGACGACGACCGCCGAAGCCTGCCCGAACAAGGAGGAGGAGCAGCCTCGGCCGAAAACCGTGACAGTACCCCCCCCTTGACGCGCGGCTCCAGCCGTGCGCCGACCCCGGCCTCGAGGACGACCAGGAGGACGCGGAGTAGGGCGCGTGGGATGACCACGATGGAACTCAGTCAGCAGAGACGGGTCTAAGATGTCCCTCCTCGGCACCCAGCACCGCTCCTCCGGGCTGTACCACTCCCACTCCACAAGATATTGGAGACCCCCCATCCGACGTCTCGAATCCAAGATGGATCGCACGGTGTACGCCGGTGCCCCCTCGATGTCTAATGGGGGCGGAGGAGTCTCTCTGATCTCATCTTCCTTGAGTGGACCAGCTACCACCGGCCTGAGAAGAGACACATGGAACGAGGGGTAATATTCTTATACTCAATAGGCATTTGTAATCTGTAACACACCTCGTTCAATCTTCTCAGGACTTTAAACGGCCCCGCAAACCGCCGACCCAGCTTCCGGCAGGGCAGGCGGAGGGGCAGGTTTCTGGTAGAGAGCCAGACTCGATCACCAGGTGCGTACACCGGCCCCTCACTGCGGTGGAGATCGGCGCTCGCCTTTTGACGACGGATGGCCCGCTGCAGATGGACGTGTGCAGCGTTCCACGTCTCCTCCGAGCGCCGCACCCACTCATCCACCGCAGGAGCCTCGATCTGGCTCTGCTGCCAAGGTGCCAGAACCGGCTGGTAACCTAACACACATTGGAAAGGGGTTAGGTTAGTTGAGGAGTGGCGTAGGGAATTCTGGGCCATTTCTGCCCAAGGAACATACCGTGCCCCACTCCTCCGGCCGGTCCTGGCAGTATGATCTAAGAAACCTACCCACATCCTGGTTCACGCGTTCCACCTGCCCATTACTCTCAGGATGGTAACCCGAGGTAAGGCTCACCGAGACCCCCAAACGCTCCATAAATGCTCTCCAGACTCTGGAGGTGAACTGGGGACCTCGATCAGACACAATATCCTCGGGTACCCCGTAGTGCCGGAAAACGTGGGTGAATAGCGCTTCGGCGGTCTGTAGGGCAGTAGGAAGGCCCGGCATAGGGAGCAAACGACAGGCCTTAGAGAACCGATCCACAACGACCAGTATAGTGGTATTCCCCTGCGAGGGGGGAAGGTCAGTGATAAAGTCCACCGAGAGGTGAGACCATGGTCGTTGTGGAACGGGCAGGGGTTGTAACTTACCCCTAGGCAGATGTCTAGGCGCCTTACACTGGGCGCACACCGAGCAGGAGGAGACATAAACCCTCACATCCCTGGCTAACGTGGGCCACCAGTACTTAGCACTAAGACAGTGCACTGTCCGGCCAATACCAGGATGTCCAGAGGAGGGTGACGTGTGAGCCCCAATAAATGAGTCGATCCCGAACCTCGAGCGGAACGTACGTCCGACCCCACAGGACACTGTGGAGGGCTAGGGTCAGTACGCAACGCCCGCTCGATTTCAGAATCGACCTCCCACACAACCGGTGCCACTAGACAAGACTCCGGTAGTATGGAAGTGGGCTCAACGGACCTCTCCTCTGTATCATACCGCCGGGACAGGGCGTCTGCCTTACCGTTCTGGGACCCAGGGATGTACGTGATTTTTAAATACGAACCTGGCTAGAAACATGTTCCACCGAGCCTGGCGAGGGTTCAGTCTCCTAGCTGCCCGGATGTACTCCAGGTTCCGATGGTCAGTCAAAATGAGGAAAGGGTGTTGAGCCCCCTCAAGCCAATGCCTCCACACCTTTAGGGCCTGTACCACGGCTAACAGCTCCCTGTCCCCTACGTCATAATTTCGCTCCGCCGGGCTGAGCTTTTTAGAGTAAAAAGCACAGGGGCGGAGTTTAGGTGGCGTGCCGGACCGTTGAGATAGAACAGCCCCTATACCGGCCTCAGACGCGTCCACCTCTACCTGAAATGGTAAGGCGGGATCCGGATGCGCCAGCACCGGAGCCGAAGTGAACAGACCCTTCAGTTTCTCAAAAGCCCTGTCCGCTTCAGCTGACCACTGCAAGCGCACCGGACCCCCTTTCAGAAGGGACGTGATGGGATCTGCTACCTGTCCAAAACCCCGGATAAACCTCTGGTAGTAATTCGCAAAGCCCAAGAACTGCTGCACCTCTTTAACAGTGGTTGGGTTTTGCCAATTACGCACGGCTGACACACAAATCCACCTCCATCTTCACCCCTGACGCGGACAACCGATAACCCAAAAAGGAGACCGACTCCTGGAAAAAACAGACATTTCTCTGCCTTGACATACAGGTCGTGCTCCAACAGCCTCCTCAAACACTCGACGCACCAGGGCTACATGCTCGGCTCGGGTAGGAGAATACACCAGAATGTCATCAATGTACACGACCACACCTTGCCCCTGCATGTCCCGGAAGATCTCATCCACGAATGATTGGAAAACCGAAGGAGCGTTCATCAACCCGTATGGCATGACGAGATACTCGTAATGACCCGAGGTGGTACTAAAGGCTGTTTTCCATTCATCGCCCTCCCTAATGCGCACCAAGTTATACGCGCTCCTGAGATCCAGTTTTGTGAAGAAACGCGCTCCGTGCAATGACTCCGTCATAGTCGCAATCAGAGGGATGGATAACTGTACTTCACAGTAATCTGATTGAGACCACGGTAATCAATGCACGGGCGCAACCCTCCATCCTTTTTCTTCACAAAAAAGAAGCTCGAGGACGCAGGGGAAGTGGAGGGCCGTATGTATCCTTGTCTCAAAGATTTGGCTATGTAAGTCTCCATAGCCCTTTTCTCCTCTTGAGACAACGGATACACGTGGGCTCCGTGGGAGCGCCGCTCCTGCCTGGAGGTCTATCGCACAATCCCCCTGTCTGTGGGGAGGCAACTGCGTCGCCCTCGATTTACTGAACACAAGTGCCAAAATCCCCATATTCAGGGGGAATGTGCATTGCGGGCACTTGGTTTGGACTTTCCACCGAGGTCGCCCCCACGGAAACACCCAGACATCGCCCCTCACACTGAGCAGACCACTCCTTGAGAGCCCTCTGTTGCCACGAAATGGAAGGGTTATGGGTACTTAACCAGGGAATTCCCAGCACCACCGGGTACGCAGGAGAGTCGATCAGATATAGCTGAATATTCTCCTCATGATCCCCTGCGTACACATCTTAAGTGGTGCTGTGACCTCCCCTAATCAACCCCGAACCCAACGGGCGGCTGTCTAATGCATGAACGGGAAATGGAGTGTCAACCGGAATGAGGGGAATCCTAACTCTAAACAAAATTTCCGATCAACAAAATTGCCAGCTGCGCCTGAATCTACTAGCGCCTTATGCTGGGAATGAGGTGCAACCTGTGGAAAACTTACAGGTATACAAAAATGTACAACAGAAAGCTCTGGGTGAGTGGGGCGTCTACTCACCTGGAATGGCTCCCCAGTGCGTGGCCTGCTGTCCCCTCCCAATGGAGACCCTCCCCAGCACCTGGCCGCAGTGTGCCCTCCACGGCCACAAGTGGTGCAGGGGGGACAGCCTCCCTCGGGCTCCTTCTCCTCCTCTCTCTAGCGCCAGCACCTCCGAGCTCCATAGGGCTCGGCTCGGAGGTGCTGGAGGATGGAATGGACGGACCCCACTCGGAACGTCCACGGGTGGCCAGCAGGGTGTCCAGACATATGGACATGTCGACCAGCTGGTCGAACGTAAGGGTGGTGTCCCTGCAAGCCAACTCACGTTGGACGTCCTCCCGCAAACTACAACAAAAGTGATCGATGAGGGCCCGTTCATTCCACCCTGCATCTGCCGCTAGAGTCCGGAACTCCAGTGCGAACTCCTGGGCGCTCCTCCTCCCCTGTCGGAGGTAGAATAGACGCTCCCCCGCCGCTTTCCCCTCAGGGGGATGGTCGAACACGGCCCTGAAGCGACGGGGAGAACTCCGCATAGGAGATGGTGGTGGCGTCTATCCTCCTCCATTCGGCGTTGGCCCATTCCAACGCCTTGCCGGTGAGACAGGAGATGAGGGCGGAAACGCTCTCGTGTCCCGAGGGCACCGGGTGTACAGTGGCCAGGTAGAGCTCCACCTGCAGGAGGAACCCCTGACACCCGGAAGCTGTGCCGTCATACGCCCTCGGGAGCGAGAGCCGAATCCCACTGGGTTCCGGAACATGGACGGCCGGACTGACCGATGGTGGTGGTGAGGTAGGTGGAGGTGTGGGTAACCCTCTGGACTCCCATCGGTGCAAGGTGTTAATGACGTCCTGCAGAGCGGTCCCCATTCGCTGGATCTGATCATCCTGGCTGCGGACGCGCTCCTCCAACGACTCAGGCGCTGCTGTCGCTCCTGCTGATTCCATAGATGGTGTGTAATTCTGTCAAGGGTTCTGATGCGAATGTGTGGTGGAATCAAGTGCAGGACACAGGAGCTCAGTCAAACTTGACTTTACTGGCAAAGCACAAAAATACACGGGTAAACTAACCCGGAGGCGAACAATACGCAACAGTGCGTAAGATACAAAACCCGACTACGCACGAACAACAGTGCGACGGTAAACTAGCGTCTGTCCAAAACAGTCGAACACCAACAGACAGGAAAACAATTACACACAACACATGACAGAAACAACGAGAAACTTATAGGACACATAATCAACACTAAACATGAACAGGTGTACTAAACAGACCAAACCAATCAAACAACGAAACAAAGAACGGTGGCAGCTAGTACTCCGGAGACGACGACCGCCGAAGCCTGCCCGAACAAGGAGGAGGAGCAGCCTCGGCCGAAACCGTGACAGTTGCTGTGAATGCTACTATCTGTCCCAGGATCCTGCCAGATTCCATGTAAAGAGAGAGACACGGTGTCAGGATGAAGAGGAGGAGCAGCCTCGGCTAAATCCGTGACACACGGAAACCCAGCTGTCTCAAATGGAGGTCGCTGCAGTAGCTGTGTTTACTTTGCTTTATTCCGGGACAATGTGGACTGCTCAGACTTTAAATGTAGCAACTGCTTGCTTGCGGAGGACTACAGGGGCGAAGTGGCTACTTAGCAAGGAAGTAGCAAACCTACACATGCTACTGGGGACCCACACCCGCCTACTTTCTCTTTTTCTTCTACCCCAATAGCCAGACGCCGCTCTGGTCTGATCTGAACGCCACTCTGGTTCTTCCCTGGAGAACGGAGCTAGTAGGATGCTCCTGGATGACCTGGGGGATGGTCCTGTTCTCGACCCAACCAACCAACCAGCCATGGAGATACGTCACTCGTCGTGGAAGTCGAAAACAGCGTCCTCTGGCAACGGGGGCCTCTTTGGAGATGTTAAGCCGGACCGGACACAGACCAGAAATTGCTTTTTCATCCTAGATTCAGAGGTTCCGGCGCCTTCTTCCTTAGGGGCTTCCGATTCGAGATCGGATCTGGAGGTACCTGCGCCTTCGTCCTCTGTTCTGTCTCCCTCTTCGGTGGCTTCTTCCTCGGGTTCAGATCCTCAGAGCTCCCACCCTCATCACACCGTGAGGCTGCCTGAGAGACCGGCCCATTCATCATCCATGATGGATATTACAGCAGGCTTGGTTCCATCGGGCCCCACCGCCCTTCGGTCCTCAAAGCGCCTTCACTCGAGGCGAAAGAACGGCCGGATCTCCTCGGCTATTTCACCAGCTGTCATCATCGGCAGCTCTATGGTGCGAAACATCTCGGTTCCTAGAGCAAAAACCGTGTCTTACCCAGGAGCACGAGTACAGGACATTACAAGGCTGCATCCGACCGTTCTATGACGGCTGCCAGGGGCTGACGCTGACGTAGTCCATGTGGGGTCAAACGACATCAGGAGGGCTAGCTCGGAACATCTGAAAATTGATTTTAAAGAACTGAAAGATACCAAAAAGACAATCATTTCAGATCCGTTACCATCGTTGGACCGCGGGTGTGAAGGATTCAGCAGGCTACTGGCATTACACATCTGGCTAAAAGATTACTGTAGCTCTGCTGGAATCACTTTTATAGATAACTTGGACACCTTCTGGAAACAGAAGATACTCCACAGGAATGACAGAGTCCATCCAAATCATCTTGGCTCCTTGACTCTGTCCACGCATGTCAAGGCTGCATTGAAACAATTACTTATCAATTACAAAAGACCAGCTCAGTTAATCCCTACCATTGTGACAATAAATAGGTGTTAAGCTAAATAGGTGTTAAGCTAAATAGGGTTTAAGCTAAATAGGTGTTAAGCTAAATAGGTTTTAAGGTAAGTAGGTTTTAAGGTAAGTAGGTTTTAAGCTAAATAGCTGTTAAGCTAAATATGTGTTAAGCTAAACAGGTGTTAAGCTAAATAGGTTTTAAGCTAAATAGGTTTTAAACTAAATAGGTGTTAAGCTAAATAGGTGTTAAGCTAAATAGTTTTTAAGGTAAGTAGGTTTTAAGCTAAATATGTGTTATGCTAAATATGCGTTAAGCTATATAGGCGTTAAGCTAAACAGGCGTTAACCTAAATAGGTGTTAAGCTAAATAGGTTTTAAGCAAAATAAGTTTTAAGCTAAATAAGTTTTACGCTAAATAGGCGTTAAGCTAAATAGCTGGTAAGCTAAATAGGTGTTAAGCTAAACAGGTGTTAAGCTAAATAGGTTTTAAACTAAATAGGTTTTAAACTAAATAGGTGTTAAGCTAAATAGGTTTTAAGGTAAGTAGGTTTTAAGGTAAGTAGGTTTGAAGCTAAATAGGTGTTAAGCTATATAGGTTTTAAGGTAAGTAGGTTTTAAGCTAAATAGGTGTTAAGATAAATTGGTGTTAAGCTAAATAGGTTTTAAGCTAAATAGGTTTTAAGCTAAATAGATGTTACGCTAAATAGGTGTTAAGCTAAATAGGTGTTAAGCTAAATAGGTTTGAAGCTAAATAGGTGTTAAGCTAAATAGGTTTTAAGGTAAGTAGGTTTTAAGGTAAATAGGTGTTAAGCTAAATAGGTGTTAAGCTAAATAGGTTTTAAGGTGAGTAGGTTTTAAAGTAGGTAGGTTTTAAGCTAAATAGCTGTTAAGCTAAATAGGTGTTAAGCTAACTAGCTAGCATGTCACCACGTGAAAAAGTAGCTGGCTAGCTCACTAAAAACGTGTCAATAAAAAGGTCACAATATAAATTATTTAACTGAGAAACTAAAAAGGCTATAATATCTACGCTACTTGCTAGGTTACCTGCTACTTGACGATGAGTTCGCATGGAGAAATGTGCCTTCAGGGATGACGTCAAAGCTTGCGACAAGATGTGTAGTTCTGTCTGATAGCCACATTAGCAGCTAATTAGCATTTTGTTTATGCGGGGTAATTACAGGCGAATATATTGATAAAAGTCACCTTGTCTGAGAGAGATTTACGCGGTTATCAAAACGTCACGCCAGGGGAAGCCTACACTAAACACAGACCTTATATGAAATAGTTCTATAATTCCAGATGCAAAAATGAATGGTGAAAAAAACATTGGAACCATTTCCGGGTTTTACGGTAGGTTTTATGAGTATTATGACTCATACTGTGGTACTCAATTCTCTCCATGTTCTTGTCACAAGATTACTCTTTGCTCTACAGCCACACCGCTGCTGTCTCCACTGCACCACTGTATGCCTTGTGTTGCACTACACTGTCGTTACTGTATGTATGGCTACTATTTCATTGTGCTATGTAAACTATCTTGTATCTTCAGAACAGATCAACTTTGAGGTTATTACTAAGCTTACTTAAATATTGGACGCTGTGAAAGACTGTCTCTATTACTATTCCTACTTTGAGTATTATTTTGAATGACTTGTTTATTGTGAAATCTTGTGAGAGAAGAATATATCGAATTATTACATGTTTACTTTGCCAACAAATAAGGGAGCTGAAATGAGGGAGCTGAAATGAGGGAGCTGAAATGATACCTTTGAACTTGAGATGAGTTAAATGGAATACTAACTGAAATCTGGACATTGACAGGCCTATAACATCTCACATGTAGCCTAATATGAAATGTACTCCTGTAGAATTAAATATTTCTTGCAGTACAATGATGCTCCAACTGTTTTTTGTATCCGGAAAAGAAAGTGGAGCAATATAAGATTCATTTATTTCAGTATCTCGAGCAAATGCGAATATGGGTGTCTTATTCAGTGATTGATCCTTTTAGATAACAGCTGTAAGTATTTTGACCACGTAAACTATGCATCAATAACGAAGTGAATTCTTATCAGAAACATGGATTTTAGTTTTCACTGCTTTTATTCAGAAAATGTTTGCAAGGGAAGAATATTTCGGCTACCCTGTTTAGAGCTATTGCGTTTTCTTCCCGGCCCCGTCGAGGGGAGCAACAATGAAAGAGAAAGCTTTACAGACGTCAGCTAGATGATTTATGCATTCATTCTATCATTGAAGACATTTATTCTTGTGAGTACCGATTGATTTATTATGTATTATAATTGATTTGTCTTCTAGAGCAACAAGTTATGACTGAAGAGAAGCCTCGGCCTGTTTGACTAGACAAGTTGACTAAAATAGTCTATACATTTTCTGAAATTATAAGCAGATAAAATTTGCGTGGAACGGATGTGGGTGGGGCTATGTTTACGTAAGGGTGCTAATTTAAAAAAGTCACAAAAGCTCTGAAGAAGGCCTTGAGGCCGATAGTAAAGCTTATTAAAGGGCAGTGATGCTATCAAGAGCAGTGTGCCGGTTTCTTCTTTTCTCCTCATCTTATTCAACTGTTACCATGGCACCTGCAACAAAGATAGCTCAGATGTGCAAGTGCCTTTTGAACTTCCTGTATATAGCCATGTTATTACCTGGTACTTCCTGTATACAGTCACATTATTACCTGGTACTTCCTGTATATAGCCATGTTATTACCTGGTACTCCCTGTATATAGCCATGTTATTACCTGGTACTCTCTCTGTATATAGCCATGTTATTACCTGGTACTCTCTGTATATAGCCATGTTATTACCTGGTATTCCCTGTGTATAGCCATGTTATTACCTGGTATTCTCTGTATATAGCCATGTTATTACCTGGTACTCCCTGTATATAGCCATGTTATTACCTGGTACTTCCTGTATATAGCCATGTTATTACCTGGTACTTCCTGTATACAGTCACGTTATTACCTGGTACTTCCTGTATATAGCCATGTTATTACCTGGTACTTCCTGTATATAGCCATGTTATTACCTGGTACTTCCTGTATATAGCCATGTTATTACCTGGTACTTCCTGTATATAGCCGTGTTATTACCTGGTACTTCCTGTATACAGGTGTTATTTTTACTCATTATTGTTATTCACTGATTTATTCCTCGTGTCCCTTTCTATTATTGTACTATCTTATCTTTAACTCTGCATTGTTGGAAAGTGACCCGTAAATAATCCTTTCAGTTAGTGTATACCTATTGTTTTCATAGCATGTAACAAATAAAATGTGTTTTGATTTGTAGACAGGTTCAGCACTAGACCTCGGGGCAGACCATTTGGAACATCAAAAAATATAATATTATCTGAACTCAAGAGGGCCTAGCTGTACTATCGGTTTCATTATAATTAGCCTTAATAATTAAATATGTAGTTGTCGCAAACACCTTAAAAGCTCCCGGAGAAAATAAACACACACACACACGTCACTATTGCAATTCACTATGTGGTTGGTTCCTTGAAGGTCACTGCTTTTTGACGAGGGAGAGTAACTGGTCAATGAGACCAAATTGGAGTTTGTCTTTTCTCAGCTGCAGTTTTACCGAAACGTGAACTGTCCGGTGCCAAAGGTTTTTATCAGTACAAGTGCAATTCAGGGTAAGAACGCGCGGGCACCTGCGTTAGACAGTCGGAGAGCGTTTGGGGGTGAGAGGAGAAAGAGAATACCGGATGTTTCCAGATCAGATGGATGATATTGGAATATATTTTTGGAAGTAAACGTATTTAACTAACAGAAAATGAGAGGGAACCTAACAATAAGTTACGAATAATACCCAAACTGTAAGGATGTGTTCATCATTCCCAAATCGGCATTGTTTTTCTTACTATGTTATTTTCCATTGACCTGCATTGGGATATTTGAAACCAAACGGAATACTCGATTTAAAAAAATATAAATGCATTTATTGATAATGAAAAGATTTTGAGATGAAAAGCTGCAGTTTTAGCCAAGATTTTTGTGTCTGTGCGTGAGTTGTGGTGTCTGTGCGTGAGTTGGAGTCTCCTGTTGGTGTCTGACCGGGATCATTACATGGGAGACGGAGAGATCTAACTGGCGTTGGACATCAAGAGTGGCAGGGGAACCAGTGGAGCTCCGTTTTTCGGTGTGTTCGGAGGTCCCTGTTGCGTGATGAAGCGGTTCAGGATTTGGGGTGCGTTTGGCCGGTTTGTGCTGCTCCCTTTGCTCGCTCCATGCACCATGCTGTCGTGCGTTCTGATTCCAGTGTGTTTCTCTTCCTCCCAGCCTTGTCAAATCCTCAAGCGGATTGGGCACACGGTGCGCGTGGGGGCCCTGCAACTGCAGCCGCGGCTCTTCGGTCCCGTTTCTACCTTCAGAGGCGAGAAAGAACCCCCTGTCCCCGTGGATGAATGGGATATACACGGGGGCACGAGGGAAGCAGTGGAGAGACAGTTGGAAAATATTACCAAAAGTGGCAATGAACAGGGTTTATGCAGCCTAAGGACTAATGGGTCCGTGAACAGCCAAGACAGGGAGAGGGAGAGGGACAGGGACAGGGACAGGGACAGGGACAAGGGGGGTAAAAGTAAAAACATGTATATACAGATCGAGAGTGAGAGTAATGTGTTTATGCCGAGGGACTCTATCATATTAGCCATGGAGACGTTGAACCGCATGGTCGGTCTGTTACCATATAACCTCTCACTGGAGGTGGTGATGGCTGTGGAAGCGGGGCTCGGGGAATTACCCGCCTACTCCTCCTCTACCCCGGGCTGTGAAGACCCCATGTCGTTTCTGCAGAGTGTTTGTCATACTGTTATAGTCCAAGGAGTTTCTGCTATGATGGCTTTCCCTCAGACCAGGGACGAACTGCTGAAGTTGGAATTCATCGCGTCAGCGCTTCAAATTCCTGTCATCAGTGTTGTCCAGAACGAATTCAAACGGCAGAGTAAGGTAAGGCAGAGAAAGGTAAGGCAGATAGATCTCTGAAGGCATAAACACTGGTGCAGTACTAGCATCTCTGTATTTGATGTGTCTGGTGCAGTACTACAGAGCGCTTGTAGTTGCAGAAACTGGTCATGGACAGAGCGCTCAAGTTCAGAAACTCCAACCATGGACAGATGAGGAAGGAAGGGTGTTTCTGTTAATTCAGCACCACGCATTCCTCGTGCTGCTTTACTCGACGAGTAAATGTTGATATTTTTCTTTCCTTGTCCTGTGTCACGTGGGCAGCTAAATTCACACTCCATGCACAATCTATCCCACAAATATAACAATATATTCCTAAACACACACAGAGAGAGAGAGAGAGAGAGAGAGAGAGAGAGAGAGAGAGAGAGAGAGAGAGAGAGAGAGAGAGAGAGAGAGAGAGAGAGAGAGAGAGAGAGAGAGAGAGAGAGAGAGAGAGAGAGAGAGAGAGAGAGAGAGAGAGAGAGAGAGAGAGAGAGAGAGAGAGAGAGAGAGAGAGAGAGAGAGAGAGAGAGAGAGACTACTGACCAGGGCCCCCTACATAGTAACCTACCCCCACACACACATTAAGTTTTTTTACCCTAGCACTACACAGCTGTTTCAAATAATCAAACCTTGAAGATGAATTGGTTATTTGAATCAGCTGTGTAGTGCTACAGCAAAAAAACAAAACGTGCAACCAGGGGGGGGGCCTCAGGACTGAGTTTGAGAAACACTATCATAGGGAACTACAAAATATGCCAATTAGGCCTTTGGTTGGCTGTTAGAATACAAAACAAAGCCATCTGAAATGTCCTGAATTCACCATGGCATTCTACATAGTGGACAACCACATGGAGCATAGCTATCATGTGTGGACTACTGTATAGCTAGCAAACTTCTAAAGATAGGAATACTTCACTCAGGGGCTAGGCTCATTTTGAAAAGTGACCAGGGCCCATTATACATTGAATAATGATTATTATATTATTCATTGAAAATATAGGAATAACCATGATACAAAGTGGCACTAGTGTACCAGGGCCCATTTACAAAGTGGACTACTCTCTCAGGGCTCTCTCTCTACTCCAGGAGTGCTACATCTCTCTACTGACCAGGGCTCATCTGCTACATAGTGGACTCTCTCTCTCTCTCGCTCTCTCTCTCTCTCTCTCTCTCACACACACACACACTTCCATCATCCAGTTATCAACACATGATTTGATGCTAGTCTCTACCCCATAGTGCTACCTTCGCACACATTGCTACAGGTCAGGCCGTGGTCCAGGCCCCTGCTACGTTATAGAAGCACAGGAAAACACTACTGACCATTGGGCATTTTAATAGCATTTACTGCATTTCAATTACGTTGAAGAACAATTAGAACAGTGGTACATAGTTGGACTACATCCCAAATAGCCATATTCCCTATATAGTGGACTACTGACCCCGGGCCCATAGCTACATAGTGGACTACTGACCCGGGCCCATTGCTACATAGTGGACTACTGACCCCGGGCCCATTGCTACATAGTGGACTACTGACCAGGGCCCATAGCTACATAGTGGACTACTGACCCGGGCCCATTGCTACATAGTGGACTACTGACCCGGGCCCATTGCTACATAGTGGACTACTGACCAGGGCCCATAGCTACATAGTGGACTACTGACCCGGGCCCATAGCTACATAGTGGACTACTGACCCGGGCCCATAGCTACATAGTGGACTACTGACCAGGGCCCATAGCTACATAGTGGACTACTGACCCGGGCCCATAGCTACATAGTGGACTACTGACCAGGGCCCATAGCTACATAGTGGACTACTGACCCGGGCCCATAGCTACATAGTGGACTACTGACCAGGGCCCATAGCTACATAGTGGACTACTGACCAGGGCCCATAGCTACATAGTGGACTACTGACCAGGGCCCATTGCTACATAGTGGACTACTGACCAGGGCCCATAGCTACATAGTGGACTACTGACCAGGGCCCATAGCTACATAGTGGACTACTGACCAGGGGCCCATTGCTACATAGTGGACTACTGACCAGGGCCCATTGCTACATAGTGGACTACTGACCAGGGCCCATAGCTACATAGTGGACTACTGACCAGGGCCCATAGCTACATAGTGGACTACTGACCAGGGCCCATTGCTACATAGTGGACTACTGACCAGGGCCCATAGCTACATAGTGGACTACATAGTGGACTACTGACCAGGGGCCCCATAGCTACATAGTGGACTACTGACCAGGGCCCATTGCTACATAGTGGACTACTGACCCGGGCCCATAGCTACATAGTGGACTACTGACCAGGGCCCATTGCTACATAGTGGACTACTGACCCGGGCCCATAGCTACATAGTGGACTACTGACCAGGGCCCATAGCTACATAGTGGACTACTGACCAGGGCCCATAGCTACATAGTGGACTACTGACCAGGGACTTGCTACATAGTGGACTACTGACCAGGGCCCATAGCTACATAGTGGACTACTGACCAGGGCCCATAGCTACATAGTGGACTACTGACCAGGGCCCATTGCTACATAGTGGACTACTGACCAGGGCCCATTATACATAGTGGACTACTGACCAGGGCCCATTGCTACATAGTGGACTACTGACCCGGGCCCATAGCTACATAGTGGACTACTGACCAGGGCCCATTTGCTACATAGTGGACTACTGACCAGGGCCCATAGCTACATAGTGGACTACTGACCAGGGCCCATAGCTACATAGTGGACTACTGACCAGGGCCCATAGCTACATAGTGGACTACTGACCAGGGCCCATTGCTACATAGTGGACTACTGACCCGGGCCCATAGTACGTAGTGGACTACTGACCCGGGCCCATAGCTACGTAGTGGACTACTGACCAGGGCCCATTGCTACGTAGTGGACTACTGACCCGGGCCCATAGCTACATAGTGGACTACTGACCCGGGCCCATAGCTACATAGTGGACTACTGACCAGGGCCCATAGCTACATAGTGGACTACTGACCAGGGCCCATTGCTACATGTGGACTACTGACCCACCCCATAGCTACGTAGTGGACTACTCAACGCATGGCCATAGCTACGTAGTGGACTACTGACCAGGGCCCATTGCTACGTAGTGGATACTGACCAGGGCCCATAGCTTACTAGTGGACTACTGACACCAGGCGGATTGCTACATACTGTACTACTGACTGCAGGGCCCATAGCTACATAGTGGACTACTGACCCGGCCCACAGACTAGCTACAGCAGTGGACTACTGACCAGGGCCCACTGCTACTGGAAATATAGGGCCCATTGCTACGTAGTGGACTACTGGACCCCGGGCCCATAGCTACATAGTGGGCTAATGACCCGGTTACTGACCCATAGTCAGACTAGTGGAATACTGACCAGGGGCCATTGCTACGTAGTGGACTACTGTCAGGGCATTGCTACGTAATACTCACCCAGGGCTAATAGCTTCATAGGTTACTGACTGTATCTGTCAGAGTGGAATACTGACCAGGGGGCCATTGCTGGGTTACTGGACTACTGACCCGGGCCCATAGACGTAATGGACTACTGACCGGGCCCCATAGCTACTGTAGTGGACAGACTGTAATACTCACCCCAGGCTATATAGTGGACTACTGACTGTATCTGTCATAGCTACGTATGGACTACTGACCCGGGCCCATAGCTATAGTGGTTACTGACCAGGGCCCATTGCTACGTAGTGGATACTGACCGGGGGCCATACTACATAGTGGACTACTGACTGTAATGGCCATTGGCTACATAGTCTGACTACTGACCCGGGCCCATAGCTACTGTAGTGCTCACTGACCAGGGCCCATAGCTACGTAGTGGACTACTGACCAGGGCCCATTGCTACGTAGTGGGACTACTGACCCGGGCCCATTGCTACGTAGTGGACTACTGACCCGTATAGCTACATAGTGGACTACTGACCGGGGCCCATAGCTATCTGTCAGTGTAATGCTCACTGCAGGCCTATTTACGTAGGTTACTGACTGGCCCATCAGACATAGTGGACTACTCACCAGGGCTAATATTCTATATAGTGACTACTGATCTGGGCCCATAGCTACATAGTGGACTAATGACCAGGTCCCATAGCTATATAGTGGACTACTGACCAATGCCCACTGCAGTGGACTACTGACCTGGTTACCCACTGTATAGTCAGACTACTGACCAGGGCCCATAATATAGTGGACTACTGACCAGGGCCCATAGCTTATACTGAGGGACTATGGTTACTGATCAGCCTGTACATAGTGGACTACTGACCAGGGCCCATAGCTACATAGTGGACTGACTGACCAGGGCCCATAGCTAATAGTCACTGACCAGGGCCCCATAGCTATATAGTGGACTACTGACTGTATCTACATAGTCACTGACCAGGGCCCATAGCTACATAGTGGACTACTGACCAGGGCTAATATTCTGGTTAGTGGACTACTACCAGGGCCCATAGCTATATAGTGGACTACTGACCAGGGCCCATAGCTATATAGTGGACTACCAGGGCCCATGCTACATAGTGGACTACTGACCAGGGCCCCATAGCTACATAGTGGACTACTGACCACGGGCCTGTATCTACATAGTGGACTACTGACCAGGGCCCATATATATAGACTGGATACTGAGACAGGTTACTCACTGCAGGGGCTACATAGTGGACTACTGACTGTCAGACTGTAATAGTGGACACTGACAGGGCTAATATTACTGGTTACTGACCAGGGCCCATAGCTCTGTCAGACTGTAATGCTCACTGCAGGGCTAATATTCTGGTTACTGACTGTATCAGTAGATACTAGTAATATACTAGTCAGACTGTAGGTTTATCTCAAGTAATTCAGGGCTAATATTCTGGTTACTGACTGTATCTGTCAGACTGTAATACTCACTGCAAGCTTCTAATGGTCTGGTTACTGACTGGGTCCCATTATACCCACGCTAATACTCTGGTAACTGTATCTCACTGACTCAAGGACACTATTTCTGGTTACTGACTGTACTGGTAATGCTCACTGCAGGGCTAATATTCTGGTTACTGACTGTATCTGTCAGACTGTAATACTCTCACCGCAGGGTTAATATTCTGGTTACTGACTGTATCTGTCAGACTGTAATGCTCACCGCAGGGGCTAATATTCTGACTGTATCTGTCAGACTGTAATACTCACTGCAGGGCTAATATTCTGGTTACTGACTGTATCTGTCAGACTGTAATGCTCACCGCAGGGCTAATATTCTGGTTACTGACTGTATCTGTCAGACTGTAATACTCACTGCAGGGCTAATATTCTGGTTACTGACTGTATCTGTCAGACTGTAATACTCACCGCAGGGCTAATATTCTGGTTACTGACTGTATCTGTCAGACTGTAATGCTCACCGCAGGGCTAATATTCTGGTTACTGACTGTATCTGTCAGACTGTAATGCTCACCGCAGGGCTAATATTCTGGTTACTGACTGTATCTGTCAGACTGTAATACTCACCGCAGGGCTAATATTCTGGTTACTGACTGTATCGGTCAGACTGTAATTACACACGCAGGGCTAATATTCTGGTTACTGACTGTATCTGTCAGACTGTAATACTCACCGCAGGGCTAATATTCTGGTTACTGACTGTATCTGTCAGACTGTAATACTCACTGCAGGGCTAATATTCTGGTTACTGACTGTATCTGTCAGACTGTAATACTCACTGCAGGGCTAATATTCTGGTTACTGACTGTATCTGTCAGACTGTAATGCTCACCGCAGGGCTAATATTCTGGTTACTGACTGTATCTGTCAGACTGTAATACTCACTGCAGGGCTAATATTCTGGTTACTGACTGTATCTGTCAGACTGTAATTCTCACCACAGGGCTAATATTCTGGTTACTGACTGTATCTGTCAGACTGTAATACTCACTGCAGGGCTAATATTCTGGTTACTGACTGTATCTGTCAGACTGTAATACTCACTGCAGGGCTAATATTCTGGTTACTGACTGTATCTGTCAGACTGTAATACTCACTGCAGGGCTAATATTCTGGTTACTGACTGTATCTGTCAGACTGTAATACTCACTGCAGGGGCTAATATTCTGGTTACTGACTGTATCTTCAGACTGTAATACTCACTGCAGGGCTAATATTCTGGTTACTGACTGTATCTGTCAGACTGTAATACTCACTGCAGGGCTAATATTCTGGTTACTGACTGTATCTGTCAGACTGTAATACTCACTGCAGGGCTAATATTCTGGTTACTGACTGTATCTGTCAGACTGTAATACTCACTGCAGGGCTAATATTCTGGTTACTGACTGTATCTGTCAGACTGTAATACTCACTGCAGGGCTAATATTCTGGTTACTGACTGTATCTGTCAGACTGTAATACTCACAGCAGGGCTAATATTCTGGTTACTGACTGTATCTGTCAGACTGTAATACTCACTGCAGGGCTAATATTCTGGTTACTGACTGTATCTGTCAGACTGTAATACTCACTCAGGACTAATATTCTGTTACTGATGTACTCACCTGTAATACTCACCGCAGGGCTAATATTCTGGTTACTGACTGTATCTGTCAGACTGTAATACTCACTGCAGGGTCTAATATTCTGGTTACTGACTGTATCTGTCAGACTTTAAATACTCACTGCAGGGCTAATATTCTGGTTACTGACTGTATCCATCAGACTGTAATACTCACCACAGGGCTAATATTCTGGTTACTGACTGTATCTGTCAGACTTTAATACTCACTGCAGGGCTAATATTCTGGTTACTGACTGTGTCTGTCAGACTTTAATACTCACTGCAGGGCTAATATTCTGGTTAGATCATTGTCAATCTGTCAGATCATTGTCAATCTGTTAGATCATTGTCAAATCATTCAACAGGACAGGAAGCAGCAAACACTTGCTTTGGGGGGAAATGTGCCCTGGTCCCAGGTCTGTTAGTGCTCCTCTACCAACCCCATTGCTGTCATTGTCATGCAAAACAATACATAATGTGTTGGCAAAAAAGCACAAATAGATCTGGGACCAAGGCTACAAAAAATCCTCTTGAAGTTTACATTCCATAGTGATTCCATTATGGTGATTTTTGTTTACACAGGACGTACCGCCCCCACCTACCGTCAACCAATCATGTCAACGCGGAGCTATACGGAGCTACAGTAGACAGAGCCCTCCTTGTTACAACATGTGCGGGTCGCACGGCGATGCGGTGTGGAGCTTGATTTGGCCTCTGCAAGCCTCCGCATGCTACGCAATTGCGTCACACCCTCCGTACGGAGCCTCCGGACCAAGCAAAATGTTTTGCAACGGAAAACCAAAATGAACTAAACTTCTTGTACAATTTCCGCATACTACCTCCCTGTTTCAGTCTGTTTACTTCCGTTTAACAAATACTGTAATGAACAGGACCCAGGTACTATCAGGTCATTTGGAACTCATATTTTAAAATGCTGCTAAACTGGCAGGAAGTCCTGTCTTTGTTTTGATGTTTTGGAGATTAATCCATGAAGAGATGAAGAGCTTCTTCTTTAGTGTGAGTAGATTAGCCTGTTTTCTGTCTGTCAATTACAGGAAGTAGACTTCACTATATCCCAAGCACCATGGGGAAATTATTCAGCCTCAAGAAGCATCTCATCCTGCCCTTCTGGAGAGACCAGAACACCAGCTCATCTTCTCTGGAAAAACCAGACCACCAGCTCTTCTTCTCTGGAAAAACCAGACCACCAGCTCTTCTTCTCTGGAAAAACCAGACCACCAGCTCATGTTCTCTGGAGAGACTAGACCACCAGCTCTTCTTCTCTGGAGAGATTAGACCACCAGCTCATCTTCTCTGGAGAGACCAGACCACCAGCTCATCTTCTCTGGAGAGACCACCTCACTCTGCTCATCATCAAGCCTCTCTGGAGCAGACCTGTGTTCAAAATACTATTAGACATTTTTCAAATTTACTATGAGCATTTGCTTGAGTCTACCCAGAGTGGCAAATGAGCAGGGTTTGCAGTTTTGTGATTATTCTATTGGTTTCATTGGGCCAGGCAAGCGCAATCAAGCCTAGATGCAGTTTTTGAAATTATTTCAAACACTATTTGAACCCAGATCTACTCTGGAGCAGTATCAGAGGATATCTTTATCTATATATGATATTTTATTAGATATAAGGCTACCGTATGAGTCCAGGGAGATATGTGTGGAGAGATCCCTTCAAATCTCCCTGCTACCTTATGAGTCCAGGGAGATATCTGTGGAGAGATCCCTTCAAATCTCCCTGCTACCGTATGAATCCAGGGAGATATCTGTGGAGAGATCCCTTAAAGACCTGCCCCTGATGCGTGTGCACCCGCTTACATATTTGTAGAACATTCTAATGGAAAGGGTATGTGTCAACAAGCTGACATATCTAAGCCTTTATACACAGGCATGAACAAATCCACATACTTTCAGAAATGTATCATATTTGTAGTCATTACCTGATCATTTATTGATCCATATTTCTCCCAAAATGCATTATTTCAGTAGATATTCTTACATGATATGTAATATTCATCCTCATATGTCAGATCAAACTAAATCTGACTCATGATCAATGTCCAGCGTCCAAATTATTTTACCTGTTCAAGCACTGAAAATCATCATGCTTCTTTACATGAAGATGACGTATTTAAGCACACATATTGCACCATATTCAGTAATAGGCTACAAGGCAATGAAAAGCAAAAAAAATCGTAATATTTAATCCAAGTTGCTATTTCTGTTAAAAAATGCAGCATAGCTAATCCAGAGCTCCAATCACAACATGTTTTCTGGAAAGATGGAAATGTAGGCCAATCTTTGCTAAATATAAATTGTATTTATTTAACACGTTTTAAGACATTTAACACATTTAACATGTTTTAAAACGTTAGCTGTCACCTTGAGGCTTGATAAGGGGTAAAAATGTTGCGATGTATACAGTCAGTATTTGTCAACATGAAGAGAGAGGATGTCACATACACTACATGACCAACAGTATGTGGACACCTGCTCGTCCAACATCTCATTCCAAAATCATGGGCATTAATATGGAGTTGGTCCCCCCTTTGCTGCTATAACAGCCTCCACTCTTCTGGGAAGGCTTTCCACTAGATGTTGGAACATTGCTGCAGGGACTTGCTTCCATTTAGTCACAAGAGCATTAGTGAGGTCGGGCACTGATGTTGGGCGATTAGTCCTGGCTCGCAGTTGGCGTTCCAATTCATCCCAAAGGTGTTCGATGGGGTTGAGGTCAGGGCTCTGTGCAGGCCAGTCAAGTTCTTCCACACCGATCTCGACAAACCATTTCTGTATAGACATTGCTTTGTGCACGGGGGCATTGTCATGCTGAAACAGGAAATGGCCTTCCCTAAACTGTTGCCACAAAGTTGGAAGCACAGAATCGTCTAGAATGTAATTGTATGCTGTAGCTTTAAGATTTCCCTTCACTAGAACTAAGGGGCCTAGCCCAAATCATGAAAAACAGCCCCAGACCATTATTCCTCCTCCACCAAACTTTACAGTTGGCACTATGCATTCGGGCAGGTAGCGTTCTCCTGGCATCCGCTAAACCCAGATATGTCCGTCGGACTGCCAGATGGTGAAGCGTGATTCATCACTCCAGAGAACGTGTTTCCACTGCTCCAGAGTCCAATGGCAGTGAGCTTTACACCACTCCAGCCGACGCTTGGCATTGCGCATGGTGATCTAAGGCTTGTATGCGGATGCTCGGCCATGGAAACCCATTTTCATGAAGCTCCCAACGAATGTTGCTTCCAGAGGCGGTTAGGAACTCGGCAGTGAGTGTTGCAACTGAGGACAGATGATTTCTACACACTACGCGCTTCAGCCCTCGGCGGTCCCGTTCTGTGAGCTTGTGTGGCCTACCACTTCCCTGCTGAGCCGTTGTTGCTCCTAGACGTTTCCACTTCAGGGGTGTCCACATACACTATATATACTAAAGTATCTCAGGATATTGAATGAGTATCCGGCCATAGGAAATGTCCACGTGTGATATTCAGAGTAATCACAATATCATATACACTGAGTGTACAAAACATTATGAACACCTGCTCTTTCCATGACGTAGACTGACCAGGTGAAAGCTATGATCCCCTTATTGATGTCACTTGTTAAATCCACTTCAATCAGTGTAGATGAAGGGGAGGAGACAGGTAAAATAAGGATTTTTAAGTCTTGAGACAATTGAGACATGGATTGTGTATGTGTGCCATTCAGAGGGTGAATCGGCAAGACAAAATATTGAAGTGCCTTTGAACAGGGTATGATAGTAGGTGCCAGGCACATCTGGGTTTTTCACGCTCAACAGTTTCCCCGTGTGTATCAAGAACGGTCCACCACCCAAAGGACATCCAGCCAACTTGACACAACTGTGGGAAGCGTTGGGAGTCAACATGGGCCAGCATCCCTGTGGAACGCTTTCGACACCTTGTAGAGTCCATGCCCCGACGAATTCAGGCTGTTCTTGGGAAGGTGTTCTTAATGTTTTGTACACTCAGTGTATGTCTAAATACATCTGGATTGAGAATGTCAGGATGTGGTGCATATCCACACAACTCTAAATATGCATTGGACAATGTAAAAAATATGTCATGTAAAGATATCCCCTGATACTTTTCACCCAGTGGAGGGACCGACCAGACCAGCTAGGGGATGTGGGGTTATTAATTGTTTTTCTATCGATCTTCTATTGACCAAAACGAGCCCCCCCCCGGTCATCAAACCAATCACCGCATTAAAACACAGCAGCGACCTGGATGTCAAACCAATCACTAATAAACTTCTTGGTAATTAACTAGAGTTGATGTCCCCGCGGCAACCTAATTAGCATAATAATAAAAAATCCCCATCAAAATCTTTCAGTTCAAGCTATATACCGTATCCGCAGATGTCGCACTTCTGAGGTGAAAGGTGGCAGAGCTAGAGCGGTGTTTGTCAATGATCTCAAGGCAGCTGGGACCATAGTCACCAAGAAAACAATTGGTAACACACTACGCCGTGAAGGACTGAAATCCTGCAGCACCCGCAAGGTCCCCCTGCTCAAGAAAGCACATATACAGGGCCGTCTGAAGTTTGCCAATGAACATCTGAATGATTCAGAGGAGAACTGGGTGAAAGTGTTGTGGTCTAGAGCGGTGTTTGTCAGACCATGAGACGTCCCCAAAATCGGTCTTCTCAGGAAAACATCTGTAGCGTACAAACTATTATGACCCCTCTATGGAAAGATGAGACTCTCACGAACACCATGGTGTTGTCGGTTTGCTCTGGGATGCACACCAGCCTCACAACACTAGTCTGAAGGTAGCCCGGTACCCGTTTAAAAAGTGAATGGAAGTATATATGGAGATACTGTAGTTTAGTGCCTAAAATAAGGGGTTAAATATTTAAAATATATATATAGATATATATAGTTTCCTGATCTTTCTTATATATCTCAGACATAGGACACAAACTTCATAAAAAGTATTTTTTGGAGGCTATCTGTTTATTGATGTATAAAGCTGTCATTCAATGCGTTTCTATGGGCTAATAGCAGTAAGCCCAAATTCAATGTTTCATCAAATAATGAATAAACAAATACAATGAGGGAAATAAGTATTTGACCCCCTCTCAATCAGAAAGATTTCTGGCTCCCAGGTGTCTTTTATACAGGTCACGAGCTGAGATTAGGAGCACACTCTTAAAGGGCTCCTAATCTCAGTTTGTTACCTGTATAAAAGACACCTGTCCACAGAAGCAATCAATCAATCAGATTCCAAACTCTCCACCATGGCCAAGACCAAAGAGCTCTCCAAGGATGTCAGGGACAAGATTGTAGACCTACACAAGGCTGGAATGGGCTACAAGACCATCACCAAGCAGCTTGGTCAGAAGGTGACAACAGTTGGTGCGATTATTCGCAAATGGAAGAAACACAAAATAACTGTCAATCTCCCCCGGCCTGGGGCTCCATGCAAGAACTCACCTCGTGGAGTTGCAATGATCATGAGAACGGTGAGGAATCAGCCCAGAACTACACGGGAGGATCTTGTCAATGATCTCAAGGCAGCTGGGACCATAGTCACCAAGAAAACAATTGGTAACACACTACGCCGTGAAGGACTGAAATCCTGCAGCGCCCGCAAGGTCCCCTGCTCAAGAAAGCACATATACAGGGCCGTCTGAAGTTTGCCAATGAACATCTGAATGATTCAGAGGAGAACTGGGTGAAAGTGTTGTGGTCAGATGAGACCAAAATCGAGCTCTTTGGCATCAACTCAACTCGCCGTTTTTGGAGGAGGAGGAATGCTGCCTATGACCCCAAGAACACCATCCCCACCGTCAAACATGGAGGTGGAAAACATTATGCTTTGGGGATGTTTTTCTGCTAAGGGGACAGGACAACTTCACTGCATCAAAGGGACGATGGACGGGGCCATGTACTGTCAAATCATGGGTGAGAACCTCCTTCCCTCAGCCAGGGCATTGAAAATGGTTTGTGGATGGGTATTCCAGCATGACAATGACCCAAAACACACGGCCAAGGCAACAAAGGAGTGGCTCAAGAAGAAGCACATTAAGGTCCTGGAGTGGCCTAGCCAGTCTCCAGACCTTAATCCCATAGAAAATCTGTGGAGGGAGCTGAAGATTTGAGTTGCCGAACGTCAGCCTCGAAACCTTAATGACTTGGAGAAGATCTGCAAAGAGGAGTGGAACAAAATCCCTCCTGAGATGTGTGCAAACCTGGTGGCCAACTACAAGAAACGTCTGACCTCTGTGATTGCCAAAAAGGGTTTTGCAACCAAGTACTAAGTCATGTTTTGCAGAGGGGTCAAATACTTATTTCCCTCATTAAAATGCAAATCAATTTATAACATTTTTGACATGCGTTTTTCTGGATTTTTTTGTTGTTATTCTGTCTCTCACTGTTCAAATAAACCTACCATTAAAATTATAGACTGATCATGTCTTTGTCAGTGGGCAAATGTACAAAATCAGCAGGGGATCAAATACTTTTTTCCCTCACTGTATATATAAGTATTCACACTTCTCAAAGTATTCACACCCCTTGACTTTCTCCACATTGTGTTGTGTTACAGCCTGAATTTAAAATGGTTTAAATAAAAAATTAAAATGTCACTGGCCTAAACACAATACCCCACAATGTCAAAGTGGAACTATGATTTTTGAAATTCTTACAAATTAATTAAAAATTAAAAGCTGAAATGTATTGAGTCAATAAGTACTCAACCCCTTTGTTATGGCAAGCCTAAATAAATTTAGGAGCAAAAATGTGCTTAACTAGTCACATAATAAGTTGCATGGACTCACTCTGTGTGCAATAACAGTGTCTAACATGATTTCTGAATGACTACCTCATCTCTGTACCCCACACATACAATTATCTGTAAGGTCCTTAAGTCGAGCAGTGACTTAAGATTCAACCACAAAGACCAGGGAAGTTTTCCAATGCCTCGCAAAGAAGGGCACCTATTAGTAGATGGGCAAAAAAAAAAAAAAAAAAAGTACGCTTTTTGTGCGTCTGAAAAACTTCTGGGATCTTTTATTTCAGCTCATGAAACATGGGACCAAGACTTTACATGTTGCGTTTATATGTTTGTTCAGTACTGTATATTTCCCTAGTGGTGAATCATTGCAACATCGATGGATCCTTTAATGAGGGTCTGGTGCAGTTCTATTCTTTGCCAGTCTTGAGAGGAGTCGACTTGGTTTATTTCCATGTTCACATAATCGGTGTCTAGCCTGGAAAATAGATGCTTCTGCTTTGTCTGTAAACAGGTGGTCTAATGCTGATCTTAAAGCTTGTAATTCTTTGAAGAGCTGTTTGAAAGAAGTCCTTTTAATGGCCGGAACAGAGCAACTGGAAACCATGTGTTTGATGTACAGTTTGAAGTCAGAAGTTTACATACACTTAGGTTGGAGTCATTAAAACTCGTTTTTCAACCACTCTACACATTTCTTGTTAACAAACTATAGTTTTGGCAAGTCGGTTAGGACATCTACTTTGTGCATGACACAAGTCATTTTTCCAACAATTGTTTACAGACAGATTATTTCACTTAGAATTCACTGTATCACAATTCCAGTGGGTCAGAAGTTTATGGCTGAGCCGTTGTTGCTCCTAGATGTTTCCACTTCACAATAACAGCACTTACAGTTGACTGGGGCAGCTTTAACAGTGCAGAAATTTAACGAACTGACTTGTTGGAAAGGTGGCATCCTATGACGGTGCCACGTCGAAAGTCACTGAGCTCTTCAGTAAGGCCATTCTACTGCCAATGCTTGTCTATGGAGATTGCATGGCTGTGTGCTCGATTGTATACAACTGTCAGCAACGGGTGTGGCTGAAATACCCTTATCTACTAATTTGAAGGTATACTTATGGCCATATATATCCAAGTAGACCTCAAGAGTTTCAGCAGAGTATTTTGTATGTCTCCTTAAAAACTCTGTATGTCTATTGTCCACTGTGTCCAGTGTGTCCACTGTGTCCACTGTGTTCACTGTGTCCACTGTGTCTTTTCAGCTACAAACAGTGATCAAAATAAAATACATGCATGCCGTTTAATGGCTCTGATAGGTGAAAACTGAGGATGGATCAACAACATTGTAGTTATTCCACAATACTAACCTAAATGACAGAGTGAATAGAAGGAAGCCTGTACAGAATAACAATATTCCAAAACATAAATCCTGTTTGCAACAAGGCAGTAAAGTAACACTGCAAACATTTTGGAAAAGCAGTTAATTTTTTGTCCTGAATGCAAAGTGTTATGTTTGGGGCAAATCTAATACAACACATTACTGAGTACCACTCTGCATATTCTCAAGCATAGTGGTGGCTGCATCATGTTATGGGTATTTTTGTAATCGTTAAAGACTGGGGAGTTTTTCAGGATACAAAAGAAAAGGAATGGAACTATGCACAGGCAAAATCCTAGAGAAAAACCTGGTTCAGTCTGCTTTCCACCAGACAATGGGAGATTAATTCACCTTTCAGCACGACAATAACCTAAAACACAAGGCCAAATATACACTGGAGTTGGTTACCAAGAAGACAGTGAATGTTCCTGAGTGGCCTAGTTACAATTTTGATTCAAATCTACTTGAAAATCTATGGCAAGACCTGAAAATTGTCACTTTGTCATTTTGGTGTATTGTGTGTAGATGGGTGAGATTATATATATTTTTTATATCAATTTTCAATTCAGGCTGTAACAACAAAATGTGGAATAAATCAAGGGGTATGAATACTTTCTGAAGGCACTGTTTACATATATCTCCCACTCTCCCTCCTTTCAGAACCCTCTCCATTTCCAGATGCCGATGCATAACCCGGCCCTGCCCCAGGTTGAGCTGCTCTACTCCCTGTTGGTGATCAACAGCTGGTATGACGTCAGCCTCCTGCTCTGTCAGGAGTGGAACGTCTCCAGCTTCCTGGTTCGTCTCCGTAACAACACCAAGTTCCACCTGGGCTCTGTGGTCAACATCACCACCTCCAGTACCTCCTCTGGATCTCACCCCAACAGCTCCATCTTCAAGGCTGACTTCTACACCTCTCTGCAGGGATACCTGGAGTCCATCAAGAAGTCCACGTCCACGGTGGTCACATTCGGCTGCGACATCCGGGACATCAAGAGGATCTTTAGCGTGGTGGCCAAGCTGGGCCTGATGCTGCCAGAGTACCACTGGGTGTTGGGGGACACGCAGGACTTGGAGGAGCTGAGGACCGAGGGGCTGCCGGCGGGTCTGCTGGCCCACGGTAGGATGGGGGCTCCCTCCCTCGATCATTACGTCCAGGATGGGCTGGAGCTGGTGGCCCGGGTGGTGGGGTCAGCTGCGTACCGCTCCCCTGAGCTAGCCCTCATCCCCTCCATCACCAACTGCATGGATACACAGAGCAACCAGAACAGGAACATGACCTCAGGGAAATATCTGGCCAGGTACAGTACTGATGCTGCTTCACTACTCCTATAAGCATTATTAAAGATGATTGTGGTGATTTAATCCTAGTGAATGGTTCAGGACAAAAGCTCTGTATTGTTCAATACCTGTTAATACATAACCTAGGGGAAATACTGTACGTCTCTTATAAAACGCCAACAACAACAGTAATCAGAGAGAGCTGAGATCCCCCTTACTATCTCCTGATAGAGATACAGTGAGGGAAAAAAAGTATTTGATCCCCTGCTGATTTTGTACGCTTGCCCACTGACAAAGAAATGATCAGTCTATAATTTTAATGGTAGGTTTATTTGAACAGTGAGAGACAGAATAACAACAAAAAAATCAAGAAAAACGCATGTCAAAAATGTTATAATTTGATATGCATTTTAATGAGGGAAAGAAGTATTTGACCCCCTCTCAATCAGAAAGATTTCTGGCTCCCAGGTGTCTTTTATACAGGTAACGAGCTGAGATTAGGAGCACACTCTTAAAGGGAGTGCTCCTAATCTCAGTTTGTTACCTGTATAAAAGACACCTGTCCACAGAAGCAATCAATCAATCAGATTCCAAACTCTCCACCATGGCCAAGACCAAAGAGCTCTCCAAGGATGTCAGGGACAAGATTGTAGACCTACACAAGGCTGGAATGGGCTACAAGACCATCGCCAAGCAGCTTGATGAGAAGGTGACAACAGTTGGTGCGATTATTCGCAAATGGAAGAAAGACTGTCAATCTCCCTCGGCCTGGGGCTCCATGCAAGATCTCACCTCGTGGAGTTGCAATGATCACGGTGAGGAATCAGCCCAGAACTACACGGGAGGATCTTGTCAATGATCTCAAGGCAGCTGGGACCATAGTCACCAAGAAAACAATTGGTAACACACTACGCCGTGAAAGGACTGAAATCCTACAGCTCCCGCAAGGTCCCCCTGCTCAAGAAAGCACATATACATGCCCGTCTGAAATTTGCCAATGAACATCTGAATGATTCAGAGGAGAACTGGGTGAAAGTGTTGTGGTCAGATGAGACCAAAATCGAGCTCTTTGGCATCAACTCAACTCGCCGTGTTTGGAGGAGGAGGAATGCTGCCTATGACCCCAAGAACACCATCCCCACCATCAAACATGGAGGTGTTAACATTATGCTTTGGGGGTGTTTTTTTCTGCTAAGGGGACAGGACAACTTCACTGCATCAAAGGGACGATGGACGGGGCCATGTACCGTCAAAATCGTGGGTGAGAACCTCCTTCCCTCAGCCAGGGCATTGAAAATGGGTCGTGGATGGGTATTCCAGCATGACAATGACCCAAAACACACGGCCAAGGCAACAAAGGAGTGGCTCAAGAAGAAGCACATTAAGGTCCTGGAGTGGCCTAGCCAGTCTCCAGACCTTAATCCCATAGAAAATCTGTAGAGGGAGCTGAAGGTTCGAGTTGCCAAACGTCAGCCTCGAAACCTTAATGACTTGGAGAAGATCTGCAAAGAGGAGAGGGACAATATCCCTCCTGATATGTGTGCAAACCTGGTGGCCAACTACAAGAAGCATCTGACCTCTGTGATTGCCAACAAGGGTTTTGCCACCAAGTACTAAGTCATGTTTTTGCAGAGGGGTCAAATACTTATTTCCCTCATTAAAATGCTAATCAATTTATAACATTTTTGATATGCGTTTTTCTGGATTTTTTTGTTGTTATTCTGTCTCGGTCACTGTTCAAATAAACCTACCTTAAAATGATAGACTGCCCACTGACAAAGAAATGATCAAACGTACAAAATCAGCAGGGGATCAAATACTTTTTTCCCTCACTGTATCTCCAGTCAGATCTGGAGAACGTCTGACCCCCTGATAGAGATATCTCCAGTCAGATCTGGAGAACGTCTGACCCCCTGATAGAGATATCTCCAGTCAGATCTGGAGAACGTCTGACCCCCTGATAGAGATATCTCCAGTCAGATCTGTCCTGGCATCGGGGCTCAGGCCAAAAGAGCACAGAATGAGCCTGCCTTGTGCTGTTTAGAGCTCATCCCCGGAGCTAGGTTTAGATTAGCTAATACAATGCTGTCTGATGCTAATACAATGCTGTCTGATGCTAATACAATGCTGTCTGATGCTAATACAACGCTGTCTGATGCTAATACAATGCTGTCTGATGCTAATACAATGCTGTCTGATGCTAATACAATGCTGTCTGATGCTAATACAATGCTGTCTGATGCTAATACAATGCTGTCTGATGCTAATACAACGCTGTCTGATGCTAATACAATGCTGTCTGATACTAATACAATGCTGTCCGATGCTAATACAAACGCTGTCTGATGCTAATACAATGCTGTCTGATGCTAATACAATGCTGTCTGATGCTAATACAATGCTGTCTGATGCTAATACAATGCTGTCTGATGCTAATACAACGCTGTCTGATGCTAATACAACGCTGTCTGATGCTAATACAACGCTGTCTGATGCTAATACAATGCTGTCTGATGCTAATACAATGCTGTCTGATGCTGATACAACGCTGTCTGATGCTAATACAATGCTGTCTGATGCTAATACAATGCTGTCTGATGCTAATACAATGCTGTCTGATGCTAATACAATGCTGTCTGATGCTAATACAATGCTGTCCGATGCTAATACAATGCTGTCCGATGCTAATACAATGCTGTCCGATGCTAATACAATGCTGTCCGATGCTAATACAATGCTGTCCGATGCTATTACAATGCTGTCTGATGCTAATACAATGCTGTCTGATGCTAATACAATGCTGTCTGATGCTAATACAATGCTGTCTGATGCTAATACAATGCTGTCTGATGCTAATACAACGCTGTCTGATGCTAATACAATGCTGTCTGATGCTAATACAACGCTGTCTGATGCTAATACAATGCTGTCTGATGCTAATACAATGCTGTCTGATACTAATACAATGCTGTCCGATGCTGATACAATGCTGTCCGATGCTAATACAATGCTGTCCGATGCTAATACAATGCTGTCCGATGCTAATACAACGCTGTCTGATGCTAATACAACGCTGTCTGATGCTGATACAACGCTGTCTGATGCTGATACAACGCTGTCTGATGCTGATACAACGCTGTCTGATGCTGATACAATGCTGTCTGATGCTAATACAATGCTGTCTGATGCTAATACAATGCTGTCTGATGCTAATACAATGCTGTCCGATGCTAATACAATGCTCTCTGATGCTAATACAATGCTGTCTGATGCTAATACAACGCTGTCTGATGCTAATACAACGCTGTCTGATGCTGATACAACGCTGTCTGATGCTGATACAATACTGTCTGATGCTGATACAACGCTGTTTGATGCTAATACAATGCTGTCCGATGCTAATACAATGCTGTCCGATGCTAATACAATGCTGTCCGATGCTAATACAATGCTGTCCGATGCTAATACAATGCTGTCCGATGCTAATACAATGCTGTCCGATGCTAATACAATGCTGTCCGATGCTAATACAATGCTGTCCGATGCTATTACAATGCTGTCTGATGCTAATACAATGCTGTCCGATGCTAATGCAATGCTGTCTGATGCTGATACAACGCTGTCTGATGCTAATACAATGCTGTCTGATGCTAATACAATGCTGTCTGATGCTAATACAATGCTGTCCGATGCTGATACAATGCTGTCCGATGCTAATACAATGCTGTCTGATGCTGATACAATGCTGTCTGATGCTAATACAATGCTGTCTGATGCTAATACAATGCTGTCTGATGCTAATACAATGCTGTCCGATGCTAATACAATGCTGTCTGATGCTAATACAATGCTGTCTGATGCTAATACAATGCTGTCTGATGCAGAGGTTTAGTCGAAATACCCTCAAGGTGTATACAGGTGTAAAGAATGATATGATTTGATTGAGATTCATGACCAGAATACAGTCTCTTCTCCACTGAGTGTTTTTCTGTTCTGGCCTAACCCTGAAATCTAGCCTCACATTCACCCTTATCCTATAACTTCATCTGTTTTCTCTGCAGGTTTTCTGTCCAACACGTCATTTGACGGTCTGAGTGGTTTCATCTCGTCCCAGCAGGAGACAGTGATCTCCTCAGAGAGCCATCACTTCATCTGGTCCCTGCAACACGACCCCATAGGGAACCCCATGTGGACCAGGCTGGGCCGATGGAAGCAGAGCAGGGTGCTCTTGGACTATGCTGCCTGGGCCAACAAAAAGGTGAGAGGGAGGAGCAGAGAGAGGGAGAGAGATGAGAGAGATGGAGAGAGAGAGAGAGAGAGAGGGGGGGGGGGAGAGAGAGAGAGAGAGAGAGACAGACAGAGAGAGAGAGAGAGAGGGAGGGGGAGAGAGAGAGAGAGCGAGAGAGGGAGGGAGGGAGGGGAGAGAGGGAGGGGAGAGAGAGGGAGGGGGAGAGAGAGGGGGGGTGCACAGTGTTGTGTTCGAGACCACCTAAAGTGAGACCGAACCAAGACCAAGACCGGAGCATATCAAATCCGAGTCGAAACCAAGACCGGAGGGGGGGGGGGGGGGGGGGGGGGGGTGAGACCAAATCAAGACTGAGACCGGGAGAGGGGCAAGGGGTCCGAGAGCGAGTCGAGACCAGAAAAATGAGAGTATAATTCAAGACCATGATTGTAATTGTGACTCGTTTCAGGAAACTAGGCGTATGTTACGTGTCACTACTTCACAGAAGAGCCATTTGAAAGTAAACATTTTTTAAGAATCAAAATACGTTTTTATGCAGAAATGCCTTCTGAAACGTGAACTTTCATGTGCCTTAATAACAAACTTGTATGCCATCTGTAAATACCAATAAAATTGTTAAATTACGAGCCTAGTTGGTTTAGCCACAGAAAAATGGCGCCGGAGAGATGGCTGCCGTTTTACGGGCTGCTAACCAATTGTGCTATTGTGTGTGTTTTTTTGCGTTATTTGTAACTTATTTTGTACATAATGTTTCTGCCACCATCTCTTATGACCAAAAATAGATTCTGGATATCAGGACAGCGATTACTCACCTCGTACTGGACGAAGAGGGATTTACTTCAGACACCCGACAAGGCCCAAATCCTCGTCATTCGCAGGAGAAAGAGACTGAGATATCGGGGACGTAGGTCGGGTGCCTTGTAAGGATACGACGGCGAGTGGGTAATCTGCCTCTACCATCAGTCCTATTAGCCAACGTACAATCATTGGATAACAAAATAGATGAGCTACGATCACAAATATCCTAACAATGGGACATTAAAAACTGTAATATCTTTTGTTTCACCGAGTCGTGGCTGAACAACGACATGGATAACATACAGCTGGCGGGGTTTTCAGTGCATCGGCAAGATAGAACAGCTGCCTTCGGTAAGACAAGGGGTGGCGGTCTGTGTATATTTGTAAACAACAGCTGGTGCACGATATCTAAGGAAGTCTCAAGGTTTTGCTCGCCTGAGGTAGAGTATCTCATGATAAGCTGTAGACCACACTATCTACCAAGAGAGTTTTCATCTATATTTTTTGTAGCTGTCTATTTACCACCACAAAACGATGCTGGCACTTAGACCGCACTCAATGAGCTGTATAAGGCCTTAAGCAAACAGGAAAACGCTCATCCAGAGGCGGCGCTCCAAGTGGCTGGGGACTTTAATGCAGGGAAACTTAAATCTGTTTTACCTCATTTCTACCAGCATGTTAAATGTGCAACCAGAGGAAAAAAACTATAGACCACCTTTACTCCACACACAGAGACGCATACAAAGCTCTCCCTCGCCCTCCATTTGGCAAATCTGACCATAATTCTATATTTTCCAGAATTCTTCAGATTTTTACATTTTAGTCATTTAGCAGACGGTCTTATCCAGAGCGACTTACAGTTAGCCATGGGATCCCCGTGGGATTGAAGAGTACAACACATCAGTCACTGGCTTCATCAATAAGTGCATCGATGATGTCGTCCCCACAGTGACCGTACGTACATACCCCAACCAGAAGCCATGGATTACAGGCAACATCCGCACTGGGCTAAAGGGTAGAGCTGTCGCATTCAAGGAGCGGGACTCTAACCCGGATGCTTATAAGGAATCCCTCTATGCCCTCCGACGAACCATCAAACAGGCAAAGAGTCAATACAGGACTAAGATTGAATCGTACTACACCGGCTCCGACGCTCGGAGGATGTGGCAGGGCTTGCAAACTGAGAGACCTGAGCCCTAGGACCATACGTCGGGACTACCGGCCGTGGTGACTCCTTGCTGTCCCCAGTCCGCCTGGCCTTGCTGCTATTCCAGTTTAAACTGTTCTGCCTGCGGTTATGGAAACCCTACCTGTCCCAGACCTGCTGTTTTCAAACTCTTAATGATCGGCTATGAAAAGCCAACTGAGATTTATTCCTGATTATTATTTGACCATGCTTGTCACTTATGAACATTTTTGAACATCTTGGCATGGTTCTGTTATAATCTCCACCCGGCACAGCCAGAAGAGGACTGGCCACCCCTCATAGCCTGGTTCCTCTCTAGGTTTCTTCCTAGGTTTTCGCCTTTCTAGGGAGTTTTTCCTAGCCACCGTGCTTCTACACCTGCATTACTAGCTGTTTGGGGTTTTAGGCTGGGTTTCTGTACAGCACTTCGAGATATTAGCTGATGTAAGAAGGGCTATATAAAATAAAATTGATTGATTGATTGATATTACAGACTACAAAGGGAAGGACAGCCGCGAGCTGCCCAGTGAGAAAGCCTATCAGATGAGCTAAATTACTTCTATGCTCGCTTCGAGGCAAGCAACACTGAAGAATGTATGAGAGCATCAGCTGTTTCGGATGACTGTGTGATCACGCTCTCCGTAGCCGATGTGAGTAAGACCTTTAAACAGGTCAACATTGACAAGGCCACAGGGCCAGATGGATTACCAGGACGTGTACTCCGAGCATGCGCAGACCAACTTGCAAGTTTCTTCACAGACATTTTCAACCTGTCCCTGACTGAGTCTGTAATACCAACATGTTTCAAGCAGACCACCATAGTCCCCGTGCCCAAGAACACTAAGATACCCTGCCTAAATGACTACCGACCCGAAGCACTCACGTCTGTAGCCATGACGTGCTTTGAAAGGCTGGTCATGGCTCACATCAACACCATTATCCCAGAAACCCTAGACCCACTCCAATTTGCATACCTCCCCAACAGATCCACAGATGATGCAATCTCTATTGCACTCCACACTGCCCTTTCCCACCTGGACAAAAGGAACACCTACAATATGTGAGAATGCTATTCATTGACTACAGCTCAGCGTTCAACACCATAGGTCCCTCAAAGCTCATCACTAAGCTAAGGACACAGGGACTAAACATCTCCCTCTGCAACTGGATCCTGGACTTCCTGATGGGCCGAACCCCAGGTGGTAAGGGTAGATAACAACACATCTGCCACGCTGATCCTCAACACAGGGGCCCCTCAGGGGTGCGTGCTCAGTCCCCTCCTGTACTCCCTGTTCACACATGACTGTATGGCCAGGCATGACTCCAACACCATCATTAAGTTTGCAGACGACACAACAGGGGTAGGCCTGATCACCGACAACGATGATACAGCCTATAGGGAGGAGGTCAGAGACCTGGCCATGTGGTGCCAGGATAACAACCTCTCCCTCAACATGATCAAGGCAAAGGAGATGATTGTGGACTACAGGAAAAGGAGGACCGAGCACACCCCATTCTCATCGACGGGGCTGTAGTGGAGCAGGTTGAGAGCTTCAAGTTCCTTGGTATCCACATCACCAACAAACTATCATGGTCCAAACACACCAAGACAGTCGTGAAGAGTGCACAACAAAGTCTATTCCCCACCACAGGAGACTGAAAAGATTTGGCATGGGTCCCCAGATCCTAAAAAAGTTCTACAGCTACACCATCAAGAGCATCCTGACGGGTTGCATCACTGCCTGGTATGGCAACTGCTCGGCCTCCGACAGCAAGGCACTACAGAGGGTAGTGCGTACGGTCCAGTACATCACTGGGGCCAAGCTTCCTGCCATCCAGGACCTCTATACCAGGCGGTGTCAGAGGAAGGCCCTAAAAATTGTCAAAGACTCCAGCCACCCTAGTCATAGACTGTTCTCTTTGCTATCGCACGGCAAGCAGTACCGGAGCGCCAAGTCTAAGTCCAAAATACTTCTTAACAGCTTCTACCCCCAAGCCATAAGTCTCCTGAACAGGTAATAAAATGGACACACAGACTATTTGCATTCCCCCCCACCCACCCCGTCTTTTACGCTGCTGCCAAATTGTATATTGTTTATTATCTATGCATAGTCACTTTAAATCTACCTACAGTGGCTTGTGAAAGTATTCACCCCCCTTGGCATTTTTCCTATTTTGTTGCCTTACAACCTGGAATTAAAGTGGATTTTTTGGCGATTTGTATCATTTGATTTACACAACATCCCTACCACTTTGAAGATGCAACATATTTTTGATTGTGAAACAAATAAGAAATAAGATTTAAAAAAACAGAAAACTTGAGCATGCATAACTATTCACCCCCCACCCAAAGTCAATACTTTGTAGAGCCACCTTTTGCAGCAATTACAGCTGCAAGTCTCTTGGGGTATGTCTCTATAAGCTTGGCACATCTAGCCACTGGGATGTTTGCCCATTCTTCAAGGCAAAACTGCTCCAGCTACTTTAAGTTGGATGGGTTCCGCTGGTGTACAGCAATCTTTAAGTCATACCACAGATTCTCAATTGGATTGAGGTCTGGGCTTTGACTAGGCCATTCCACGACATTTAAATGTTTCCCCTTAAACCGCTTGAGTGTTGCTTTAGCAGTATGCTTAGGGTCATTGTCCTGCTGGAAGGTGAACCCTCCGTCCCAGTCTCAAATCTCTGGAAGACTGAAAACAGGTTTCCCTCAAGAATTTCCCTGTATTTAGTGCCATCCATCACTCCTTCAATTCTGACCAGTTTCCCAGTCCCTGCCGATGAAAAACATCCCCACAGCATGATGCTGCCACCACCATGCTTCACTGTGGGGATGGTGTTCTCGGGGTGATGAGAGGTGTTGGTTTTGCGCCAGACGTAGCGTTTTCCTTGATGGCCAAAAAGCTCAATTTTAGTCTCATCTGACCAGAGTACCATGTCTCTCTTTTGGCGATCACCAAACGTGTTTGCTTCATTTTCTCTTTAAGCAATGGCTTTTTTCTGGCCACTCTTCCGTAAAGCCCAGCTCTGTGGAGTGTACGGCTTAAAGTGGTCCTATGGACAGATACTCCAATCTCCGCTGTGGAGCTTTGCAGCTCCTTCAGGGTTATCTTTGGTCTCTTTGTTGCCTCTCTGATTAATGCCCTCCTTGCCTGGTCCGTGAGTTTTGGTGGGCGGCCCTCTCTTGGCAGGTTTGTTGTGGGGCCATATTCTTTCCATTTTTTAATCATGGATTTAATTGTGCTCCGTGGGATGTTCAAAGTTTCTGATATTTTTTTAACCCAACCCTGATCTGTACTTCTCCACAACTTTGTCCCTGACCTGTTTGGAGAGCTCCTTGGTCTTCATGGTGCCGCTTGCTTGGTGCTGCCCCTTGCTTAGTGGTGTTGCAGGCTCTGGGGCCTTTCAGAACAGGTGTATATATACTGAGATCATGTGACAGATCATGTGACACTTAGATTACACACAGGTGGACTTTATTTAACTAATTATGTGACTTATGAAGGTAATTAGTTGCACCAGATCTTATTTAGGGGCTTCATAGCAAAGGGGATGAATACATGTGCACGCACCACTTTTACGTTATTAATTTATTTGAATTTTTTTAAACAAGTTATTTTTTTAATTTCACTTCACCAACTTGGACTATTTTGTGTATGTCCATTACATGAAATCCATATAAAAATCCATTTAAATTACAGGTTGTAATGCAACAAAATAGGAAAAACGCCAAGGGGGCTGAATACTTTTGCAAGGCACTGTAGGTTGTTTTACCTCAATTACCTCTACTAACCTATGCCCCCACATATTGACTCTGTACCGGTAACCCCTGTATTTTGCCTCGCTACTGTTATTTTACTGCTGTTCTTTAATTATTTGTTATTTCTTTATCCATTTTTTACTGCATTGTTGGTTAAGGGCTTTTAAGTAAGCATTTCACTGTAAGGTCTACAGCTGTTGTTTTCGGCGCATGTGACAAATAACATGTGATTTGATTTCATGTTGAAAAGATAGCAACCTTCCCACTAGCCATGATTGGCTGTGATAATGAGTGGGCTGGACATGCCGAGAGATCGAGTTTTGAAATCAGTGGAATTAGAGTATAATAGTTTAGGAGATGGAGAAAACACCTGTCTCCGGATTACATCTTCAAACTAAAGGCAACCATGGCATCCGTGACAGAGAGGGAGAAGCGTCCGTCCATGTATACGGGTAAGATATTACACGTTTTAAATAGTCAGAAAGTCATTTTCTTTTGGCTGTCTCGCTAGCTAATGTTACGTGTACGATCTGTGTAATAATATTATTCGTATCTCAGAGCCATTTGCTTAAGCAATGGCTTTTTTCTGGCCACTCTTCCGTAAAGCCCAGCTCTGTGGAGTGTACATCGTAATTAAATTATTGCCAGCAGCACAGTTGCAGCAACCAACTCTCTGGATAACATAAAAACAGCCTAACCAGGTCTGCTAGGGTGAGTAGAATGGTCAGAGTGAGCTGTTCTCTCATTTGTGTCTGGAAGTAGCTAGCAAGCTAGCCAACGTTAGCCAGTTAGCTTGGATGCTTGGCTGCTGTTGTTGTGTACGATCTTTGTAGTACTATTATTCGTATCTCAGAGCCATTTGCTTTGCTAGTTATAGCCTAATATTAGCTAGCTAACATTGAACCTGGTTGGTTAGCCACCTGCAGATTCATGCAGGGTAGTAACGTCATGAGTTGGGATTATGGTTAATTGTTTAGCTAGCTAGCTACATGTCTTATCAAAAGACTCCACTATGCAAGTAACCATTTCAATAGAATGTTCATGATGTCAATGTGACAACTGTTGATAGACGTAGCTGGTAAATTCGCTCTGGCTATCTACTCCGATTTCAGAGCATTCTCGTCTGAGTGTGCAAGAGCGCAGAATAACTGATGAATTTACGAACGCTCAATACCCATTGAATATGGCCTTTGTCAGTAAACGTTGTCAAAAAAGCATAATTAAATAGTTGCCAGCAGCACAGTTACAGTCACCAACTCTCTGGATAACATAAAAACAGCCTAACCTGCTTTGCTAGGGTGAGTAAAATGGTCAGAGTGAGCTGTTTTCTCATTTGTGTCTGGAAGTAGCTAGACAACGTTAGCTTGGGTGCTTGACTGCTGTTGTTAGGACAGAATGCTCGGATCAACCCTACTCTTCGGCCAGAGCGTCCAGTGTGCGCTCCAAACACTCAGAGAGCGAAACACTCTGAATTTACAAACGGACAAACTGACAACGCTCTGAGTTTATGGGCTGGGCTATAGCTTAAGAGGGTGTGAACGATGCTGAATGGGTGTAAACAAAGAAGAGCTCTCCAGTAGGTGTACCAAAACATTCAAAGGCCATTTTCTCAAAAGTGAGGTTACAAGTTTATCAACTTTCAAAGCAGAATGACTTTCCCATTGTTCCTCAACTGTAGTGTATGATGTACCATTTTCTAGCTCTGAGTCTCTACTTTTATCCAATGTAAAAAACACAATTTCAAATTTTGCTATAGAAGACCAAATCGAGCCGGTCGGTCACAATTGTGTCAAATCGCCACCATAATAAGAGTTCAAAATTTCATTATTTCTGTGTTCATATTTCAGAAGAACATATGGGTTCTTAGACATTCAGAACGGTGAAAAGATGCATGCTGAGGGCAAACAGAGAGCCACTCTACAAATGATCACTAACCCAAACAGGTCTATAATAGAAAGAAATCATATGTTCCAACTTCCCCCAGTCTCCCCTTACTGATGGGTATGTTCAACTTCAAACTGCTGTTGCTATGGTTATCCTCTCTTTTACTGCTGCTGTTGCTATGGTTATCCTCTCTTTTACTGCTGCTGTTGCTATGGTTATCCTCTCTTTTACTGCTGCTGTTGCTATGGTTATCCTCTCTTTTTACTGCTGCTGTTGCTATGGTTATCCTCTCTTTTACTGCTGCTGTTGCTATGGTTATCCTCTCTTTTACTGCTGCTGTTGCTATGGTTATCCTCTCTTTTACTGCTGCTGTTGCTATGGTTATCCTCTCTTTTACTGCTGCTGTTGCTACGGTTATCCTCTCTTTTACTGCTGCTGCTATGCTACGGTTATCCTCTCTTTTACTGCTGCTATTGCTACGGTTATCCTCTCTTTTACACCTCCCTCATTTTTTCTTTCTTTCTCTCTCTCTCCTTCCCTCTCCCTCACTCCTTCTACCCCTCCCTCCCTCCTCTCTTTCCCTGTCCCTCCCTCCCTCCCTTTTACCTTCCTTCCTTCCTTCCTTCTTTTACTGCCTGCCTTCCTTATCCTCCTTCCTTCCTTCCTTCCTTCCTTCCTTCCTTCCTTCCTTCCTTCCTTCCTTCCTTCCTTCCTTCCTCCCTCCCTCCCTGATGGACTATGCTGCCCAGTCTAACAAACAGTCGTCCTATCAGGGCGCGGACTGGAGGTACCCATCACGGCTCCATCTGCGGGTGGTCACCCTGGTGGAGCACCCCTTCGTCTTCACCCGGGAGGTGGATGAGGACGGTCTCTGTCCCGCTGGTCAGCTCTGCCTGGACCCCCTCACCAACAACACACCCCTGCTCCAGTCCCTCTTCCTCCAGGGGCCTAATGACAGCATTCCCATGAAGTATAAGAAGTGTTGCTATGGTTATTGCATAGACCTCTTAGAGAAACTGGCGGAGGACATAGGCTTCGACTTCGACCTGTATATTGTAGGTGACGGAAAGTACGGTGGGTTTAAGAACAGGCGCTGGACAGGGCTGGTGGGGGATCTTCTCAGCGGAGCGGCCCACCTGGCGGTCACATCCTTCAGTATAAACTCGGCCCGTAGCAGGGTTATAGACTTCACCTCCCCGTTCTTCTCCACCTCTCTGGGCATCCTGGTGCGGAGCCGGGACACGGCCGCGCCCATCGGGGCCTTCATGTGGCCCCTGCACTGGTCCATGTGGCTGGGAATCTTCGTCTCTCTACACGTCACGGCCGTGTTCCTCACCGTCTACGAGTGGAACAGCCCGTTTGGGATGACGCCGCGAGGCAGGAACAGAGATAAGGTGTTCTCCTTCTCCTCGGCTCTGAACGTCTGCTATGCCATCCTGTTCGGCCGTACCGCTGCCATTAAGCCTCCTAAGTGCTGGACGGGTCGGTTCCTCATGAATCTCTGGGCTATCTTCTGCCTGTTCTGTCTCTCCACCTACACAGCGAACCTGGCCGCCGTCATGGTGGGGGAGAAGACCTTCGAGCAGCTCTCAGGAATACACGATCCAAAGGTAAGAAAGGCTACTCAGCTTTATTAACTTAATCATTTAAATATATGCTGTGTAGATGAGTACTACTTGCAGTACAGGCATAAATAGTGCATCATAGGGTGTTGTGGGGCTGAGGCTGGGCATGGAGCTGGGGCTGGGGAGAGGAGCCGGGGGAGAGGAGCCTGGGGAGAGGGGCTGGGGAGAGGGGCTAGGGGAGAGGGGCTATGGAGAGGGGCCTGGGGAGAGGGGCTGGGGAGGGGGGCTGGGGTATGGGTATGGGGCTGGGACTGGATGAGGCATAAGGTTCAGGAGGTTATGGATTTTACAATGGAGAGGAGTTGAAGTCAAAATGATATTTTTGAAAAGAGTCCAGTAGATCTATGAGGGTTGTAGTGTTGTGGAGAGTTCCAGTTTAAAGTGCAGGATCATCACAATGAATCAGTTCTAAGTAGCCTGGGGTGGTCCTAGTGGTCTACGCCGCCTCCAGAATAGGTCATATAATGTACCAGTGTGAATGTGGGATGGAATCCGACCCACTGCTATTCTAGCACACCCTCTCCTCCTATCTTTCCTGTAAGTCTTTCACTGTCCTGTCTAAACAATATATGTGAAACGGCTGGACAGCACAACTCCTTTAGAAATAAAACAAATAACAATCACAGTTTAAAGGTGACAGGAGCTAAGAGAGCTCTGTAACAGGTACAGGAGGTAATAAACCACAGGTACAGGAGGTAATAAACCTTAGTAACAGTTACAGGAGGTATTAGACTACAGTTACAGTTGGTAATAGGTCCAGTTACAGGAGATACAGTTACAGGGAGGTAATAAACCACAGTTACAGGAGGTACTAGACTACAGTAACAGGAGGTAATAGACCACAGTAACAGTTACAGGAGATATTAGACTACAGTAACAGTTACAGGAGGGTAACTAAACCACAGTTACAGGAGGTAATAGACCTTAGTTACAGTTACAGGAGGTAATAGACCACAGTTACAGGAGGTAATAGACCTTAGTAACAGTTACAGGAGATATTAGACTACAGTTACAGTTACAGGAGGTAATAAACCACAGTTACAGGAGGTACTAGACTACAGTAACAGGTACATAGGTAATAGACCTTAGTAACAGTTACAGGAGATATTAGACTACAGTAACAGTTACAGGAGGTAATAGACTACAGTTACAGGAGATATTAGACTACAGTTACAGTTACATGAGGTAATAGACTACAGTTACAGGAGGTAATAAACCACAGTTACAGGAGGTAATAGACCTTAGTAACAGTTACAGGAGATATTAGACTACAGTTACAGTTGGTAATAGGTCACAGTTACAGGAGGTACTAGACTACAGTAACAGTTACAGGAGATATTAGACTACAGTTACAGTTACAGGAGGTAATAGGTCACAGTTACAGGAGGTACTAGACCACGTAGACCACAGTAAGAGTTACATATTTTCTGTTCTTCCAGCTTCATCACCCATCACAGGGGTTCCGCTTCGCGACGGTCCGGGAGAGCAGTGCTGAGGATTACCTGAAGAAAAGCATTCCAGAGATGCACGGATACATGACACGATACAATGTACCAGCAACCCCAGATGGAATAGAACATCTGAAGTGAGTCAAGATTATACAATACTGACTCATCACTCATAACAGTTACAGGAGGTGATAGGACTGTTGTGTGGACCTCTGGCAGTCTCTATGGGGGTGCCACAGGGTTCAATTCTCGGGCCGACTCTATTTTCCGTGTATATCAATGATGTCGCACTTGCTGCTGGTGACTCTCAGATCCACCTCTACGCAGACGACACCATTTTGTATACATCTGGCCCTTCACTGGACACTAAGTTAACAAACCTCCAAACGAGCTTCAACGCCATACAACTGGCCTCCAACTGCTCTTAAACACTAGTAAAAATAAATGCATGCTCATCAATCAAACGCTGCTTGCACCAGCCCGCCCGACTAGAATCACTACTCTCGGCGGGTCTGACTTAGAATATGTGGACAACTACAAACACCTAGGTGTCTGGTTAGACCGTAAACTCTCCTTCCAGACTCACATTAAGCATCACCAATCCAAAGTTAAATCCAGAATCGGCATCCTATTTCGCAACAAAGCCTCCTTCACTCATGCTGCTAACATGCCCTCGTAAAACTGACTATCCTACCGATCCTTGACTTCGGCGATGTCATTTACAAAATAGCCTCCAACACTCTACTCAGCAAATTGGATGTAGTCTATCACAGTGCCATCCGTTTTGTCTCCAAAGCCCCATATACTACCCACCATTGTGGCCTGTACGCTCTTGTTGGCTGGTCCTCACTACATACAGTGGGGGGAAAAAGTATTTAGTCAGCCACCAATTGTGCAAGTTCTCCCACTTAAAAAGATGAGAGAGGCCTGTAATTTTCATCATAGGTACACGTCAACTATGACAGACAAAATGAGAAAATAAAATCCAGAAAATCACATTGTAGGATTTTTAATGAATTTATTTGCAAATTATGGTGGAAAATAAGTATTTGGTCACCTACAAACAAGCAAGATTTCTGGCTCTCACAGACCTGTAACTTCTTCTTTAAGAGGCTTCTCTGTCCTCCACTCGTTACCTGTATTAATGGCACCTGTTTGAACTTGTTATCAGTATAAAAGACACCTGTCCACAACCTCAAACAGTCACACTCCAAACTCCACTATGGCCAAGACCAAAGAGCTGTCAAAGGACACCAGAAACAAAATTGTAGACCTGCACCAGGCTGGGAAGACTGAATCTGCAATAGGTAAGCAGCTTGGTTTGAATAAATCAACTGTGGGAGCAATTATTAGGAAATGGAAGACATACAAGACCACTGATATTCTCCCTCGATCTGGGGCTCCACGCAAGATCTCACCCCATGGGGTCAAAATGATCACAAGAACGGTGAGCAAAAATCGCAGAACCACACGGGGGGACCTAGTGAATGACCTGCAGAGAGCTGGGACCAAAGTAACAAAGCCTACCATCAGTAACACACTACGCCGCCAGGGACTCAAATCCTGCAGTGCCAGACGTGTCCCCCTGCTTAAGCCAGTACATGTCCAGGCCCGTCTGAAGTTTCCTAGAGTGCATTTGGAGTATCCAGAAGAGGATTGGGAGAATGTCATATGGTCAGATGAAACCAAAATATAACTTTTTGGTAAAAACTCAACTCGTCGTGTTTGGAGGACAAAGAATGCTGAGTTGCATCCAAAGAACACCATACCTACTGTGAAGCATGGGGGTGGAAACATCATGCTTTGGGGCTGTTTTTCTGCAAAGGGACCAGGACGACTGATCCGTGTAAAGGAAAGAATGAATGGGGCCATGTATCGTGAGATTTTGAGTGAAAACCTCCTTCCATCAGCAAGGGCATTGAAGATGAAACGTGGCTGGGTCTTTCAGCATGACAATGATCCCAAACACACCGCCCGGGCAACGAAGGAGTGGCTTCGTAAGAAGCATTTCAAGGTCCTGGAGTGGCCTAGCCAGTCTCCTGATCTCAACCCCATAGAAAACTTTGGAGGGAGTTGAAAGTCCGTGTTGCCCAGCGACAGCCCCAAAACATCACTGCTCTAGAGGAGATCTGCATGGAGGAATGTGTCACACCCTGGCTCTGGGGACTCTATATGTTGAGCCAGGGTGTGTAGATTCTATGTGGTTTTGTTCTATGTTCACAGTCTAGTATTGTATTTCTATGTTGGCCAGAGTGGTTCCCAATCAGAGGCAACGAGTGTCAGCTGTTGCTGGTTGTCTCTGATTGGGAGCCATATTTAGACAGGCTGTGTTCCCACAGTGGTTGTGGGATCTTGTTCCTTTTGGTTTGTTCCGTGTTGGTTGTTTAACCTAGGACGTCACGTTGTTCGTTTATTGTTTTGTTCTTGTTATCACTAAAGATAATAAAGTATGTTCGCTCATCACGCTGCGCCTTGGTCTACTCCGTTCAACGATCGTGACAGAAGATCCCACCATACCAGGACCAAGCAGCGTGTCCAGGAGCAGGCAGCCTGGACGTGGGAGCAGATAATGGACGGGCAGGGGTCCTGGACCTGGGAGGAAATCCAGGCCGGGATGGATCGCCGTCCATGGAAGGAAACGGTGGAGGCGCGACGGAGAGAGGAGCAACGGCGTCAACAGTGTCGTCGTCGGACGGACGAGAGGCAACCCCAAAAAATTTTTAGGGGGGGGCACACGGCATGGGCGACGGGCAGCAGGAGGCAGCTACAGGGCGTATTAGGAGGTTAGGTGAGGAGGCCACCAGGTTAAGGGGGCTATTGGTCCAGAGGGAGCAGGAGTTAGTGGTTCAGAGGGTGGAGCTACTGGAAGCGATAAGGGAGAGGGTGAGAGTAGAGGCACGGCGAGAGGAACTGTGTAGGCAGCTGAGGGAGCGGAGGGTTATGACGAAACCCAGTCCCGCTCCTCACACCAAGCAAGTGGTGTGCGTCACCAGTCCGGTCCGGCCCGTTCCTGCTCCCCGCACTAAGTTCATGGTGCACGTCGCCAGCCCGGCCCGGCCTGTTCCTGCCCCTCGCACCAAGCCTTCGGTGCGCGTCGCCAGCCCGGCTCAGCCTTTTCCTGCCACTCGCACCAAGCCTACGGTGCGCGTCACCAGCCCGGCCCGGCCTGTTCCTGCCACTCGCACCAAGCCTACGGTGCGCGTCGCCAGCCCGGCCCGGCCTGTTCCTGCCACTCGCACCAAGCCTACGGTGCACGTCGCCAGCCCGGCCCGGCCTGTTCCTGCCACTCGCACCAAGCCTACGGTGCGCTTCGCCAGCCCAGCCCGGCCTGTTCCTACTCCCCGCACCAAGCTAACGGTGCGCGTCGCCAGCCCAGCCTGGCCTGTTCCTGCTCCCCGCACCAAGCTAATGGTGCGCGTCGCCAGCCCGGCCCGGCCTGTTCCTGTTCCCCGCACCAAGCTAATGGTGCGCGTCGCCAGCCCGGCCCGGCCTGTTCCTGCCACTCGCACCAAGCCTACAGTGCGCGTCGCCAGCCCGGCCCGGCCTGTTCCTGCCACTCGCACCAAGCGTACGGTGCGCGTCGCCAGCCCGGCCCGGCCTGTTCCTGCCACTCGCACCAAGCCTACGGTGTTCGTCGCCAGCCCGGCCCGGCCTGTTCCTGCCACTCGCACCAAGCCTACGGTGCGCGTCGCCAGCCCGGCCCTCCTCTCTCCGCCGCGCCTCCACCGTCTCCTTCCCAGGACGGCGATCCATCCCGGCCTGGATTTCCTCCCAGGTCCAGGACCCCTGCCCGTCCATTATCTGCTCCCACGTCCAGGCTGCCTGCTCCTGGACACGCTGCTTGGTCCTGGTATGGTGGGATCTTCTGTCACGATCGTTGAACGGAGTAGACCAAGGCGCAGCGTGATGAGCAAATCGCACTGCTTTGCTTTATCTTGGCCAGGTCGCAGTTGTAAATGAGAACTTGTTCTCAACTGGCTTACCTGGTTAAATAAAGGTGAAATAAAAAAATTAAAATAAAAATAACATGGGTACCAAGACAAGACAATACAATTCTGACTCTTCACAGCTTTAACATGAGTACCAAGACAATACAGGCTTCATATAGGGAGACTTCATAACTGTTGTGAATATGTCCCACAGGGCCAGATTTAACACGTTTAGTACTCCAGTAAAACAAAGCTACACCATTTCACTGTCTACACTTACACTTAGACGTAATGTTTTATTCCTCTCTGACAATAACAGATCAATATGTTTTATTCCTCTCTGACAATAACAGGTCAATATGTTTTATTCCTCTCTGACAATAACAGGTCAATATGTTTTTCCGTCTCCCGACAACCAAATTAATTCCTCTCCGACAATAACAGGTCAATATGTTTTATTCCTCTCCGACAATAACAGGTCAATATGTTTTATTCCTCTCTGACAATAACAGGTCAATATGTTTTATTCCTCTCTGACAATAACAGATCAATATGTTTTATTCCTCTCCGACAATAACAGGTCAATATGTTTTATTCCTCTCTGACAATAACAGGTCAATATGTTTTATTCCTCTCCGACAATAACTGCCTTCAATATGTTTTATTCCTCTCTGACAATAACAGGTCAATATATTTTATTCCTCTCTGACAATAACAGGTCAATATGTTTTATTCCTCTCTGCCAATAACAGGTCAATATGTTTTATTCCTCTCTGCCAATAACAGGTCAATATGTTTTATTCCTCTCTGCCAATAACAGGTCAATATGTTTTATTCCTCTCTGCCAATAACAGGTCAATATGTTTAATTCCTCTCCGACAATAACAGGTCAATATGTTTTATTCCTCTCCGACAATAACAGGTCAATATGTTTTATTCCTCTCTGACAATAACAGGTCAATATGTTTTATTCCTCTCCGACAATAACAGGTCAATATGTTTTCATTCCTCTCTGCCAATAACAGGTCAAACTATGGAATGTGTCCAGCTATCATCAATACATGAGTAACAACATTAGTGGCACTGGGCTCTGTTCACTGCCAGCCTCTCCAGTGCTACACACATTGGGAATCTTCACTGCAAGCCTCTCCAGTGCTACACGTATTGGGCTCTGTTCACTGCCAGCCTCTCCAGTGCTACACGTATTGGGCTCTGTTCACTGCCAGCCTCTCCAGTGCTACACGTATTGGGCTCTGTTCACTGCCAGCCTCTCCAGTGCTACACGTATTGGGCTCTGTTCACTGCCAGCCTCTCCAGTGCTACACGTATTGGGCCCTGTTCACTGCCAGCCGCTCCAGTGCTACACGTATTGGGCTCTGTTCACTGCCAGCCGTCTCCAGTGCTACACGGGCTATTGGGCTCTGTTCACTGCCAGCCGCTCCAGTGCTACACGTATTGGGCTCTGTTCACTGCCAGCCTCTCCAGTGCTACACGTATTGGGCTCTGTTCACTGCCAGCCGCTCCAGTGCTACACGTATTGGGCTCTGTTCACTGCCAGCCTCTCCAGTGACTACACGTATTGGGCTCTGTTCACTGCCAGCCTCTCCAGTGCTACACGTATTGGGCTCTGTTCACTGCCAGCCTCTCCAGTGCTACACGTATTGGGCTCTGTTCACTGCCAGCCTCTCCCTAGTGCTACACGTATTGGGCTCTGTTCACTGCCAGCCTCTCCAGTGCTACACATATTGGGCTCTGTTCACTGCCAGCCTCTCCAGTGCTACACGTATTGGGCTCTGTTCACTGCCAGCCTCTCCAGTGCTACACGTATTGGGCTCTGTTTTACTGCCAGCCTCTCCAGAGTGCTACACGTATTGGGCTCTGTTCACTGCCACCCTCTCCAGTGCTACACGTATTTGAAACCCAGGTCCACCAGGACTGCTGTGTGCCACTATGTGCCCTTTGACCCTCTCCAATATCTGCTACCCAATCTGAAACTGTTCTCTCAAGTCATCTCACATCTTCTCTGGTTTAGAGCAGAGTTACTGGAGCTGAGGGCAGAAGGCTGGGGGGCTTTAGGGCAGGTTGGGTGTGATTAAATATACCTTTTATCTCTGTGTCGGGGGGTAAAGGTGGGGGGGTGGGGGGGGTATTCTATGGAGGACTATTCTATGCCTGAAGACTGGCACCTGCTCGACACTGATAAGATCCTTCTGGAATGTATTTTGATAAGGACGTGCACACTGTATCCGCTTGCCTGAGTTTCTTTCAGAGACAGAAATAGTCCTCCCACATTTACTATATCCAACAATATATATTAGTATGTTCATTGACATTGCATGGGACACCTGTGAACTAAAAAACAGAGCTAACGGCAGGCAGCTTTGCGTTGGGCCAGTTACCGAAATGTCGCTGGTTCGAATCCCCGAGCTGACTAGATGAAAAGTCTGTCTGTGGCCTTGAGCAAGGCACTTAACCCTAACTGCTCCTATAAGTCTCTCTGGATAAGAGTGTCTGATAAATGACTAAAATGTTAAATGTCTAACATCAGTAGGTTGAATTTATTTATTTATTTTGAAAAAAACATCCTTTCCTGATGTTGATTATAGTCCATGTTCAAGACTGCATCTCAAATATCGTAGTCCCCTGTAGCTCAGTTGGTAGAGCGTGGCGCTTGCAACGCCAGGGTTGTGAGTTCGTTTCCCACGGGGGGCCGGTATGAAAAATGTATGCACTCACTAACTGTAAGTCGCTCTGGATAAGAGTGTCTGCTAAATGACTAAAAATGTTTAAAAATAGCACCCTATTCACTATGGGCCCTGGTCAACAGTAGTGCACTATGTAGGGAATAGGGTGCCATTTGGGTCATAGACAATGTTAGAGAGATGCAATTTATTCAGTAGCAAATCTTCTGTCGTTTTCAGGCATGATCCACAGCAACTGGATGCTTTCATCATGGACAAGGCCTTACTAGACTACGAGGTGTCTATCGATGCAGACTGCAAGACACTCACCGTGGGGAAACCATTTGCAATTGAAGGCAAGTAGATTGACATGAAATAAGGTGTTAATTCTATATCCATAATGAAGAGGAATGAGACAGGTATGTCCCCTCTCCTTTTCATGCTAGCTATAGAGCCACTGGTCGAAAGGATAAGACAAGGCTATACATTATAATACAGATCCTCAGAGACAGCCAGATAACCCTGTACACACATACATGTGCAACACCAGTTTAAGATCACAAAAAATGCATCTGATTGCTGTGTTTTCTGTCGCTCTATGTGTCTGTATCTATTTGTAATTTGAAGGCGAGTAGTTTGAGATGAAATAACTGCTGTACCCATACTGTAGAGGGACAAGGTGATCCCTATCCCCTCTCCTTTTCACACCGCTGTAGTCATTCCCTCTTCCCAGGTTATGGCATCGGCCTGCGCCAGTTCACACCGCTGTAGTCATTCCCTCTTCCCAGGTTATGGCATCGGCCTGCGCCAGTTCACACCGCTGTAGTCATTCCCTCTTCCCAGGTTATGGCATCGGCCTGCGCCAGTTCACACCGCTGTAGTCATTCCTCTTCTCTGAGCATCGGCCTGCGCCAGTTCACACCGCTGTAGTCATTCCCTCTTCCCAGGTTATGGCATCGGCCTGCGCCAGTTCACACCGCTGTAGTCATTCCCTCTCCCAAGGTTATGGCATCGGCCCTGCGCCAGTTCACAGAGCTGTAGTCATTCCCTCTTCCCAGGTTATGGCATCGGCCTGCGCCAGTTCACACCGCTGTAGTCATTCCCTCTTCCCAGGTTATGGCATCGGCCTGCGCCAGTTCACACCGCTGTAGTCATTCCCTCTTCCCAGGTTATGGCATCGGCCTGCGCCAGTTCACACCGCTGTAGTTTCCCTCTTCCCAGGTTATGGCATCGGCCTGCGCCAGTTCTACACCGCTGTAGTCATTCCCTCTTCCCAGGTTATGGCATCGGCCTGCGCCAGAACTCTCCCCTGACCTCTAATATCTCTGAGCTGGTGAGCCAGTACAAGTCAGACGGCTTCATGGACATGCTGCATGACAAGTGGTACAAGGTGTTGCCCTGTGGGAAACAGAGCTTTGCAGCCACAGAGGTAATGCACATTATACTACTGCAATCAGTCACAGAGGTAATGCACATCATACTACTGCAACCAGTCACAGAGGTAATGCACATCGTAATGCACATTATACTACTGCAATCAGTCACAGAGGTAATGCACATCATACTACTGCAATCAGTCACAGAGGTAATGCACATCATACTACTGCAATCAGTCACAGAGGTAATGTACATTATACTACTGCAATCAGTCACAGAGGTAATGTACATCATACTACTGCAATCAGTCACAGAGGTAATGCACATCATACTACTGCAATCAGTCACAGAGGTAATGCACATCATACTACTGCAATCAGTCACAGAGGTAATGCACATCATACTACTGCAATCAGTCACAGAGGTAATGTACATTATACTACTGCAATCAAATAACAGAGGTAATGCACATCATAATGCACATTATACTACTGTAATCAGTCACATATAAATGCACATTATACTTTGCAATCAGTCACAGAGGTAATGCACATCATAATGCACATATACTACTGCTATCAGTCACATCATAATGCACATTATACTACTGCAATCAGTCACAGAGGTAATGCACATTATACTACTGCAATCAGTCAAAACAGATACTAATGCACATTAACTACTACAGTACAATCAGTCACAGAGGTAATGCACATAATACTACTGCAATCAGTCACAGAGGTAATGCACATCATACTACTGCAATCAGTCACAGAGGTAATGCACATTTGTACTACTGCAATCAGTCACAGAGGTAATGTACATTATACAACTGCAATCAGTCACAGAGGTAATGTACATCATACTACTGCAATGCCAATACTGATGCACTACATCACAATACTAAATCATCTCTATTCTGTGTTTTTCAAAAAGTCTTAATGATGTTCATTATAAATAACAGAAGCTTTTCGCTGCAACAGAAAATAAAACTGGCCATTTGTTTTCTTCAATAAGCTTCCATAAATAAGATGCTATTCGTAAAATATGTGAAATAGTTCAGTTTGATTCTTATGCAAGGGAAATGTAAAAATTTTACAAATGTTAAAACTGTAACAGTACAAACTGTTTATTATAGCCTGTGTGTTTGTTTCTGCTTTCTCCAGACCCTCCAGATGGGCATTAAGCATTTCTCAGGCCTGTTTCTGATGCTGTGTGTTGGGCTGGGTCTGTCTCTCCTCACCACCCTGGCTGAACACATCATCTACCACTTCATCATCCCCAGAGTCAAGGACCCCAAGTTCAAGTACTGGCTGCATACTAGTCAGGTAACTAACTTAACTATCACTATGTTAACTGGCTGCATACTAGTCAGGTAACTCACTTAACTATCACTATGTTAACTGGCTGCATACTAGTCAGGTAACTCACTTAACTATCACTATGCTAACTGGCTGCATACTAGTCAGGTAACTAACTTAACTATCACTATGTTAACTGGCTTCATACTAGTCAGGTAACTAACTTAACTATCACTATGCTAACTGGCTGCATACTAGTCAGGTAACTAACTTAACTATCACTATGTTAACTGGCTGCATACTAGTCAGGTAACTAACTTAACTATCACTATGTTAACTGGCTGCATACTAGTCAGGTAACTAACTTAACCATCACTATGTTAACTGGCTGCATACTAGTCAGGTAACTAACTTAACTATCACTATGTTAACTGGCTGCATACTAGTCAGGTAACTAACTTAACTATCACTATGTTAACTGGCTGCATACTGTTCAGGTATGTCTCCCGAGTGGGGCAGTGGTCTAAGACACTGCATCGCAGTGCTAGCTGTGCCACTAGAGATCCTGGTTCGAATCCAGGCTCTGCTGTAGCCGGCCGCAACCGGGAGACCAATGGGGCGGTGCACAATTGGCCCAGCGTCGTCCAGGGTAGGGGAGGGAATGGCCGGCAGGGAGGTAGCTCATTTGGTAGAGCATATTGTTTGCAACGCCAGGGTTGTGGGTTCGATTCCCACGGGGGGCCAGTATGAAAATAAAAAAGAATAATGTATGCACTAACTGTAAGTCGCTCTGGATAAGAGCGTCTGCTAAATGACTAAAAATGTTTAAAGTTACAGTTTGAACAGTGGCCACGTAGGCTACTGTGGCTATTTGATCATAATTTAGGCCTACCAGAGTGGCCTACCATCAAAAACTATGGAGAAAATGCATCCCATAACATTTTAACATGGAAATAGCTGTTCTGTCATTCAGCCTACAGTAGCAGCCAATGTGTGGTGTTCAATGTAGGGCTACATTCCATGAGACTTTTGAAAAAAAAACATGCAGGGCTTGACATTAATCTGTTTATCCACTTGTCCTTCAGAAAAGGAGGTGACTGAAAATATTGTTTGATGCAAGAAACCACTTTACAAAATAAAATGCAATATTATTCCCATACCATTATTACAGAGAATCAGACAAATTATGTTACCCTCTGCCTATTGGCTACTTAGCTTATTCAAGACTGTCTCAAAATACAACACTGCCCCTTTAGGACATAAAAAAAAGCTCTTTACCTGACTCGCTTTTGTGCTCATGTAGGAAGCAATCACTCCCCTATTGCTGATTACAAATGATCTATAACTGGGCTAATAACTCACTAACTAGCAAAGGATATGAACACAATGATCTATAACTGGGCTAATAACTCACTGACTAGCAAAGGATATGAACACAATGATCTATAACTGGGCTAATAACTCACTAACTACCAAAGGATATGAACACAATGATCTATAACTGGGCTAATAACTCACTAACTAGCAAAGGATACATGCAGCTCTCGCTTTGATCTCAAAACTAAGCGGATCTACTCCCGACCGCTCATGCTGTAAACACAGTCCAGTTCAAAGTGAATGAAACAGATCCGTACAGTATATGGCAATGGTCTATTTGCATATTGGCCTAATGCAGCACTGATTGGATATGGTGCACCGGTCTGTGTAGGGTAGGGTCTGAGTCCTGCCTGTCAATGCAATAGAATCCTACTCCTATGCGTTCTGCCTACAACAACATCTCTTGCATAGTTCGTTTTGTTTTGGTATGTTGCATTGAAAGAGGCTAATATTGCATTGATTCGATCACAGTTGCCACAGTAAAGGGACATGTTGGTAGTGTTAACAGGGAAGTTCAATCTCGTGCTTCTCTCTGTGGGTTTATATTTGTTCTGCGCGGCAGTCCCATTCAGAAATGACTGAAACTATTCTGAGAATATCATACCCTGGTATCTGTGTAGTTTCTGTTTGACATCTTACGTCTGCTCTGTCCCACAGAGGTTACATCGAGCAATGAACTCATCTTTCAATGAAGATAAACTGCAGACCGTAGCAAAGCCACAAGAAAGGTAACAAATCATTGACGTGCCATTGAATGTCCTGTTACCTTCACAAAAAAAAACAGAAAAGACCGTTGACTGGTAATTTAAAGTCATTTGCTTTAATCGCAAGGTGGCAAATGTACTGTCCCAGTCAAAAGTTTGGACACACCTACTCATTCAAGGGTTTTTCTTTATTTTTACTATTTTCTACATTGTAGAATAATAGTGAAGACATACAAAACTATGAAATAACACATATGGAATCATGTAGTAAACAAAAAAGTGTTAAACAAACCAAAATATATTTTATATTTGAGATTCTACAAATAGCCACCCTTTGCCTTGATAACAGCTTTGCACACTCTTGGCATTCTCTCAACCAGCTTCACCTGGAATGCTTTTCCAACAGTCTTGAAGTAGTTCCCACATATGCTGAGCACTTGTTGGCTGCTTTTCCTTCACTCTGCCGTCCGAGTCATCCCAAACCATCTCATTTGGGTTGAGGTTGGGGGATTGTGGAGGCCAGGTCATCTGATGCAGCACTCCATCACTCTCCTTCTTCGTCAAATAGCCCTTACACAGCCTGGAGGTGTGTTGGGTCATTGTCCTGTTGAAAAACAAATGATAGTCCCACTAAGCACAAACCAGATGGGATGGCGTATCACTGCAGAATGATGTGATAGCCATGCTGGTTAAGTGTGCCTTGAATTCTAAATAAATCACAGACCAGCAAAGCACCCCTACACCATTACACCTCCTCCTCCATGCTTTATGGTGGGAACTACACATGTGGAGATCATCCGTTCACCGACAACGCGTCTCACAAAGACACGCCGGTTGGAACCAAAAATCTCCAATTTGGACACATTTCCACCGGTCTAATGTCCATTGCTCATGTTTCTTGGCTCAAGCATGTCTCTTCTTATTATTGGTGTCCTTTAGTAGTGGTTTCTTTGCAGTAATTCAACCATGAAGGCCTGATTCACACAGTCCCCTCTGAACAGTTGATGTTGACTTGAACTCTGTGAAGCATTTATTTGGGCTGCAATTTGTGAGGCTGGTAACTCTAATGAACTTATCCTCTGCAACAGAGGTAACTCTGCGTCTTCCATTCCTGTGGCGGTCCTCATGAGAGCCAGTTTCATCATAGTGCTTGATGGTTTTTGCGACTGCACTTGAAGAAACTTTCAAAGTTCTTACCATTTTCCGTATTGACTGACCTTCATGTCTTAAAGTAATGATGGACTGTCATTTCTCTTTGCTTTTTTGAGCTGTTCTTGCCATAATATGGACTTGGTCTTTTACCAAATGGGGCTATCTTCTGTATACCAACCCTACCTTGTCACAACACAACGGATTGGCTCAAACGCATTAAGAAGGAAATAAATTCCACACATTCACTTTTAAGAAGGCACATCCGTTAATTGAAATGCATTCCAGGTGACTACCTCATGAAGCTGGTTGAGAGAATGCCAAGAGTGTGCAAAGCTGTCATCAAGGCAAAGGGTGGCTATTTGAAGAATCTCAAATATAAAATATATTTTGATTTGTTTAACACTTTTTGGGTTACTACATGATTCCATATGTGTTATTTCATAGTTTTGATGTCTTCAATATTATTCACAATGTAAAAAATAAAGAAAAACCCTTGAATGAGTAGGTGTGTCCAAACTTTTGACTGGTAGTGTAATTGTCAGTGATGATAGCAAAGACACCAGGTATAATCCAGTTTAATTTGTATTTATTTTTTATTTCACCTTTATTTAACCAGGTAAGCCAGTTGAGAACAAGTTCTCATTTACAACTGCGACCTGGCCAAGATAAAGCAAAGCAGTGCGATAAAAAACAACAACACAGAGTTACATATGGGGTAAAACAAACCATAAAGTCAAAAATACAACAGAAGCTATGGTGAAAAGCCTAGGAAAAAGACTTGCTGGCACGAAAATAGGCATGAATGATCAGTTCCCGAGGGAGATTGTAGAAAGGCGCAAAGTTCTGTATCCAATCTTCAAGGAAAACAGATTAAAAGGGAAACGTGTTGCACTAGTGGTGGATAAATTATATATTGACAACCAAATGTTCAGAGACACAAAGACTACTCCATGGCTATTCTAAAAGTTGTAATAGAGGAGTCAAATATTGGAGCACCTGATACTAGCAATGATAGGGATTGTAATATTAAATAACATTTATAGTAAGTATAGTATTTTATAAAAGGATAAAACGATATAACAAAGCAGAATAATACATCTTATAATACAAATAATTAGAACATGGCTTTTTGGCGGGAGGTTGTTGTTTTGGCGGATGGTTGTTGTGGTTGGTCCTGTGTTCTCTCTGGCATCCTTTCCCCCTTGCGGCAGATGTGGATGCGGGTGCGTTTGCACGCTCAGCCCATTTCTTCCGCAGTCAACCATGTGGTGTGCATTTTTTGTGTTTGAAAAGGTGCGGCGTTAAGTGAGTGAGAGGGGAAATGGTTGCATATCCCAGAGCCGACCGGGGGTCTATGAGCAGGGGTAGTGAGAGAGAGAGCTTTCAATTTTGTGTAGATGAGGGATATACATTTTTAAATATAGTATACATCTAATCTAATTTTTCATTGTCCTATCATGATGATGGAAAGATCCCTAACCCTATAACCTGGGCACCCAACTGAGCGACCCATACACCAAAGAGAAGTTCCCATCTCTTTTATGGACCTGCTGTGAATATGCAGCCTAAACAGAGAAATAAATGTGGTCAGAGACCTATACTTGAGCAGCAGCACCGCCCCCCTCAAGATTCTGAGCCTGCCTGGCAGGGTTGGTCCTACAAAGCCAGACCCCCTGATGGGAGAGCATAATATACAAGGAAATTCTCAAAGCTGCTAATGAGAACCTTTACGACCTTTTTACCTAGCCGGTGGGGATTTCCGGTGGGGTACCCCCACCCAGGTAGTGGCAGTGCTGGCAAACACTGGCTGCAGTAACCCATGGGGAGGGGGGTCACACTCGGACAATCAGAGAGGGGGGTTTATCATTGTGGCCCAGGTGGCACAAAATAATCAAAGGTCTGACCGCATGGAGATGCTTGGGAAAATGGTTACAACGGGGGATCAGAGTGTTTGTGTCTCAGGTGAAGAGGGGTGGATCTGATCTCCATCACCTAGGACTTGACATAGATTAAGTAGATTAATCAAATCTCACATTGTTATCAATTTCTGCTCAATCTGCATGCTTTCTCAATCAGCTTTAACTGTATGTGCACTCGTAAATCAAGTTATTTCTCGAGTTGGGCTCTGGGATATAACAGCTGTTGAGTATCTGATTTTATGGTGGATTGTGGAGGAGGAGGGGGGGTTGAGTGTGTTGGAGTATGTGAGTATGTGAGTGTGTGCTTGTCTGGCATCTGTTGTGGGGGGGTGGGGATGTTGGGGGGGGAGGGTATGGGATGGACCCGCGCGGGGGATTATTTGCTAGGATAATAATTGCTTGTCAATGAATTAAGTGTAATACAATGGCAATCCGGGTTATATGTTGGAATCCTACGCGTGAAACTGCCGACATTATTACGCATATTAATTGATAATGATGGAAAATAGGATATGCATAATTTAAAAAAAATAGTTATATATATATATATATATATATATATATATATATAGAGGTGAAAGCATTGGAATTGCTTTTGGCGGTTAATCTGCTTCTGTTTTGTGGGTGGCACTGTGTGCTGTTTTCGATGGATGGGTCCTGGCCTCTCGGGGCCTTAGGGATCCGGAGGGATGTGGGTGGGATGCTGATCACTGGGATGACGGCTCAACTTGGGATGGGGAGGGGCTTTAGCGGGGGAATTAGTGTGGAGAACAATTGAAGGGTTACTCCGTAGCAATGCAAATATCACGGTACAGCTATATGGACACTCAATTATTATGGTATTTTTTATTGGTAAATTTACAAAAATATATATAATGATAAATAGACTTGAAACTTGTATCTCATTATGGTGTATGGTGAAATAAGTATAGCCAGTTATAATTGTAATGGCTTAGCTGATAATAACAAAAGAAGAACAATATTTACATGGCTCAAAGAGAAGGAATATAATATCTATTGTATACAGGAAACTCATTCAACAATCGAGATGAAGTAGCGTGGAAAAAAGAATGGGGGGGGGGGGGGGGAATATACTTCTCCCCCATGGGCAAAGAAAATTCAAAAGGGGTGATGATATTAATTAATAGTAATTTCGATCCGAATGTGCAAATTGTCCAAATAGATACGCAAGGTAGATGGATTATTTTAAATATGTTATTGGACCATAAACAGAGATATGGCTCATTAACCTTTACGGACCAAATAATGATGATGATCCACACAATTCTTTGACAATATATATAATAAATTATCAAGCCTGCAAGCAACTCAAGACAATATTATTATGGTGGGGGGGATTATAATACTGTTTTAAATAGCTCAATGGACCGTAAAGGAAATCACACCACAAACAATCACCCACATGCTCTTAAGGGAAATTGTGAATGTCATGGATACATTAGAACTAGTAGATATATGGAGGCTTAAATATCCTGATCTAGTGAGATATACATGGCGGAGACTGAATCAAGCTAGTCGTCTTGACTTATTTCTTATCTCATTCTCGTTGGCACCAAAAGTAAAAAAAAGTGTTGATAGGGGACAGAATGCGGGTCGGACCATCATATAATAGGCATAGACATTACTCTTACTGAATTTCCACGTGGGCGAGGATATTGGAAATTTAATCAAAGCTTATTGGATGATAATTTATTCATAATTAGAACAAAGGAATTTATAACTGACTTTTTTTCCAACATAACATAGGTACAGCGAATCCCCCTTATTGTATGGGACACCTTTAAATGTGCCTTTAGAGGCCATGCAATTCAGTACTCATCTCGAAAACAAAAGCAATTTAGGGTCAAAAGAGTTTATACTAAGAAAGGAAAAATAGAAAATCTAACAGCACAGATAGATGGCAATAAAAAAACTGTAACATAGAGGCTCAGAATAAATTAGAGGAAAAACAAAAAGAAATGGAGAAACTTATTCAAGAAAGATCAAGTGTCATATATTATAAAAATAAAAAGCAAACTGGATGGAATATGGGGAAAAATGCACAAAATTCTTTTTTAATCTTCAACATAGGAATGCTACCCAAAAATAACTTAATGAAACTGGTTACAATTGACGGAGTCACCCATAATTCACCAAATGATATTTTGAAGGAAGAAACAAAGTACTTTTAAGCATATGTTTTCTTTTCAGTCGCCTCCATCTCCTCTAACTGAAGCTAATTGTAGAGATTTTTTTTCTATTGATAATGTCAAATTAACAGCCACACAGAAAGACTCATGTGAAGGTGAAATTACAGAGGAGGAACTTCTGGATGCAATTAAAGACTTTTAAGTCCGGGAAAAAACTCCATGGTTGGATGGCATACCAGTCGAGGTATACCAAACCTTTTTTGATATACTAAGAGGACCGTTATAGCATGTTTTAACCACTCCTATGTAAATGGTAGATTATCTGACACTCAAGAAGAAGGTCTGATCTCATTATTACTGAAACAGGATACAAGTGGAAAATACAAAGATCCAGTCCATTTACAAAAAATTGGAGACCCCTTACACTTCAGTGTTGTGATGCAAAAATCCTAGCAAAATGTATAGCGCATAGAATAAAAAGGTATTGTCGGATATTATTCATTCTAATCAGACAGGTTTTTTACATGGAAGATAGATACATTGGAGATAATATAAGGCAAGTATTGGAAACAATAGAACACTATGGAAAATATGGGAAACCAGGCCTGCTATTCATAGCAGACTTCGAAAAGGCATGTGATAAAGTTCGACTGGGGTTTTTATATATAAATGCCTGGAGCATTTCAATTTTGGAGAATCTCTTATAAAATGGGTCAAAATCATGTATAGTAACCCTAGGTGTAAAATAGTAAATAAATGGCTATTTCTCAGAAAGTTTTAAACTGTCAAGAGGAGTGAAACAAGGATGTCCACTATCGGCATATCTATTTATTGTGGCCATCGAGATGTTAGCTATTAAAATCAGATCCAATAATAATATCAGAGGATTAGAAATACAGGGCTTAAAAACAAAGGTGTCATTGTACGCTGATGATTCATGTTTTCTTTTAAATCCACAACTAGAATCCCTCCACAGCCTCATAGAGGATCTAGATAAATTTTCTAACCTCTCTGGATTACAACCAAATTATGACAAATGTACTATATTACGTATTGGATCACTAAAAAATAAAATGTTTACATTACCATGTAGTTTACCAATAAAATGGTCTGATGGTGATGTGGATATACTCGGAATACATATCCCAAAGGAAATAAATGATCTCACTTCAATAAATTTTAATAGAAAGTTAGCAAAAATAGATAAGATCTTACTACCATGGAAAGGAAAATACCTGTCAATTTTGTGGAAAAATCACCCTGATTAACTCTTTAGTATTATCCCAGTTTACCTATTTTGCTTATGGTCTTGCCTACGCCTAGCGAACAGTTTTTTTTTATTTAAATTATATGAGAAAAATATATTCAATTTTAATTGGAACGGCAAGCCAGACAAAATTAAAAGAGCATATTTATATAATGAATATGAATTCGGAGGACAGAAATTATTAAATATTAAAGCATTAGACCTATCACTAAAAGCTTCAGTCATACAAAAGTTTATACTTAAATCCGAACTGGTTCTCTCAAAGCAAATTAGTAAGATTGTCTCACACCCAAATGTTCAAGAAAGGCCTTTTTCCCTTTATTCAGATTACAACCTCTCACTTTCAGTTATTTGAAAAGGAAATAATCTCCCAAATATCACTATTTCTAAAACAAGCCATAGAAAGTTGGTTGCAATTTTCAATTTAATCCTCCAGAAACGACAGAACAAATAATGCAACAAATATTGTGGTTAAATTTCAAATATACTAATTGACAAAAAAAACCTTTATTTTTTGACAGAATGTTTAAAAAAGGTATAATCTTCGTAAATGATATCATCGGTAGGACTGGTGGAGTTATGTCGCACATGCAGCTAATAAAAACATATGGAAATGTCTGCTCTACCCAAAATTACAACCAAATAAATTGCAGCCTTACCGCAAAAGTGGAAGAGGAAAGTGGAAGGGGGAGAAAGTAAGGAACTTGTCTGTCGGCCTTGCATTAAAGAACATAATTGGTTAAGGAAAACTGTGATAAATAAAAAAGTATATCAGTTTCACTTAAGGACCAAAGGATTGACAGCCGTCCTATATAGATTGCAAAATAGTTTGGGAAGAGATCTTTGACGTACCGATCCCATGGCATAGTGTTTATGAACTGACACGCAAAACGACACCGGATTCAAAAATTAGAATCTTTCAATTTAAATTATTATATATAAAATTCTTGCTACCAATAGAATGTTATTTATATGGGGGATACAATCTTCCCAGCTCTGCAGGTTTTGCTGTGAAGAGACAGAATCATTAGATCATTTGTTTTGGTTCTGTCCATTTGTAGCTTGTTTTTGGACACAGGTCCAGGAATGGCTAAAGGATTGCAATATTTACCTGGAACTAACCTTGCAGATAGCATTACTGGGTGATCTGAAAAGTCATAGTCAATCAATCAATAATATAATAATACTTTTAGCAAAAATGTTTATTTTTAATTCACAATCTGTAGAAGAAATGAGAATAGAAAGGTTCAGAATTTTTGTAAAACATCACAGTACGGTCGAAATATATATGGCAAATAGAAATCCTATATGGATGGTGTTAAGAGATAGATGGGAGGTATTGAATAGAGTTGAAGGATGGGACTAATAACAAATAACAACAAATAATAACAAAGATAGCTAATAATGTAAGCATACTGTGTCCATAATAAGTATATAGGTTGTATGTTGGGAGCTTTTGGGAAGGAGCACAGTTAGAAAGATATGGCAAACCGGATGGACACCATGAAAATGATCGGAGAGGTTGAGAGTAGAAGAAGTTCAGGAGCAAAAAAAAAATATATATATATATATATAATAGAATTATTGTAAAATGAACTCTGTCCATAAGGTGTAGATAGTAAGTATAGACCGGAAGTAGACGCCTGGGCAATGTTGTTCACTAATTTACTCCAAGTAGGGAAAGGATGGTGGGGTTGAAAAGTAATAAAGGGGAGTATATATATAAAAAATAAAAAAAACATGGGGGATTGGAAGTGATGCAGACAATTACATTGATAGAAGATACAATCTATCTGCAATATTAAGCTGATCCATTCCCCCCCCCCCCCCCCCCCCCCCCCCAGATAAAAAAAAAAAAATATATATAAATAATAAAAAAAAAAATAATAATAATAATAATAATAATAATAATTACAAAAGTAAATATATATACAGTGTGTGCAAATGTAGCAAGTTATGGCGGTAAGGCAATAAAATAGGCCAAAGTGCAAAAAAAACTTAAAATGTCGTATTAACACTGGAATGATAGATGTGCAGAAGACTATGTGCAAATAGAGATACTGGGGAGCAAATTAGCAAAATAAATAACAATATGGGGATGAGGTAGTTGGGTGGGCTAATTTCAGAATGGCTGTGTACAGGTGTAGTGATCGGTAAGGTGCTCTGACAACTGACGCTTAAAGTTAGTGAGGGAGATAAGAGTCTCCAGCTTCAGAGATTTTTTGCAGTTCGTTCCAGTCATTGGCAGCAGAGAACTGGAAGGAATGGCGGCCAAAGGAGGTGTTGGCTTTGGGGATGACCAGTGAGATATACCTGCTGGAACGCATTTTACGGGTGGGTGTTGCTATGGTGACCAATGATCTAAGATAAGGCGGGAATTTGCCTAGAAGTGATTTATAGATGACCTGGAGCCAGTGGGTTTGGCGACGAATATGTAGTGAGGACCAGCCAACAGAGCGTACAGGTCACAGTGGTGGGTAGTATATGGGGCTTTGGTGACAAAACGGATGGCACTGTGATAGACTACATCCAATTTGCTGAGTAGAGTGTTGGAGGCTATTTTGTAAATGACATCGCCGAAGTCAAGGATCGGTAGGATAGTCAGTTTTACGAGGGCATGTTTGGCAGCATGAGTGAAGGAGGCTTTGTTGCGAAATAGGAAGCCGATTCTAGATCAGACTTTTGATTGGAGATGCTTAATGTGTGTCTGGAAGGAGAGTTTACAGTCAAACCAGACACCTAGGTATTTGTAGTTGTCCACATACTCTAGGTCAGACCCGTCGAGAGTAGTGATTCTAGTCCGGTGGGCTGTGCAAGCAGCATTCGGTTGAAAAGCATGCATTTAGTTTTACTAGTGTTTAAGAGCAGTTGGAGGCTATGGAAGGAGTGTTGTATGGCGTTGAAGCTCGTTTGGAGGTTTGTTAACACAGTGTCCAATGAAGGGCCAGATGTATACAAAATGGTGTCGTCCGCATAGAGGTGAATCCTAGCGTCACCAGCAGCAAGAGCGACATCATTGATTTACACAGAGAATAGAGTCGGCCCGGAAATTGAACCCTGTGGCACCCCCATAGAGACGGCCAGAGGTCCAGACAACAGGCCCTCCGATTTGACACATTGAACTCTATCTGAGAAGTAGTTGGTGAACCAGGCGAGGCAGTCATTTGAGAAACCAAGGCTATTTAGTCTGCCAATAAGAATGCGGTGGTTGACAGAGTCGAAAGCCTTGGCCAGGTCGATGAAGACGGCTGCACAGTACTGTCTATTATCGATCGCGGTTATAATATCGTTTAGGACCTTGAGCGTGGCTGAAGTGCACCCATGACCAGCTCGGAAACCGGATTGCAAAGCGGAGAAGGTACGGTGGGATTCGAAATGGTCGGTGATCTGTTTGTTAACTTGGCTTTCAAATACTTTCGAAAGGCAGGGCAGGATGTATATAGGTCTGTAACAGTTTGGATCTAGAGTGTCACCCCCTTTGAAGAGGGGGATGACCGCGGCAGCTTTCCAATCTCTGGGGATCTCAGACGTTACGAAAGAGAGGTTGAACAGGCTAGTAATAGGGGTTGCGACAATTTCGGAGGCTAGTTTTAGAAAGAAAGGGTCCAGATTGTCTAGCCCAGCTGATTTGTAGGGGTCCAGATTTTGCAGCTCTTTCAGAACATCAGCTGTCTGAATTTGTGTGAAGGAGAAGCGGGGGGGGCATGGGCAAGTTGCAGCGGAGGGTGCAGAGTTGGTGGCCGGGGTAGTGGTAGCCAGGTGGAAAGCATGGCCAGCTGTAGCAAAATGCTTGTTGAAATTTTCGATTATTGTAGATTTATCGGTGGTGATAGTGTTTCCTAGCCTCAGTGCAGTGGGCAGCTGGGAGGAGGTGCTCTTACTCTCCATGGACTTTACAGTGTCCCAAAACTTTTTGGAGTTGGTGCTACAGGATGCAAATTTCTGTTTGAAAAAGCTAGCCCTTTGCTTTCCTAACTGAATGTGTATATTGGTTCCTGACTTCCCTGAAAAGCTGCATTTCGCAGGGGCTGTTCGATGCTAATGCAGTACGCCACAGGGTGTTTTTGTGCTGGTCAAGGGCAGTCAAGTCTGAGGAGAACCAGGGGCTATATCTGTTCTTAGTTCTGAATTTTTTGAATGGGGCATGCTTATTTAAGATTGAGAGGAAAGCACTTTTAAAGAACAACCAGGCATCCTCTACTGACGGAATGAGGTCAATTTCCATCCAGGATACCTGGGCTAGGTCAATTAGAAAGGCCTGCTCGCTAAAGTGTTTTAGGGAGCGTTTGACAGTGATGAGGGGTGGTCGTTTGACCACGGACCCATTACGGATGCAGGCAATAAGGCAGTGATCGCTGAGATCCTGGTTGAAGACAGCGGAGGTGTATTTAGAGGGTACATTTGTCAGGATGATATCTATGAGGGTGCCCATGTTTACAGATTTAGGGTTGTACCTGGTAGGTTCGTTGATAATTTGTGTGAGATTGAGGGCATCTAGTTTAGATTGTAGGTTGGCTGGGGTGTTAAGCATATCCCAGTTTAGGTCACCAAGCAGTACAAATTCTGAGGATAGTTGGGGGGCAATCTGTTCACATATGGTGTCCAGGGCACAGCTCGGGGCTGAGGGGGGTCTGTAGCAAGCGGCAACAGTGAGATAATTATTTCTGGAAAGGTGGATTTTTTAGAAGTAGAAGCTCAAACTCTTTGGGCACAGACCTGGATAGTACGATAGAGCTCTGCAGGCTATCTCTACAGTAGATTGCAACCCCACCCCCTTTGGCAGTTCTATCGAGACGGAAAATGTTGTAGTTGGGGATGGACATTTCTGAATTTTTGGTGGCCTTCCTAAGCCAGGATTCAGACACTGCTAGATCAGGGTTGGCAGAGTATGCTAACGCAGTGAATAACTCAAACTTAGGGAGGAGGCTTCGGATGTTAACGTGCAAGAAACTAATGCTTTTACGGTTAAAGAAGTCAACAAATGATAACGCCTGGGTAGTAGGAGTGATACTGGGGGCTACAGGGCCTTGGTTAGCCTCTACATCACCAGAGGAACAGAGGAGGACTAGAATAAGGATACGGCTAAAGGTTTTACGAACTGGTCTTCTAGTGCGTTGGGTACAGAGATAAAAAGGGTCAGATTTCCGGGCGTTGTAGAATAGATTCAGGGCATTATGTACAGACAAGGATATGGAAGCACCAATTGAGTCGGTCTCCGCATGTATGGGGGGTGGGACAAAGGAGCTGTCTAAGGCAGGTTTAGCTGGGCTGGAGGATCTACAGTGAAATAGTACAATTAGAAATAACCGAAACAGCAATAAGCAAGGCATATTGACATGGGAGAGAGCATAAAGCAATCACAGGTGTTATTCGAGAGAGCTAAGACAACAGCTGGTAATAGTGACAAAGTTTGGGCTGAGGCTAAACATAAACAGGATGCGGTACCGTATAAGGAACAGTCCCAGCAGGCATCCGCTGTATAGCTGAGTTATCATAAGGTCCAGTGAACAGCAATAGGAGAGTTCAGAGGTAGTTCGGGGGCTGCTACAGCACTGGCGAGCAAGAGGCCACGGCTTGCGTGTGCTAGCGGGTCGGGGCTAGCAGATGGATCTTCGTGGTCGACGTCGTAACGGGAAGCCTGTTGAAACCACATGAGACGATTTCGTCGGCAGACCAGTCATGTTGGATCGGCGGGGCTCCGTGTCAACACTAGGAGGTCCCGTCCGGTTGACAGAGAGGTAGATTGGCCTGGCTTAAGGCTAGCTCAAGGCTAACTGGTGCTTGATAAGGGGCAATGGTAATTAGCCAACGACAACAGCCATTTGGTTGAAACTAGCTGGTTGTGATGATCCGGCGCTAGGGTCCAATGATTCCGGCAGAAAATCCGATATGCTCTGGGTCGATAGCACGCTGTGCAGACTGGCTGACAAATTGTCCAGGCTAGAGCTGGCTGGTGGGTAGTGCAGGCCACGGACAATGGTTTAGACAACTAACGGTGGCTAATAGCAAGTAGCTAGCTAGCTGGCTACAACAGCCATTCGGTTGCAGCTAACTAGTTGCGATGATCCAGCGCTAGGGTCCAGTGATTCCGGCAGAAAATCCGATATGCTCTGGGGTCGATAGCACGCTGTGCAGACTGGCCGACAAATTGTCCAGGCTAGAGCTAGTGCTGGCTGGTGGGTAGTGCAGGCCACGGACAATAAAAGTTATAAAGAAATAATAGAATCCTTTCCACGTTGGGTGAGGCGGGTTGCAGGAAAGTATATTTAGTTAAAGAATGAAAAGTAAAATTGAGAAATATATACAAAAACAAAGACAAAAGAAACAAAAAAACTGGCTATTTACAGAAGAACACTACAGAAAACACGACCGCACTGCTACGCCATCTTGTATCTGGGACGCAGACTTTGAAAACCTATTTGATTAATCACCCGAATAACTGGCCGGGAAAAAGATCCTATTCTGTCATATACCAAGTCCAGTAATAGATAGTGAATCTCATTTAAAAATTACTTTTAAATGGATAGATTCCTCACTAAGTATTGAGTCACTGTAGAAAAATGACTGACAGACGCCTCACTTCATATTAGGTTAATTCATAGTCTTAGAAACTTGGATCTCTGTCACGGGAGGTTATTTGGGGAGGACGGGCTCATGGTAATGGCTGGAGAATAATTAGTGGAATGGTATCAAATACATCCAGCATGGTTTCCATGTGTTTGATGCCATTCCCTTGACTCCATTCCAGCCATAATTATGAGCCGTCCTCCCCTCAGCAGCCTCCGCTGATCTCTGTACATTGTAGTTTAGGTTCCCTGTTGCTTTTTTTTAACAGCCACCGCAAAATTGACTGTGGAAAAGAACAACAGGGTGACTAGTGGTGTATAAAGAATCCTGGAAATAAACAAGATCTCAACGCCCCAATAAAATCTATGTTTTTGTTCGACCCCAAGGTGCAACATGAGTAACAACCAACAACAACAGCAGCCATGTAACAGCTCAGAGTCCAACTGCAACAGGAGGAAGATCCCACCTCAGGAGTCCCAGCTAAACGTTCTGGAGTACCCCCCCCTGTGACTGCTCCGCTCCTCCTCCTCCTCTTCCTCCTCCTCCTCCTCCTCCTCCTCAGGAGTCCCAGCTAAACGTTCTGGAGTACCCCCCCCTGTGACTGCTCCGCTCCTCCTCCTCCTCTTCCTCCTCCTCCTCCACCTCAGGAGTCCCAGCCAAATGTTTTGGAGTACCCCCCCCGTGACTGCTCCGCTCCTCCTCCTCCTCCTCCTCCTCCTCTTCCTCCTCCTCCTCCACCTCAGGAGTCCCAGCCAAATGTTTTGGAGTACCCCCCCCGTGACTGCTCCGCTCCTCCTCTTCCTCCTCCTCCTCCTCCTCAGGTAGCATTTCCACCACAAGCACAGAATTCTAAGGAACACATTTTTAAAACCCCTGTAAGAGCTATTGATGAGGATTCATCAGCAGACTATAAGATAAACATAGTTAATCACAACATGACATACACGGAGCCAGGGTTAAACATGGGTACATCTCTGTTGCTAGGCAATACCTTAATGGGTTCCTCTCGATGGTGTAGTCACTGTGGGGGAAATAGGACCGTTTTATTCAGGCAATACCTTAATGGGTTCCTCTCGCTGGTGTAGTCACTGTGGGGGAAATAGGACCGTTTTATTCAGGCAATACCTTAATGGGTTCCTCTCGATGGTGTAGTCACTGTGGGGGAAATAGGACCGTTTTTTTTTCAGGCAATACCTTAATGGGTTCCTCTCGCTGGTGTAGTCACTGTGGGGGAAATAGGACCGTTTTTTTCAGGCAATACCTTAATGGGTTCCTCTCGATGGTGTAGTCACTGTGGGGGAAATAGGACCGTTTTTTTTCAGGCAATACCTTAATGGGTTCCTCTCGATGGTGTAGTCACTGTGGGGAAATAGGACCGTTTTATTCAGGCAATACCTTAATGGATTCCTCTCGCTGGTGTTGTCACGGTGTTAGAAATGGTGAGGTGTGGAATCAGGCGCAGAAGCAGATGTACAGTCCAACAAGACTTTACTAGCGAGTGCAAAATAATCCAAAAACGGCCAGAGGCCAACAGACGCACACAGGCGTCAAAACGAGCGCACAAACACAGGGCGCAAAAACTCTCCTCAACCGAGGAGGAAGTAAATCGTAACTGGCGTACCGAAACACTGGTAACGCACAAACACCTGACACGAAACAATTACACACAACACTACACTAACAACAAGGAAACTAAATAGGGTGCTTAATGAGACATAACACAAGACAGGTGTGGCTAACAGACAAAAACTAATCAAACAGGAAACATAGAACATGCAACGGTGGCAGCTAGAATTCCGGAGACGACGAACGCCGAAACCTGCCCGAACAAGGGAGAGAGGCAGCCTCGGCCGAAACCGTGACAGTACCCCCCCCTTGACGCGCGGGCTCCAGACGTGCGCCGACTCCGGCCTTGGGGACGACCCGGAGGACGTGGAGCAGGGCGCGTCGGATACCCCCGATGGAATTCCGTCAGGAGCGACGGGTCCAAAAATGTCTCTCCTCGGCACCCAGCACCGCTCCTCCGGACCATACCCCTCCCACTCCACTAGATACTGAAGACCCCCCATCCGACGTCTCGAATCCAAGATGGACCTCACGGAGTACGCCGGTGCCCCCTCGATGTCCAATGGGGGCGGGGGAGTCTCCCCTATCTCATTTTCTTGGAGCGGGCCCGCTACCACCGGCCTGAGAAGGGACACATGGAACGAGGGGTTAATACACTTATACTCCACAGGTAGCTGTAATCTATAACATACCTCGTTCAACCTTCTCAGGACTTTAAATGGCCCTACAAACCGCCGACCCAGTTTCCGACAGGGCAGGCGGAGGGGCAGGTTTCTGGTAGAGAGCCAGACTCGATCACCAGGTGCGTACACCGGTCCCTCACTGCGGTGGAGATCAGCGCTCGCCTTCTGACGTCGGAGGGCCCGCTGCAGGTGGACGTGTGCAGCGTTCCAAGTCTCCTCCGAGCGCCGCGCCCACTCATCCACCGCAGGAGCCTCGATCTGGCTCTGCTGCCAGGGTGCCAGAACCGGCTGGTAACCTAACACACATTGAAATGGAGTCAGGTTAGTGGAGGAATGGCGTAGGGAATTCTGGGCCATCTCGGCCCAGGGAACGTACCTTGACCACTCCTCCGGCCGGTCCCGGCAGTATGTTCTGAGAGAAAACCTACCCCACATCCTGGTTTACGCGTTCCACCTGCCCATTACTCTCCGGGTGGTACCCCGAGGTGAGGCTCACCGAGACCCCCAACCGCTCCATAAACGCTCTCCAGACTCTGGAGGTGAATTGGGGACCCCGATCAGCCACAATGTCCTCGGGTACCCCGTAGTGCCGGAACACATGGGTGAACAGTGCCTCGGCAGTTTGTAGGGCAGTAGGAAGACCCGGCATGGGGAGCAAACGACAGGCCTTAGAGAACCGGTCCACAACGACCAGGATGGTAGTATTACCTTGGGAGAGGGGAAGGTCTGTTATAAAGTCCACAGAGAGGTGGGACCATGGTCGTTGTGGAACGGGCAGGGGTAGCAACTTACCCCTAGGCAGATGTCTAGGCGCCTTACACTGGGCGCACACCGAGCAGGAGGAAACATAAACCCTCACATCCCTTGCCAACGTGGGCCACCAGTACTTGGCACTAAGACAGTGCACTGTCCGGCCGATACCCGGATGTCCAGAGGAGGGTGACGTGTGAGCCCAATAGATCAATCGATCCCGAACCTCGAGCGGAACGTACCTCCGACCCTCCGGGCACTGTGGTGGACTAGGGTCGGTGCGTAACGCCCGCTCGAGTTCAGCATCGACCTCCCACAGTACCGTGCCACCAGACACGACTCAGGCAGTATGGGAGTGGGCTCCACGGACCTCTCCTCCGTGTCATACCGCCGAGACAGCGCATCTGCCTTACCATTCTGTGACCCAGGGATGTACGTGATCTTAAAAGTGAACCTGGTCAAGAACATACTCCATCTTGCCTGGCGAGGGTTCAGCCTCCTCGCCGCCCGGATGTACTCCAGGTTACGGTGGTCCGTCAAAATGAGGAAAGGGTGTTGAGCCCCCTCAAGCCAGTGCCTCCACACCTTTAGAGCCTGTACCACGGCTAACAGCTCCCTGTCCCCTACGTCATAGTTCCGCTCCGCCGGACTGAGCTTCTTAGAATAAAAAGCACAGGGGCGGAGTTTAGGTGGCGCGCCAGACCGTTGTGAAAGCACGGCTCCTAAACCGGCCTCTGACGCGTCCACCTCTACCTGGAACGGCAAAGAGGGATCCGGATGCGCCAGCACCGGGGCCGAGGTAAACAGGTCCTTCAGCCTCCCAAACGCCCTGTCCGCCTCGGCCGACCACTGCAGACGCACCGGACCCCCCTTCAAAAGAGACGTGATGGGAGCTGCCACCTGTCCAAAACCCCGGATAAACCTCCTGTAGTAATTTGCAAACCCCAAAAAACTGCTGCACCTCCTTCACAGTGGTTGGTGTTTGCCAATTACGCACGGCCGACACCCGGTCTACCTCCATCTTCACCCCTGACGCAGACAACTGATAACCCAAAAAGGAGACCGACTCCTGGAAAAACAGACACTTCTCTGCCTTCACATACAGGTCGTGCTCCACCAGCCTCCGCAACACTCTACGCACCAGGGCCACATGCTCGACACGGGTAGGCGAGTACACGAGAATGTCATCAATGTACACAACCACCCCCTGCCCCTGCATGTCCCTGAAGATCTCATCCACGAATGATTGGAAAACTGACGGAGCGTTCATCAACCCCGTATGGCATGACCAGATACTCGTAATGGCCCGAGGTGGTACTAAAGGCTGTCTTCCATTCATCACCCTCCCTGATGCGCACCAAGTTGTACGCGCTCCTGAGATCTAATTTAGTGAAGAAACGCGCGCCCCATGCAACGACTCAGTCATGGTCGCAATCAGCGGGAGTGGATAACTGTACTTCACCGTAATCTGATTGAGACCACGGTAATCGATGCACGGGCGCAAACCACCATCCTTTTTCTTCACAAAAAAGAAACTCGAGGACGCAGGGGAAGTGGAAGGCCGTATGTATCCTTGTCTCAGAGATTCGTCTATGTAAATCTCCATAGCTTTCTTCTCCTCCTGAGACAGAGGATACACATGGCTCCGTGGGAGCGCAGCTCCTGCCTGGAGGTCTATCGCACAATCTCCCTGCCTATGGGGTGGCAACCGCGTCGCCCTCGCCTTACTAAACGCAATAGCCAAATCCCCATACTCAGGGGGAACGTGCAATGCGGGCACCTGGTTTGGACTCTCCACCGAGTAGCCCCTACGGAAAACGCCCAAACATCTACCCACACACTGAGCAGACCACTCCATCAGAGCCCTCTCCTGCCACGAAATAGCTGGGTTATGGGTACTCAACCAGGGCATGCCCAGCACCACCGGATACGCAGGAGAATCAATCAGGAACAGCTGAATCATCTCCTGATGATCCCCCTGCGCACACATCCTAAGTGGCGCCGTGACCTCCCTGATTAAGCCCTTACCCAACGGACGACTATCTAGGGCATGAACGGGGAAAGGAACATCAACAGAAACAAGGGGAATCCCTAACGCTAAACAAAACTTTTTATCAATAAAATTCCCAGCCGCGCCTGAATCTACCAGCGCCTTATGCTGGGAATGAGGTGCTACCTGTGGAAAACGCACAGGCATCCAAAAATGGGGGCAACAGTGAGCTCTGGGTGAGTGGGGGCGCCTACTCACCTGGAGGGAATCCCCAGTGCGGGACCTGTCGTCATCCTCCCTAGGAGGCCATCCCCAGCACCCTAGCCGCGGTGTGTCCTCCCCCGACCACAGTTGGTGCAGTGGATGGACCCCCTAACCAACCGACTCCTCCTCTCTCTAGCGCCAGCGCCCCGAGCACCATAGGACACGGCTCGGAGGCGCTGGAGGGTGAAATGGACGGACCCCCCTCAGGACGTCCGCGGGTGGCCAATAGGTTATCCAGCCTGATGGACATGTCGACCAGCTGGTCGAAAGAGAGACTGGTGTCCCTACAAGCCAGCTCCCGACGGACGTCCTCTCGTAGGCTACATCTGTATAGATCGACGAGGGCCCGCTCATTCCACCCTGCATCTGCCGCTAGAGTACGGAATTCGAGAGCGAATTCTTGGGCACTCCTCCTCCCCTGCCGGAGGAAGACCAGACGCTCCCCCGCCGCTTTCCCCTCCGGGGGATGGTCAAACACCGCCTTGAAGCGGCGGGAGAACTCGTTGTAGGTGATAGTCTCGGCGTCGATCTTCCTCCACTCCGCGTTGGCCCACTCCAACGCCTTCCCGGACAGGCAGGAGATCAGGGCGGACACGCTCTCATGCCCCCGAGGGTGCCGGGTGTACGGTGGCCAGGTACAGCTCCACCTGGAGGAGGAATCCCTGACACCCAGCCGCGGTTCCGTCGTAGGCCCTCGGGAGAGAGAGTCGGATTCCTCGGGGTTTCTGGCGCTGGAATGGGCGGACTGGCCGATGGTGCTGGCAGGGAGGGAGGTGGTGGAGGCGCTCCCCAGCCTCGGAGCGTGGTGATCACCTCCTGCAGGGCGGTCCCCATCTGCTGTATCTGGTCCTGTTGTTCCCGAACCTGGACCTCCAGTCTCGTCGGGGCTGCTTCGGCTCCTGCTGATTCCATGTCAACGGGTGTGTAATTCTGTCACGATGTTAGAAATGGTGAGGTGTGGAATCAGGCGCAGAAGCAGATGTACAGTCCAACAAGACTTTACTAGCGAGTGCAAAATAATCCAAAAACGGCCAGAGGCCAACAGACGCACACAGGCGTCAAAACGAGCGCACAAACACAGGGCGCAAAAACTCTCCTCAACCGAGGAGGAAGTAAATCGTAACTGGCGTACCGAAACACTGGTAACGCACAAACACCTGACACGAAACAATTACACACAACACTACACTAACAACAAGGAAACTAAATAGGGTGCTTAATGAGACATAACACAAGACAGGTGTGGCTAACAGACAAAACTAATCAAACAGGAAACATAGAACATGCAACGGTGGCAGCTAGAATTCCGGAGACGACGAACGCCGAAACCTGCCCCGAACAAGGGAGAGAGGCAGCCTCGGCCGAAACCGTGACAGGTGTAGTCACTGTGGGGGAAATAGGACCGTTTTATTCAGGCAATACCTTAATGGGTTCCTCTCGATGGTGTAGTCACTGTGGGGGAAATAGGACCGTTTTATTCAGGCAATACCTTAATGGGTTCCTCTCGCTGGTGTAGTCACTGTGGGGGAAATAGGACCGTTTTGTTCTCTTTTCATCTGACCTGTCTTCGGGTCGAATTCCTCGCTCCTCCCTAATCCACGGCTGTCCTGCCTTGTCAGTGACTTAAACCAGACTGTTGCCCGTTGCATCTCTCCTTAGGCATAGTCCTGGAACAGAGCCAGTGGTTGAACAGAGTTCAGACTAAACATGGTTAATCACAGCATGAGGGGCGTTGGGACAGGGTGGTACAGATGGAGGAGGCTGGTATATGTTTGAGAGATTGATTATGGACCTGCCATGTTTTAAGCCATTTAAGTACCGATTGAGGGGTTTGGGGATCAATTAAGGGGTCAGAATGAAGTCAGGGAATGCTCTCTGTTATTTTTGCATGACAGGGCTTGGTCCCACCACTAGTGTTTCCAGACACGGAACTAGAAGGGAGGGAAGTCAGATACCGCCATTAAGGAAGTGGGCGGAGCGGTCAGGAGGTGAAAACTGGAGACAGTGGTGGAGGAACCAAAGAGGGAGGGATTAAGCTGAAATATATGTAAAGTGACTATATAAACTAAGAGCTGAGAGGTGGACAGTTACAGTGGCGAGAACAAGTATTTGATACACTGCCGATTTTGCAGGTTTTCCTACTTACAAAGCATGTAGAGGTCTGTAATTTTTATCATAGGTACTCTTCAACTGTGAGAGACGGAATCTAAAACAAAAATCCAGAAATCACATTGTATGAATTTTAAAGTATTTAATTAGCATTTTATTGCATGACATAAGTATTTGATCACCTACCAACCAGTACGAATTCCGGCTCTCACAGACCTGTTAGTTTTTCTTTAAGAAGCCCTCCTGTTCTCCACTCATTACCTGTATTAACTGCACCTGTTTGAACTCGTTACCTATATAAAAGACACCTGTCCACACACTCAATCAAACAGACTCCAACCTCTCCACAACGGCCAAGTCCAGAGAGCTGTGTAAGGACATCAGGGATAAAATTGTAGACCTGCACAAGGCTGGGATGGGCTACAGGACAATAGGCAAGCTGCTTGGTGAGAAGGCAAATAACTGTTGGCGCAATTATTAGAAAATGGAAGAAGTTCAAGATGACGGTCAATCACCCTTGGTCTGGGGCTCCATGCAAGATCTCACCTCGTGGGGCATCAATGATCATGAGGAAGGTGAGGAATCAGCCCAGAACTACACGGCAGGACCTGGTCAATGACCTGAAGAGAGCTGGGACCACAGTCTCAAAGAAAACCATTAGTAACACACTACGCCGTCATGGATTAAAATCCTGCAGCGCACGCAAGGTCCCCCTGCTCAAGCCAGCGCATGTCCCGTCCCGTCTGAAGTTTGCCAATGACCATCTGGATGATCCAGAGGAGGAATGGGAGAAGGTCATGTGGTCTGAAGAGACAAAAATAGAGCTTTTTGGTCTAAAACTCCACTCGCCGTGTTTGGAGGAAGAAGAAGGATGAGTACAACCCCAAGAACACCATCCCAACCGTGAAGTATGGAGGTGGAAACATCTTTCTTTGGGGATGCTTTTCTGCAAAGGGGACAGGACGACCGCACCGTATTGAGGGGAGGATGGATGGGGCCATGTATCGCGAGATCTTGGTCAACAACCTCCTTCCCTTAGTAAGAGCATTGAAGATGGGTCGTGGCTGGGTCTTCCAGCATGACAACGGCCCGAAAACACACAGCCAGGGGCAACTAAGGAGTGGCTCCGTAAGAAGCATCTCAAGGTCCTGGAGTGGCCTAGCCAGTCTCCAGACCTGAACCCAATAGAACATCTTTGGAGGGTGCTGAAAGTACGTATTGCCCAGCGACAGCCCCGAAACCTGAAGGATCTGGAGAAGTTCTGTATGGAGGAGTGGGCCAAAATCCCTGCTGCAGTGTGTGCAAACCTGGTCAAGACCTACAGGAAACGTATGATCTCTGTAATTGCAAACAAAGGTTTCTGTACCAAATATAAAGTTCTGCTTTTCTGTTGTATCAAATACTTATGTCATGCAATAAAATGCAAATTAATTACTTAAAAATCATACAATTTGATTTTCTGGATTTTTGTTTTAGATTCCGTCTCTCACAGTTGAAGTGTACCTATGATAAAAATTACAGACCTCTACATGCTTTGTAAGTAGGAAAACCTGCAAAATCGGCAGTGTATCAAATACTTGTTCTCCCCACTGTAGATGCTCTGCAGACTATTCTATTGCTTGTGTAATAAAGTATATCTTTAATTCTACAAAAACTCTGAAATACTTTGTGTTTGACTGAGGACAAAGACAATTTTCCACAACACTATTTCCTGTATTCTATTTCCTGTATTCTAGAGCCTGAATTATTTCAAATAAAGGTAGCCATTCTAGCCAATACCAGCGGTTACGATTTAGTCATAATCGATTGATCAAATAAGGGGCTCATTTCTCTCATTTGCCTTCAGAAAGCATTCAACCCCCTTGATTTTCTCCACATTTTGTTGTGTTACAGCCTGAATTTAAAATGGATTAAATTGAGATTGTGTGTCTCTAGTCTACAAACAACATCCCAAAATGTCAAAGTGGAATTTAGTATTCAACCCCTTTGTTATGGCAAGCCTAAATAAGTTCAGGAGTAAACATTTGCTTAACAAGTCACATAATAAGTTGCATGGACTCATTCTGTGTGCAATAATAGTGTTTAACATGATTTTTGAATGACTACCTCATCTCTGTTCTCCACACATACAATTATCTGTAAGGTCCCTCGTCAAGTATTGAATTTCAAGCACAGATTCAAGCACAAAGTCCAGGGAGGTTTTCTGATGCCTTGCAAAGAAAGGCACCCATTGGTAGATGGGTAAAAAAAAGCAGACAAATGTATATCCCTTTGAGCATGGTGAAGCTATTAATTACCCTTTGAATAGTGTATCACTACACCCAGTCACTACAAAGACACATGCGTCCTTCCTAACTCAGTTGCCGGAGAGGAAGGAAACTGAAGCCAATAGTAATTTTAAAACAGTTACAGAGTTGAATGGTTGTGATAGGACATAACTGAGGATGGATCAACAACATTGTAGTTACTCCACAATACTAACCTAAATGACAGAGTGAAAAGAAGGAAGCCTGTACATAATACAAATATTCCAAAACATGGGAGGAAAACCTCATTCACCTTTGAGCAGGACAATAACCTAAAACACAAGGCCAAATCTACACTGCTTACCAAGATGACATTGGATGTTCCTGAGTGGCCTAGTTACAGTTTTGACTTAAACTGGTTTGAATCTATGGCAAGACTGTAAAATGGCTGTCTAGCAATGATCAACAACCAACTTGTTGTGGTCCTCTGTAGCTCAGCTGGTAGAGCACGGCGCTTGTAACGCCAAGGTAGTGGGTTCGATCCCCGGGACCACCCATACACAAAAAATGTATGCACGCAGACTGTAAGTCGCTTTGGATAAAAGCGTCTGATAAATGGCATATTATTATTATTATTATGACAGAGCTTGATTTTTTTCTCTTTAAAGATTGATGGAACATTCCAGAACAATCCAGGTGTGCAAAGCTCTTAGAGACACAGACACGCTATATTTCTGCCAAAGGTGTTTCTAACATGTATTGACTCAGGTGGTCTAATCAAGATATATTATTGTTTTATTATTCATAAATGTTTGAATTTTTCTTCCACTTTCATATTACATTGTATTTTGTGTAGATCGTTGACAAAAAAAAAAAGTACAATGAAATTAATTTTAATCCCACTTTGTAACGTAACGAAATGTGGAAAAAGTCAAGGGGGGTTGAATCCTTTCCGAAGGCACTGTAATTTATATTTTGATTGGGGGGGCCATTTGATTGGGGGGAGGTGTCCAAATGTATCTTATTTTGTCCTCTTCCTCCACAGGTGAAGAGCCTGGTCCCCCGGCAGGCAACCTCTAACAGGAGGACAGACCGGGTCCAGGTGGGTCTACAGGCCAGGACCATCCCCATGCTGCAGGAGCTGTCGGAGCTGGAGACACACATCCCCGTCATCAAACAGCAGCTGCACATCGCCATGAAGAAGAAGAGGGAGCTGGAGCAGTACCAGCAGACATACAAGATGACAGAGTAGAGACTGGTACCAGCAGACATACAAGATGACAGA
>CM072228.1:55294159-55316290 GCA_036851935.1 Coregonus suidteri | reverse complement strand
GTTACTTTGGTCCCATCTCTCTGCAGGTCATTCACTAGGTCCCCCCGTGTGGTTCTGGGATTTTTGCTCACCGTTCTTGTGATCATTTTTGACCCCACAGGGTGAGATCTTGTGTGGAGCCCCAGATCGAGGGAGATTATCAGTGGTCTTGTATGTCTTCCATTTCCTAATAATTGCTCCCACAGTTGATTTCTTCAAACCAAGCTGCTTACTATTGCAGATTCAGTCTTCCCAGCCTGGTGCAGGTCTACAATTTTGTTTCTGGTGTCCTTTGACAGCTCTTTGGTCTTGCCATAGTGGAGTTTGGAGTGTGACTGTTTAAGGTTGTGGACAGGTGTCTTTTAAACTGATAACAAGTTCAAAACAGGTGCCATTAATACAGGTAACGAGTGGAGGACAGAGGAGCCTCTTAAAGAAGAAGTTACAGGTCTGTGAGAGCCAGAAATCTTGCTTGTTTGTAGGTGACCAAATACTTATTTTCCACCATAATTTGCAAAATAAATTAATAAGAAATCCTACAATGTGATTTTCTGGAGAAAAAAAATCTAAATTTGTCTGTCATAGTTGACGTGTACCTATGATGAAAATTACAGGCCTCTCTCATCTTTTTAAGTGGGAGAACTTGCACAATTGGTGGCTGACTAAATACTTTTTTCCCCCCACTGTACATATAGAAGCAAACCGGATGGACATCAGGAAAATGTGTCACGCCCTGGCTCTGGGGACTCTTAAATGTTGAGCCAGGGTGTGTAGTGTCTATGTTTTGCGTTCTATGTGTTTCTTTCTAGATCGTTTATTTCTATGTTGGCCGGGGTGGTTCCCAATTAGAGACAGCTGTGGCTCGTTGTCTCTGATTGGGAACCATACTTAGGCAGCCTGTTTTGCACTTGTCATTTGTGGGATCTTGTTCCGTGTAGGTTTGTGTTTATGACCGAGGACTTCACGTTTCATTTTGTTGTATTGTTTAAAGTACTAATTAAAAGATGTACGCATATCACGCTGCGCCTTGGTCCTTTCATTACGACGATCGTGACAAAATGATCGGAGAGGTTGAGAGTAGAAGTAGTTCAGGAGCAAAAAAAAAAAAAAAAAAATATATATATATATATATATATATATATAATAGAATTATTGTAAAATTAACTCTGTCCATAAGGTGTAGATAGTAAGTATAGTAAGTATAGACCAGAAGTAGAGGCCTGGGCATTGTTGTTCACTAATTTACTCCAAGTAGGGAAAGGATGGTGGGGTTGAAAAGTAATAAAGGGGAGTATGTATATACATATATTAAAAGAAACATGGGGGATTGGAAGTGATGCAGACAATTACATTGATAGAAGATACAATCTATCTGCAATATTAAGCTGAACCATTCCCCCCCCCCCAAAAAAAAAATAAACTCTATTGCTAAATGTATTAATGAATAAATTGGGTACATTTCTTTAAATGGACAATTCTGTGAACTGTCTTGTGCAGGTTTTAAATTGACACAATCCCTGTTAGCAAAGGTATCAGCTAGAGACGATGTGCAGGAGCTTGCAGGGATTTGTAGTTTTGCATGATGTCTACTTTGATGCGAATTAGCGTTTGAGAATCTGAGAGTAAATTGAGTCGAATATATTGATAAAAGTCACCTTGTCCGAGAGAGCTTTACACGGTTATCAAAACGTCACACCTGGGTAAGCCCTACACGAAACACAGCCCTTATTTTAAATGTTTCTAAAACAGCTAGCCAACAACACAGCTAGCACAATCACATCAAGCTGAAGCTAGAAAGCGACTAGCCGCACGTTTCGTTTTACCTTTTTTCAATTGACATTTCTTGATATATATATCCATAAAAATGATGCCAGCTGATTCATGATTTCGACTGGCTGAGAAACGCTGCCCACCTTTCTGTCTCGTCCCGACTCTCGACACGTTCATTACTATGGGACAGCTGGAGATCGAATTTGAACATTGAAACAATGTTGCAAATGTTGGAGCGACAGACAGCAAGTTTTATACAAATCTCAGCTGTTGAAAACTAAATGTTAGTCTAAAAGAAATGTGAGATAATGTCTAGGTGCTTTTTATAGTGGAGATCAAGCTGGGTTGATGAGACAGTGGATTGCGCAGTCAGATGGAACAGAGTAAATAGGCATTTTAACCAATCAGCATTCAGGATTAGACTGTTGAGGTTTGGAATAAAAAGCCCACACAATAAATACTCTGCTACGGACTGTTTATTTTGTTCACAAATCAAGAAAAATATATGCAGCATTTCTAAATTAATCTTTTTTTTTTTTCAAAGAAAGACACTATACAAATAGGGATCTATTCAAACAGTTCAACTGTTTACTTCCATGCTGAAAGAATGGCAGCTTCTGTATTCTGCCATGAAGGAAAACACTACCACACCGAGTCACAATCCAATTAGACTTAATTTTTTTCCTATACAAAAAAATAATGAATACCAAATACATTCCTGAAAAACAGCAGGCAAAGAATTTGACAAAATATTTCATACAGCGATAACAAAAATAATAAAAATATGACTTTAGTCAATAAACAGAATAGATCGAAGGATTTGTACAAATACCACAGAACGACATCAATATTTCAATAACATTAGATACTGTATATTAGATTTCCTTTGTGATGTAGAACATGATGAGAGAGAGAGAGGAGGAATGACTGTAAGACAGACAGTTCAGTTCAGACCAGGGTTGCAAACGTTCCCAAAGTTCCCAGGTTTTCCAGAAATCCCAGGAGGATTCCCGGATTCCCGGCTGCTTATTTTGCAACCAGACCTACCAGTAGTAACATCTTCAGAGTTAGGGAGGCTACAGCACGTACTCTCTTATACAAAATGTACAAAACATCAGCCTCTAACTAGTTACACCAGAATACTGTCCTTTTTTACAGTAGTATGACAGTAGAAAAACATCATTGTGCCTAGAAGTTGTGTTGAGGAGACGCAAAGGTGACCCGGTGCTGCCCCTCGGTCTCCGCTAGTCATGTGACCTCAGTCATCGATGTCGAATGGTTCTGGAAGACAGAGAAGAAAAAAATGTTTTATTAGATTTTTCTAAGAAACTAAGAATGTAGGTTTATACTGTGGTTGATGTCCAGCAAACGCAAAGCAAGCGAGTGTGGTATGCATATCCCAAACCTGACAAAACCAGTGCTGAGCAAAAATAAGATTCTGGAAGACACCTGCTTTCAATATACTTTGTATCCCTAATTTACTCAAGTGTTTCCTTTATTTTGGCAGTTACCCATACAGTGGTAAAGCAAATGGACGTGATATTCATGCACATCCTAAACCTGAGAAAACCAGAGCTGAGAAAATATATCCTGACAAAGAAATGAAAGACCCACACAGTAAAGAGAAGGAAGGAAGGAAGGAAGGAGGAAAGGAAATGAAAGACCCCCACAGTGAAGAGAAGGAGGAAAGGAAATGAAAGACCCCCACAGTGAAGAGAAGGAGGAAAGGAAATGAAAGACCCCCACATCCCGTGGAACCACACCCTCTACCTATCAAACTTCCCCCTACACTTGACTACCCGTCAGTGACTCATCAATCAGGAGACTAACTGCCCAGTCTGAAGCTGGACACTCTTATCTCCCTCACTAACTTTAAGCATCAGTTGTCAGAGCAGCTTACCGATCACTGTACCTGTACACACCCCCCATCTGTAATTGGCCCACCCAACTACCTCATCCCTATATTACACTTTACTTTTGCTCTTTTGCACCCCAGTATCTCTATTTGCACATAATCTCTTGCACATCTAGCATTCCAGTGTTAATACTATTGTAATTATCAGTGCACTATAGCCTATTTATTGCCTTATCCTCCATAACTTGCTACATTTCACACACACTGTATATATATATTTTCTGTTGTATTTCTGACTATGTTTTTTACCCCATATGTAACTCTGTGTTGTTTTTTATTGCACACACTTTGCTTTATCTTGGCCAGGTCGCAGTTGTAAATGAGAACCTGTTCTCAACTGGCTTACCTGGTTAAATAAAGGTGAAATAAAATAAAAAGTAAAGTCAAAGAGCAAAAATGTATTTTTTCCTGTCTGATCACCAATCAGTGCATCTATCATTTCTGTGATTGACAGTTGATCCTGACAGAGAACGGCTGATGTCACAGTCCGGCTTCATAGTGCTAGCTAGCTGTCGTGGCGGACATCACTGTGCTTAAACGTAACTCTTCCTCTCTTACCAGCTCACTCACACAGAGACTGGATCTCGGGACCTGTTTTGCAAACAAATGTGACCGTCCCCCTTCACAACATATTAGACAGCTAGCAATTCGATGGAACAGGTGGAGACAGTTCAAGCTGAGGAGTGAGTTTACAAATCCCTACTGCTGTCTTTATCCTGTCTGTCAGTAGAGCTGTCTCTATCCTGTCTGTCAGTAGGGCTCTCTCTTCCTGTCTGTCAGTAGGGCTGCTCTGTCCTGTCTATCCTGTCTGTCAGTAGGGCTGTCTCTAGGGCTGTCTCTATCCTGTCTGTCAGTAGGGCTGTCTCTAGCCTGTCTGTCAGTAGGGCTGTCTTTATCCTGTCTGTCAGTAGGGGCTGTCTCAGTAGGGCTGTCTCTATCCTGTCTGTCAGTAGGGCTGTCTCTAGCCTGTCTGTCAGTAGGGCTGTCTTTATCCTGTCTGTCAGTAGGGCTGTCTCTACCCTGTCTGTCAGTAGGGCTGTCTCTACCCCTGTCTGTCAGTAGGGCTGTCTCTACCCTGTCTGTCAGTAGGGCTGTCTCTACCCTGTCTGTCAGTAGGGCTGTCTCTATCCTGTCTGTCAGTAGGGCTGTCTCTATCCTGTCTGTCAGTAGGGCTGTCTCTACCCTGTCTGTCAGTAGGGCTGTCTCTACCCTGTCTGTCAGTAGGGCTGTCTCTATCCTGTCTGTCAGTAGGGCTGTCTCTATCCTGTCTGTCAGTAGGGCTGTCTCTACCCTGTCTGTCAGTAGGGCTGTCTCTATCCTGTCTGTCAGTAGGGCTGTCTCCATCCTGTCTGTCAGTAGGGCTGTCTCTATCCTGTCTGTCAGTAGGGCTGTCTCTATCCTGTCTGTCAGTAGGGCTGTCTCTATCCTGTCTGTCAGTAGGGCTGTCTCTATCCTGTCTGTCAGTAGGGCTGTCTCTATCCTGTCTGTCAGTAGGGCTGTCTCTATCCTGTCTGTCAGTAGGGCTGTCTCCATCCTGTCTGTCAGTAGGGCTGTCTCTACCCTGTCTGTCAGTAGGGCTGTCTCTACCCTGTCTGTCAGTAGGGCTGTCTCTACCCTGTCTGTCAGTAGGGCTGTCTCTACCCTGTCTGTCAGTAGGGCTGTCTCTATCCTGTCTGTCAGTAGGGCTGTCTCTATCCTGTCTGTCAGTAGGGCTGTCTCTATCCTGTGTCAGTAGGGCTGTCTCTACCCTGTCTGTCAGTAGGGCTGTCTCTACCCTGTCTGTCAGTAGGGCTGTCTCTATCCTGTCTGTCAGTAGGGCTGTCTCTATCCTGTCTGTCAGTAGGGCTGGGCTGTCCTGTCTGTCAGTAGGGCTGTCTCTATCCTGTCTGTCAGTAGGGCTGTCTCTATCCTGTCTGTCAGTAGGGCTGTCTGTCCTGTCTGTCAGTAGGGCTGTCTCTACCCTGTCTGTCAGTAGGGCTGTCTCTACCCTGTCTGTCAGTAGGGCTGTCCTGTCTGTCAGTAGGGCTGTCCTGTCTGTCAGTAGGGCTGTCTCTATCCTGTCTGTCAGTAGGGCTGTCTCTACCCTGTCTGTCAGTAGGGGCTCTGTCCTGTCTGTCAGTAGGGCTGTCTCTACCCTGTCTGTCAGTAGGGCTGTCTCTATCCTGTCTGTCAGTAGGGGCTGTCTCTATCCTGTCTGTCAGTAGGGCTGTCTCTACCCTGTCTGTCAGTAGGGCTGTCTCTATCCTGTCTGTCAGTAGGGCTGTCTCTATCCTGTCTGTCAGTAGGGCTGTCTCTAGCCTGTCTGTCAGTAGGGCTGTCTCTACCCTGTCTGTCAGTAGGGCTGTCTCTATCCTGTCTGTCAGTAGGGCTGTCTCTATCCTGTCTGTCAGTAGGGCTGTCTCTATCCTGTCTGTCAGTAGGGCTGTCTCTATCCTGTCTGTCAGTAGGGCTGTCTCTATCCTGTCTGTCAGTAGGGCTGTCTCTACCCTGTCTGTCAGTAGGGCTGTCTCTACCCTGTCTGTCAGTAGGGCTGTCTTTATCCTGTCTGTCAATAGGGCTGTCTCTACCCTGTCTGTCAGTAGGGCTGTCTCTACCCTGTCTGTCAGTAGGGCTGTCTCTATCCTGTCTGTCAGTAGGGCTGTCTCTATCCTGTCTGTCAGTAGGGCTGTCTCTATCCTGTCTGTCAGTAGGGCTGTCTCTATCCTGTCTGTCAGTAGGGCTGTCTCTACCCTGTCTGTCAGTAGGGCTGTCTCTATCCTGTCTGTCAGTAGGGCTGTCTCTATCCTGTCATCAACATCCCTGGTCATCCCTACTGCCTCTGATCTGGCGGACTCACTAAACACAAATGCTTCTTTGTAAATTATGTCTGAGTGTTGGAGTGTGCCCCCGGCTATCCATAAATAAATAAAATAAATAAAGTAGGTGATGGCCTCAGTACAGTAGCTGAATAGTAATAGTAAAGTAGGTGATGGCCTCAGTACAGTACAGTAGCTCAGTACAGTAGTGAAAAGTAATAGTGAGGTGATGGCCTCAGTACAGTAGCTGAATAGTAAAGTAGGTGATGGCCTCAGTACAGTAGCTGAATAGTAAAGTAGGTGATGGCCTCAGTACAGTAGCTGAATAGAATAGTAAAGTAGGTGATGGCCTCAGTACAGTAGCTGAATAGTAAAGTAGGTGATGGCCTCAGTACAGTAGCTGAATAGTAATAGTAAAGTAGGTGATGGCCTCAGTACAGTAGTAGGTGATGGCCTCAGTACAGTAGCTGAATAGTAAAGTAAAGGTGATGGCCTCAGTACAGTAGCTGAATAGAATAGTAAAGTAGGTGATGGCCTCAGTACAGTAGCTGAATAGTAAAGTAGGTGATGGCCTCAGTACAGTAGCTGAATAGTAAAGTGGCCTCAGTACAGGTGATGGCCTCAGTACAGTAGCTGAATAGTAATAGTAAAGTAGGTGATGGCCTCAGTACAGTAGCTGAATAGTAAAGTAGGTGATGGCCTCAGTACAGTAGCTGAATAGTAAAGTAGGTGATGGCCTCAGTACAGTAGCTGAATAGTAAATAGGTGTCAGTACAGTAGCTGAATAGTAAAGTAGGTGATGGCCTCAGTACAGTAGCTGAATGGCCTCAGTACAGTAGCTGAATAGTAATAGTAAAGTAGGTGATGACCTCAGTACAGTAGCTGAATAGTAAAGTAGGTGATGGCCTCAGTACAGTAGCTGAATAGTAGTAAAGTAGGTGATGGCCCTCAGTACAGTAGCCTGAATAGTAATAGTAAAGTAGGTGATGGCCTCAGTACAGTAGCTGAATAGTAATAGTAAAGTAGGTGATGGCCTCAGTACAGTAGCTGAATAATAGTAAAGTAGGTGATGGCCTCAGTACAGTAGCTGAAAGTAGTAAAGTAGGTGATGGCCTCAGTACAGTAGCTGAATAGTGAGTAGGTGAGTCAGTACAGTAGCTGAATAGTAAAGTAAAGGTGATGGCCTCAGTACAGTAGCTGAATAGTAATAGTAAAGTAGGTGATGGCCTCAGTACAGTAGCTGAATAGTAATAGTAAAGTAGGTGAATAGTAAAGTAGGTGATGGCCTCAGTACAGTAGCTGAATAGTAATAGTAAAGTAGGTGATGGCCTCAGTACAGTAGCTGAATAGTAAAGTAAAGTAGGTGATGGTCAGTACAGTAGCTGAATAGCCTCAGTAGGTGATAGCTGTACAGTAGCTGAATAGTAAAGTAGGTGATGGCCTCAGTACAGTAGCTGAATAGTAATAGTAAAGTAGGTGATGGCCTCAGTACAGTAGCTGAATAGTAGTAGTAAAGTAGGTGATGGCCTCAGTACAGTAGCTGAATAGTAATAGTAAAGTAGGTGATGGCCTCAGTACAGTAGCTGAAATAGTACAGGTAGGCCTGTACATAGTAGTAATAGTAAAGTAGGTGATGGCCTCAGTACAGTAGCTGAATAGTAAAGTAAAGTAGGTGATGGCCCTCAGTACAGTAGCTGAATAGCTGTAATAGTAAAGTAGGTGATGGCCTCAGTACAGTAGCTGAATAGTAATAGTAAAGTAGGTGATGGCCTCAGTACAGTAGCTGAATAGTAATAGTAAAGTAAGGTGATGGCCTCAGTACAGTAGCTGAATAGTAATAGTAAAGTAGGTGATGGCCTCAGTACAGTAGCTGAATAGTAAAAGTAAAGTAGGTGATGGCCTCAGTACAGTAGCTGAATAGTAAAGTAGGTGATGGCCTCAGTACAGTAGCTGAATAGTAAAGTAGGTGATGGCCTAGTAGCTGAATAGTAATAGTAAAGGTGATGGCCTCAGTACAGTAGCTGAATGTAATAGTAAAGTAGGTGATGGCCTAGTACAGTAGGTGTAATAGTAAAGTAGGTGATGGCCTCAGTACAGTAGCTGAATAGTAAAGTAGGTGATGGCCTCAGTACAGTAGCTGAATAGTAAAGTAGGTGATGACCTAGTACAGTAGCTGAATAGTAAAGTAGGTGATGGCCTCAGTACAGTAGCTGAATAGTAAAGTAGGTGAGCCTCAGTACAGCTGAATAGTAATGTAAAGTAGGTGATGGCCTCAGAATAGTAAAGTAGGTGATGGCCTCAGTACAGTAGCTGAATAGTAATAGTAAAGTAGGTCAGTACAGTGATAGGCCTCAGTACAGTAGCTGAAAGTAGGTGATGGCCTCAGTACAGTAGCTGAATAGTAATAGTAAAGTAGGTGATGGCCTCAGTACAGTAGCTGAATAGTAAAGTAGGTGATGGCCTCAGTACAGTAGCTGAATAGTAAAGTAGGTGATGGCCTCAGTACAGTAGCTGAATAGTAAACAGTGATGGCCTCAGTACAGTAGCTGAATAGTAAAGTAAAGGTGATGATGGCCTCAGTACAGTAGCTGAATAATAGTAAAGTAGGTGAGTACAGTAGCTGAATAGTAAAGTAGGTGATGGCCTCAGTACAGTAGCTGAATAGTAAATATAAAGTAGGTGATGGCCTCAGTACAGTACAGTAGTAGGTGATAGTAAAGCCTCAAGTAGCTGAATAGTAAAGTAAAGTAGGTGATGGCCTCAGTACAGTAGCTGAATAGTAATAGTAAAGTAGGTGATGCCTCAGTAGTATAGTAAGTAAAGTAGGTGATGGCCTCTACAGTAGCTGTACAGTAGCCTCTACAGTAGCTGAATAGTAAGTAAAGGTGATGGCCTCAGTACAGTAGCTGAATAGTAATAGTAAAGTAGGTGATGGCCTCAGTACAGTAGCTGAATAGTAATAGTAAGTAGGTGATGGCCTCAGTACAGTAGCTGAATAGTAATAGTAAAGTAGGTGATGGCCTCAGTACAGTAGCTGAATAGTAATAGTAAAGTAGGTGATGGCCTCAGTACAGTAGCTGAATAGTAAGTACAGTAGTGAGGTGATGGCCTCAGTACAGTAGCTGAATAGTAATAGTAAAGTAGGTGATGGCCTCAGTACAGTAGCTGAAATAGTAAAGTAGGTGATGGCCTCAGTACAGTCAGTAACAGGTGAGCCTCAGTACAGTAGCTGAATAGTAATAGTAAAGTAGGTGATGGCCTCAGTACAGTAGCTGAATAGTAATAGTAAAGTAGGTGATGGCCTCAGTACAGTAGCTGAATAGTAAAGTAGGTGAGCCTGTACAGTAGCTGAATAGTAATAGTAAAGCAGGTGATGGCCTCAGTACAGTAGCTGAATAGTATAGTAAAGTAGGTGATGGCCTCAGTACAGTAGCTGAATAGTAAAGTAGGTGATGGCCCTCAGTACAGTAGCTGAATAGTAATAGTAAGTAGGTGATGGCCTCAGTACAGTAGCTGAATAGTAAAGTAAAGGTGATGGCCTCAGTACAGTAGTAGCTGTAATAGTAAAGTAGGTGATGGCCTCAGTACAGTAGCTGAATAGTAATAGTAAAGTAGGTGATGGCCTCAGTACAGTAGCTGAATAGTAATAGTAAAGTAGGTGAATAGTAAAGTAGGTGATGGCCTCAGTAATAGAATAAAGTAGGTGATGGCCTCAGTACAGTAGCTGAATAGTAATAGTAAAGTAGGTGATGGCCTCAGTACAGTAGCTGAATAGTATAGTAAAGTAGGTGATGGCCTCAGTACAGTAGCTGAATAGTATAGTAAAGTAGGTGATGGCCTCAGTACAGTAGCTGAATAGTAATAGTAAACAGGTGATGGCCTCAGTACAGTAGCTGAATAGTAAAGTAGGTGATGGCCTCAGTACAGTAGCTGAATAGTAAAGTAGGTGATGGCCTCAGTACAGTAGCTGAATAGTAAAGTAGGTGATGGCCTCAGTACAGTAGCTGAATAGTAAGTAAGTAGGTGATGGCCTCAGTACAGTAGCTGAATAGTAAAGTAGTAGGTGATGGCCTCAGTACAGTAGCTGAATAGTAAAAGGTGATGGCCTCAGTACAGTAGCTGAATAGTAAGTACAGTAGCTGAATAGTAAAGTAGGTGATGACCTCAGTACAGTAGCTGAATAGTAATAGTAAAGTAGGTGATGGCCTCAGTACAGTAGCTGAATAGTAAAGTAGGTGATGGCCTCAGTACAGTAGCTGAATAGTAATAGTAAGTAGGTGATGGCCTCAGTACAGTAGCTGAATAGTAAAGTAGTGATGGCCTCAGTACAGTAGCTGAATAGTAAAAGTAGGTGATGGCGTCAGTACAGTAGCTGAATAGTAATAGTAAAGTAGGTGATGACCTCAGTACAGTAGCTGAATAGTAAAGTAGGTGATGACCTCAGTACAGTAGTGAGTAGGTGATGGCCTCAGTAAGTAGGTGATGGCCTCAGTACAGCTGAATAGTAAAGTAGGTGATGGCCTCAGTACAGTAGCTGAATAGTAAAGTAAAGGTGATGGCCTCAGTACAGTAGCTGAATAGTAATAGTAAAATAGTGATGGCCTCAGTACAGTAGCTGAATAGTAATAGGTAGGTGATGGCCTCAGTACAGTAGCAGAATAGTAATAGTCAGGTGATGGCCTCAGTACAGTAGCTGAATAGTAATAGTAAAGTAGGTGATGGCCTCATACAGTAGCTGAATAGTAATAGTAAAGTAGGTGATGGCCTCTCAGTACAGTAGCTGAATAGTAATAGTAAAGTAGGTGATGACCTCCTCAGTACAGTAGCTGAATAGTAGCTGAATATAGTAAAGTAGGTGATGGCCTCAGTACAGTAGCTGAATAGTAAGTAGTAAAGGTGATGGCCTCAGTACAGTAGCTGAATAGTAAAGTAGGTGATGGCCTCAGTACAGTAGCTGAATAGTAATAGTAAAGTAGGTGATGGCCTCAGTACAGTAGCTGAATAGTAATAGTAAAGTAGGTGATGGCCTCAGTACAGTAGCTGAATAGTAATAGTAAAGTAGGTGATGGCCTCAGTACAGTAGCTGAATAGTAATAGTAAAGTAGGTGATGGCCTCAGTACAGTAGCTGAATAGTAAAGTAGGTGATGGCCTCAGTACAGTAGCTAAATAGTAAAGTAGGTGATGGCCTCAGTACAGTAGCTACAGTAGCTGAATCAGTACATAGTAAAGTAAAGTAGGTGATGGCCTCAGTACAGTAGCTGAATAGTAATAGTAAAGTAGGTGATGGCCTCAGTACAGTAGCTGAAAAGTAAAGTAGGTGATGGCCTCAGTAAAGTAGCTGAATGATGATGGCCTCTCAGTACAGTAGCTGAATAGTAATAGTAAAGTAGGTGATGGCCTCAGTACAGTAGCTGAATAGTAATAGTAAAGTAGGTGATGGCCTCAGTACAGTAGCTGAATAGTAATAGTAAAGTAGGTGATGGCCTCAGTACAGTAGCTGAATAGTAAAGTACAGTAGCTGAATAGTAGGTGATGGCCTCAGTACAGTAGCTGAATAGTAAAGTAGGTGATGGCCTCAGTACAGTAGCTGAATAGTAATAGTAAAGTAGGTGATGGCCTCAGTACAGTAGCTGAATAGTAAAGTAGGTGATGGCCTCAGTACAGTAGCTGAATAGTAATAGTAAAGTAGGTGATGGCCTCAGTACAGTAGCTGAATAGTAATAGTAAAGTAGGTGATGGCCTCAGTACAGTAGCTGAATAGTAAAGTAGGTGATGGCCTCAGTACAGTAGCTGAATAGTAAAGTAGGTGATGGCCTCAGTACAGTAGCTGATATAGTAATAGTAAAGTAGGTGATGGCCTCAGTACAGTAGCTGAATAGTAATAGTAAAGTAGGTGATGGCCTCAGTACAGTAGCTTAATAGTAAAGTAGGTGATGGCCTCAGTACAGTAGCTGAATAGTAATAGTAAAGTAGGTGATGGCCTCAGTACAGTAGCTGAATAGTACAGTAGTAAAGTAGGTGATGGCCTCAGTACAGTAGCTGAATAGTAATAGTAAAGTAGGTGATGGCCTCAGTACAGTAGCTGAATAGTAAAGTAGGTGATGGCCTCAGTACAGTAGCTGAATAGTAATAGTAAAGTAGGTGATGGCCTCAGTACAGTAGCTGAATAGTAATAGTAAAGTAGGTGATGGCCTCAGTACAGTAGCTGAATGTAATATAGTCAGTACAGTAGCTGAATAGTAATAGTGAGGTGATGGCCTCAGTACAGTAGCTGAATAGTAAAGTAAAGTAGGTGATGGCCTCAGTACAGTAGCTGAATAGTAATAGTAAAGTAGGTGATGGCCTCAGTACAGTAGCTGAATAGTAGTAGGTATGGTAAAGTAGGTGATGGCCTCAGTACAGTAGCTCAGTACAGTAGCTGAATAGTAAAGTAAAGGTGATGGCCTCAGTACAGTAGCTGAATAGTAATAGTAAAGTAGGTGATGGCCTCAGTACAGTAGCTGAATAGTAAAGTAGGTGATGGCCTCAGTACAGTAGCTGAATAGTAATAGTAAAGTAGGTGATGGCCTCAGTACAGTAGCTGAATAGTAAAGTAGGTGATGGCCTCAGTACAGTAGCTGAATAGTAATAGTAAAGTAGGTGATGGCCTCAGTAAGTAGCTGAATAGTAATAGGTGAGGTGATGGCCTCAGTACAGTAGCTGAATAGTAATAGTAAAGTAGGTGATGGCCTCAGTACAGTAGCTGAATAGTAAAGTAGGTGATGGCCTCAGTACAGTAGCTGAATAGTAATAGTAAAGTAGGTGATGGCCTCAGTACAGTAGCTGAATAGTAATAGTAAAGTAGGTGATGGCCTCAGTACAGTAGCTGAATAGTAATAGTAAAGTAGGTGATGGCCTCAGTACAGTAGCTGAATAGTAAAAGGTGATGACCTCAGTACAGTAGCTGAATAATAAAAGTAGGTGATGGCCTCAGTACAGTAGCTGAATAGTAAATAGTCAGTACAAGTAAAGGTGATGGCCTCAGTACAGTAGCTGAATAGTAATAGTAAAGTAGGTGATGGCCTCAGTACAGTAGCTGAATAGTAAAGTAGGTGATGGCCTCAGTACAGTAGCTGAATAGTAAAGTAGGTGATGGCCTCAGTACAGTAGCTGAATAGTAATAGTAAAGTAGGTGATGGCCTCAGTACAGTAGAATAGCTGAAATAAAGTAAAGTAGGTGATGGCCTCAGTACAGTAGCTGAATAGTAAAGTAAAGTAGGTGATGGCCTCAGTACAGTAGCTGAATAGTAATAGTAAGTAAGTACAGGTGATGGCCTCAGTACAGTAGCTGAATAGTAGCTAATAGTAAAGTAGGTGATGGCCTCAGTACAGTAGCTGAATAGTAAAGTAAAGGTGATGGCCTCAGTACAGTAGCTGAATAGTAATAGTAAAGTAGGTGATGGCCTCAGTACAGTAGCTGAATAGTAGTAAAGTAGGTGAGCCTCAGTACAGTAGCTGAATAGTAATAGTAAAGTAGGTGATGGCCTCAGTACAGTAGCTGAATAGTAATAGTAAAGTAGGTGATGGCCTCAGTACAGTAGCTGAATAGTAATAGTAAAGTAGGTGATGGCCTCAGTACAGTAGTACAGTAGCTGAATAGTAATAGTAAAGTAGGTGATGGCCTCAGTACAGTAGCTGAATAGAATAGTAAAGTAGGTGATGGCCTCAGTACAGTAGCTGAATAGTAAAGTAAGTAGGTGATGGCCTCAGTACAGTAGCTGAATAGTAATAGTAAGTAGGTGATGGCCTCAGTACAGTAGCTGAATAGTAATAGTAAAGTAGGTGATGGCCTCAGTACAGTAGCTGAATAGTAATAGTAAAGTAGGTGATGGCCTCAGTACAGTAGCTGAATAGTAATAGTAAAGTAGGTGATGGCCTCAGTACAGTAGCTGAATAGTAATAGTAAAGTAGGTGATGGCCTCAGTACAGTAGCTGAATAGTAAAGTAGGTGATGGCCTCAGTACAGTAGCTGAATAGTAAAGTAGGTGATGGCCTCAGTACAGTAGCTGAATAGTAAAGTAGGTGATGGCCTCAGTACAGTAGCTGAATAGTAATAGTAAAGTAGGTGATGGCCTCAGTACAGTAGCTGAATAGTAATAGTAAAGTAGGTGATGCCTCAGTACAGTCAGTACAGTAGCTCAGTACAGTAGTGAATAGTAAAGTAGGTGATGGCCTCAGTACAGTAGCTGAATAGTAAAGTAAAGTAGTGATGGCCTCAGTACAGTAGCTGAATAGTAAAGTAGGTGATGGCCTCAGTACAGTAGCTGAATAGGAATAGTAAAGTAGGTGATGGCCTCAGTACAGTAGCTGAATAGTAATGGCCTCAGTACAGTAGCTGAATATTAATAGTAAAGTAGGTGATGGCCTCAGTACAGTAGCTGCTGAATAGTAAAGTAGGTGATGGCCTCAGTACAGTAGCTGAATAGTAAAGGTGATGGCCTCAGTACAGTAGCTGAATAGTAAAGTAGGTGATGGCCTCAGTACAGTAGCTGAATAGTAAAGTAGGTGATGGCCTCAGTACAGTAGCTGAATAGCTAATAGTAAAGTAGGTGATGGCCTCAGTACAGTAGCTGAATAGTAATAGTAAAGTAGGTGATGGGCCTCAGTACAGGTGAGCCTCAGTACAATAGCTGAATAGTAATAGTAGGTGATGGCCTCAGTACAGTAGCTGAATAGAATAGTAAAGTAGGTGATGGCCTCAGTACAGTAGCTGAATAGTAATAGTAAAGTAGGTGATGGCCTCAGTACAGTAGCTGAATAGTAATAGTAAGTAGGTGATGGCCTCAGTACAGTAGCTGAATAGTAAAGTAGGTGATGGCCTCAGTACAGTAGCTGAATAGTAAAGTAAAGTAGGTGATGGCCTCAGTACAGTAGCTGAATAGTAAAGTAGGTGATGGCCTCAGTACAGTAGCTGAATAGTAATAGTAAAGTAGGTGATGGCCTCAGTACAGTAGCCAGTAGCTAAATAGTAAAGTAGGTGATGGCCTCAGTACAGTAGCTGAATATAGTAAAGTAGGTGATGGCCTCAGTACAGTACTAGTAATAGTAAAGTAGTAGCCTCAGTACATAGCTGAATAGTAAGTAGGTGATGGCCTCAGTACAGTAGCTGAATAGTAAAGTAGGTGATGGCCTCAGTACAGTAGCTGAATAGTAATAGTAAAGTAGGTGATGGCCTCAGTACAGTAGCTGAATAGTAATAGTAGGTGATGGCCTCAGTACAGTAGCTGAATAGTAATAGTAAAGTAGGTGATGGCCTCAGTACAGTAGCTGAATAGTAATAGTAAAGTAGGTGATGGCCTCAGTACAGTAGCTGAATAGTAAAGTAGGTGATGGCCTCAGTACAGTAGCTGAATAGTAAAGTAGGTGATGGCCTCAGTACAGTAGCTGAATAGTAATAGTAAAGTAGGTGATGGCCTCAGTACAGTAGCTGAATAGTAAAGTAGGTGATGGCCTCAGTACAGTAGCTGAATAGTAATAGTAAGTAGGTGATGGCCTCAGTACAGTAGCTGAATAGTAAAGTAGGTGATGGCCTCAGTACAGTAGCTGAATAGTAAGTAAGTAGTAAAGTAGGTGATGGCCTCAGTACAGTAGCTGAATAGTAATAGTAAAGTAGGTGATGGCCTCAGTACAGTAGCTGAATAGTAATAGTAAAGTAGGTGATGGCCTCAGTACAGTAGCTGAATAGTGAAATAGTAAAGTAGGTGATGGCCTCAGTACAGTAGCTGAATATATAGTAAAGTAGGTGATGGCCTCAGTACAGTAGCTGAATAGTAATAGTAAAGTAGGTGATGGCCTCAGTACTGAATAGTAGCTGATGGCCTCAGTACAGTAGTAAAGTAGGTGATGGCCTCAGTACAGTAGCTGAATAGTAATAGTAAAGTAGGTGATGGCCTCAGTACAGTAGCTGAATAGTAATAGTAAAGTAGGTGATGGCCTCAGTACAGTAGCTGAATAGTAATAGTAAAGTAGGTGATGGCCTCAGTACAGTAGCTGAATAGTAAAGTAAAGGTGATGGCCTCAGTACAGTAGCTGAATAGTAGTAAAGTAGTGGCCTCAGTACAGTAGCTGAATAGTGAGTAGGTGGCCCTCAGTACAGTAGCTGAATAGTAATAGTAAAGTAGGTGATGGCCTCAGTACAGTAGCTGAATAGTAATAGTAAAGTAGGTGATGGCCTCAGTACAGTAGCTGAATAGTAAGTAGGTGATAGTCAGTACAGTAGCTGAATAGTAAAGTAGGTGATGGCCTCAGTACAGTAGCTGAATAGTAAAGTAGGTGATGGCCTCAGTACAGTAGCTGAATAGTAAAGTAGGTGATGGCCTCAGTACAGTAGCTGAATAGTAAAGTAGGTGATGGCCTCAGTACAGTACAGTAGCTGAATAGTAAAGTAGGTGATGGCCTCAGTACAGTAGCTGAATAGTAATAGTAAAGTAGGTGATGGCCTCAGTACAGTAGCTGAATGTAAAGTAGTAATAGTAAAGTAGGTGATGGCCTCAGTACAGTAGCTGAATAGTAAAGTAGGTGATGGCCTCAGTACAGTAGCTGAATAGTAAAGTAAGTGATGGCCTCAGTACAGTAGCTGAATAGTAATAGTAAAGTAGGTGATGGCCTCAGTACAGTAGCTGAATAGTAAAGTAGGTGATGACCTCAGTACAGTAGCTGAATAGTAAAGTAGGTGATGGCCTCAGTACAGTAGGTGAGGTGATGCCTCAGTACAGTAGCTGAATGAATAGTAAAGTAGGTGATGGCCTCAGTACAGTAGCTCAGTAATAGTAATAGTAAAGTAGGTGATGGCCTCAGTACAGTAGCTGAATAGTAATAGTAAAGTAGGTGATGGCCTCAGTACAGTAGCTGAATAGTAATAGTAAAGTAGGTGATGGCCTCAGTACAGTAGCTGAATAGTAATAGTAAAGTAGGTGATGGCCTCAGTACAGTAGCTGAATAGTAATAGTAAAGTAGGTGATGGCCTCAGTACAGTAGCTGAATAGTAAAGTAGGTGATGGCCTCAGTACAGTAGCTGAATAGTAATAGTAAAGTAGTGATGATGGCCTCAGTACAGTAGCTGAATAGTAATAGTAAAGTAGGTGATGGCCTCAGTACAGTAGCTGAATAGTAAAGTAGGTGATGGCCTCAGTACAGTAGCTGAATAGTAAAGTAGGTGATGGCCTCAGTACATAGCTGAATAGTAAAGTAAAGTAGGTGATGGCCTCAGTACAGTAGCTGAATAGTAATAGTAAAGTAGGTGATGGCCCAGTACAGTCAGATGGCCTCAGTAGCTGAATAGTAATAGTAAAGTAGGTGATGGCCTCAGTACAGTAGCTGAATAGTAATAGTAAAGTAGGTGATGGCCTCAGTACAGTAGCTGAATGTAATAGTAAAGTAGGTGATGGCCTCAGTACAGTAGCTGAATAGTAATAGTAAAGTAGGTGATGGCCTCAGTACAGTAGCTGAATAGTAACAGTACAGTAGCTGAATAGTAAAGTAGGTGATGGCCTCAGTACAGTAGCTCAGTATAGTAATAGTAAAGTAGGTGATGGCCTCAGTACAGTAGCTGAATAGTAATAGTAAAGTAGGTGATGGCCTCAGTACAGTAGCTGAATAGTGAATAGTAAAAGTAGGTGATGGCCTCAGTACAGTAGCCTCAGTAAAGTAGGTGATGGCCTCAGTACAGTAGCTGAATAGTAAAGTAGGTGATGGCCTCAGTACAGTAGCTGAATAATAGTAAAGTAGGTGATGGCCTCAGTACAGTAGCTGAATAGAATAGTAAAGTAGGTGATGGCCTCAGTACAGTAGCTGAATAGTAATAGTAAAGTAGGTGATGGCCTCAGTACAGTAGCTGAATAGTAAAAGTAGGTGATGGCCTCAGTCAGTACAGTAGCTGAATAGTAAAGTAGGTGATGGCCTCAGTACAGTAGCTGAATAGTAACAGTAGTAGGTGATGGCCTCAGTACAGTAGCTGAATAGTAAAGTAAAGTAGGTGATGGCCTCAGTACAGTAGCTAGAATAGTAAGTAAGTAGGTGATGGCCTCAGTACAGTAGCTGAATAGTAAGTAAGTACCTCAGTACAGTAGCTGAATAGTAAAGCAGGTGATGGCCTCAGTACAGTAGCTGAATAGTAAAGTAGGTGATGACCTCAGTACAGTAGCTGAATAATAGTAAAGTAGGTGATGGCCTCAGTACAGTAGCTGAATAGTAAAGTAGGTGATGGCCTCAGTACAGTAGCTGAATAGTAAAGTAGGTGATGGCCTCAGTACAGTAGCTGAATAGTAAAGTAGGTGATGGCCTCAGTACAGTAGCTGAATAGTAATAGTAGGTGATGGCCTCAGTACAGTAGCTGAATAGTAATAGTAAAGTAGGTGATGGCCTCAGTACAGTAGCTGAATAGTAAAGTAGGTGATGGCCTCAGTACAGTAGCTGAATAGTAAAGTAGGTGATGGCCTCAGTACAGTAGCTGAATAGTAATAGTAAAGTAGGTGATGGCCTCAGTACAGTAGCTGAATAGTAATAGTAAAGTAGGTGATGGCCTCTACAGTACAGTAGATGACCTCAGTACAGTAGCTGAATAGTAAAGTAGGTGATGGCCTCAGTACAGTAGCTGAATAGTAAAGTAAAGGTGATGGCCTCAGTACAGTAGCTGAATAGTAAAGTAAAGTAGGTGATGGCCTCAGTACAGTAGCTGAATAGTAAAGTAGGTGATGGCCTCAGTACAGTAGCTGAATAGTAATAGTAAAGTAGGTGATGGCCTCAGTACAGTAGCTGAATAGTAATAGTAAAGTAGGTGATGGCCTCAGTACAGTACAGTAAAGCTGAATAGTAAGTAGCTGAATAGTAAAGTAGGTGATGGCCTCAGTACAGTAGCAGTAATAGTAAGTAGCTGAATCAGTACAGTAGAATAGTAAAGTAGGTGATGCCTCAGTACAGTAGCTGAATAGTAATAGTAAAGTACAGCCTCAGTACAGTAGCTGAATAGTAGTAAAGTAGGTGATGGCCTCAGTACAGTACTGAATAGTAAAGTAGGTATGGCCTCAGTACAGTAGCTGAATAGTAAAGTAGGTGATGGCCTCAGTACAGTACAGTAAAGTAGCTGAATACAGTAGCTGAATAGTAATAGTAAAGTAGGTGATGGCCTCAGTACAGTAGCTGAATAGTAATAGTAAAGTAGGTGATGGCCTCAGTACAGTAGCTGAATAGTAAAAGTAAAGGTGATGGCCTCAGTACAGTAGCTGAATAGTAAATAGTAAAGTAGGTGATGGCCTCAGTACAGTAGCTGTAAATAGTGATGGCCTCAGTACAAGCTGTAGGTAAGAGGTGATGCCTCAGTACAGTAGCTGAATAGTAATAGTAAAGTAGGTGATGGCCTCAGTACAGTAGCTGAATAGTAAAGTAGGTGATGGCCTCAGTACAGTAGCTGAATAGTAATAGTAAAGTAGGTGATGGCCTCAGTACCAGTACAGTAGCTGAATAGTAATAGTAGTAAAGTAGGTGATGGCCTCAGTACAGTAGCTGAATAGTAAAGTAGGTGAGTACAGTAGCTGAATAGTAATAGTAAAGTAGGTGATGGCCTCAGTACAGTAGCTGAATAGTAAAGTAAAGGGTGATGGCCTCAGTACAGTAGCTGAATAGTAATACTAAGTAGGTGATGGCCTCAGTACAGTAGCTGAATAGTAATAGTAAAGTAGGTGATGGCCTCAGTACAGTAGCTGAATAGTAATAGTAAAGTAGGTGATGGCCTCAGTACAGTAGCTGAATAGTAAAGTAGTGATGGCCTCAGTACAGTAGCTGAAATAGTAAAGTAGGTGATGGCCTCAGTACAGTAGTGATAGGCCTCAGTACAGTAGGTGATGGCCTCAGTACAGTAGCTGAATAGTAATAGTAAGTAGGTGATGGCCTCAGTACAGTAGCTGAATAGTAATAGTAAAGTAGGTGAGGTGATGACCTCAGTACAGTAGCTGAATAGTAATAGTAAAGTAGGTGATGGCCTCTACAGTAGCTGAATAGAATAGTAAGTAGGTGATGGCCTCAGTACAGTAGCTGAATAGTAATAGTAAAGTAGGTGATGGCCTCAGTACAGTAGCTGTAGTAAAGTAGGTGATGGCCTCAGTACAGTAGCTGAATAGTAAAGTAAAAGTAGGTGATGGCCTCAGTACAGTAGCTGAATAGTAAAGTAGGTGATGGCCTCAGTACAGTAGCTGAATAGTAAAGTAGGTGATGGCCTCAGTACAGTAGCTGAATGAATAGTAAAGTAGGTGATGGCCTCAGTACAGTACAGTAGCTGAATAGTAATAGTAAAGTAGGTGATGGCCTCAGTACAGTAGGCCTCAGTACAGTAGCTGAAAGTAGTAAAAAGGTGATGGCCTCAGTACAGTAGCTGAATAGTAAAGTAGGTGATGGCCTCAGTACAGCTGAATAGTAATAGTAGGTGATGGCCTCAGTACAGTAGCTGAATAGTAAAGTAGGTGATGGCCTCAGTACAGTAGCTGAATAGTAATAGTAAAGTAGGTGATGGCCTCAGTACAGTAGCTGAATAGTAATAGTAAAGGTGATGGCCTCAGTACAGTAGCTGAATAGTAATAGTAAAGTAGGTGATGACCTCAGTACAGTAGCTGAATAGTAATAGTAAAGTAGGTGATGGCCTCAGTACAGTAGCTGAATAGTAATAGTAAAGTAGGTGATGGCCTCAGTACAGTAGCTGAATAGTAAAGTAGGTGATGGCCTCAGTACAGTAGCTGTCTGAATAGTAAAGGTGATAGTACAGTAGCTGAATAGTAAAGTAAAGTAGGTGATGACCTCAGTACAGTAGCTGAATAGTAATAGTAAAGTAGGTGATGGCCTCAGTACAGTAGCTGAATAGTAATAGTAAAGTAGGTGATGACCTCAGTACAGTAGCTGAATAGTAATAGTAAAGTAGGTGATGGCCTCAGTACAGTAGCTGAAATAGTAGTAAAGTAGGTGATGGCCTCAGTACAGTAGCTGAATAGTAAAGTAAAGTAGGTGATGGCCTCAGTACAGTAGCTGAATAGTAATAGTAAAGTAGGTGATGGCCTCAGTACAGTAGCTGAATAGTATAGTAAAGTAGGTGATGGCCTCAGTACAGTAGCTGAATAGTAAAGTAAAGGTAGGTGATGGCCTCAGTACAGTAGCTGAATAGTAATAGTAAAGTAGGTGATGACCTCAGTAAAGTAGCTGTAAATAGGTGATGCCTCAGTACAGTAGCTGAATAGTAAAGTAAAGTGTGATGGCCTCAGTACAGTAGCTGAATAGTAAAGTAGGTGATGGCCTCAGTACAGTAGTAGAATAGCTGAATAGTAATAGTAAAGTAGGTGATGGCCTCAGTACAGTAGCTGCTGAATAGTAAAGTAGGTGATGGCCTCAGTACAGTAGCTGAATAGTAAAGTAGGTGATGGCCTCAGTACAGTAGCTGAATAGTAATAGTAAAGTAGGTGATGGCCCTCAGTACAGTAGCTGAATAAGTGAGCTCCTTTAAAGTTGTTCACCACACAGATACCCTGAAGGACACAGGAGACAGAATGTCACTCAAACATTCCCTGACATGACACCTTCCCAGAGCAAAGGGTGAACAGTATTAGGGTTCCCACTCTTACACACATTACAAATACCATGATCCCATTTTCATG
>CM072228.1:55264159-55289159 GCA_036851935.1 Coregonus suidteri | reverse complement strand
ATTACCCCTGACACCCAGCCCTGACACCCAGCCCTGACACCCAGCCCTAACACCACCCAGCCCTAACACCCAGCCCTAACACCCAGCCCTAACACCCAGCCCTAACACCCAGCCCTAACACCCAACACCCAGCCCTAACACCCAGCCCTAACTAACCCAGCCCTAAACTAGCCCTAACAGCCCTAACACCTATCCCTAACACCCAGCCCTAACACCCAGCCCTGACACCCAGCCCTGACACCCAGCCCTAACACCCAGCCCTGACACCCAGCCCTGACACCCAGCCCTAACACCCAGCCCTAACACCAGCCCTGACACCCAGCCCTAACACCCAGCCCAGCCCTGACACCCAGCCCCAACACCCAGCCCCAACACCCAGCCCTAACACCCAGCCCTAACACCCAGCCCTGACACCCAGCCCTAACAACACCCAGCCCTGACACCCAGCCCTAACACCCAGCCCTAACACCCAGCCCTAACACCTAGCCCTAACACCTAACACCCAGCCCTACACCCAGCCCTACACCCAGCCCCCTAACACCCAGCCCTAACACCCAGCCCTAACACCCAGCCCTAACACCCAGCCCTGACACCCAGCCCTGACACCTAGCCCTAACACCCAGCCCTAACACCCAGCCCTAACACCCAGCCCTAACACCCAGCCCTGACACCCAGCCCTAACACCCAGCCCTAACACCCAGCCCTAACACCCAGCCCTAACACCTAGCTCTGACACCTAACACCTAGCCCTACACACACCCACACCCAGCCCTAACACCCAGCCCTAACACCCAGCCCTAACACCTAGCCCTAACACCTAGCCCTAACACCTAGCCCTAACACCCAGCCCTAACACCTAGCCCTAACACCTAGCCCTAGCCCTACACACCTAGCCCTAACACCCAGCAGCCCTAACACCTAGCCCTAACACCCACCCCCTAACACCTAGCCCTAACACCCAGCCCTAACACCTAGCCCTAACACCCAGCCCTAACACCTAGCCCTAACACCTAGCCCTAACACCTAACACCTAGCCCTAACACCTAGCCCTAACACCCAGCCCTAACACCCAGCCCTAACACCCAGCCCTAACACCTAACACCAGCCCTAACACCCAGCCCTAACACCCAGCCCTAACACCCAGCCCTAACACCCAGCCCTAACACCCAGCCCTGACACCCAACACACCCAGCCCTAACACCTAGCCCTAACACCCAGCCCTAACACCTAGCCCTAACACCTAGCCCTAACACCCAGCCCTAACACCTAACACCTAGCCCTAACACCTAGCCCTAACACCCAGCCCTAACACCCAGCCCTAACACCCAGCCCTAACACCTAACACCCAGCCCTAACACCCAGCCCTAACACCCAGCCCTAACACCCAGCCCTAACACCCAGCCCTGACACCCAGCCCTATTACCCCCCAGCCCTAACACCCAGCCCTTACAGCCCTAACACCCAGCCCTAACACCCAGCCCTGACACCACCTAGCCCTAACACCCAGCCCTAACACCCAGCCCTAACACCCAGCCCTGACACCCAGCCCCTAACACCCAGCCCTAACACCCAGCCCTAACAGGCCCTAACACCAGCCCTAACACCCAGCCCTAACACCCAGCCCTAACACCCAGCCCTAACACCTAGCCCTAACACCTAGCCCTAACACCCAGCCCTAACACCCAGCCCTAACACAGCCCTACACCCAGCCCTAACACCCAGCCCTAACACCCAGCCCTAACACCCAGCCCTAACACCTAGCCCTAACACCTAGCCCTAACACCTAGCCCTAAGCCCTAACACCAGCCCTAACACCCAGCCCTAACACCCAGCCCTAACACCCAGCCCTAACACCCAGCCCTAACACCCAGCCCTAACACCCAGCCCTAACACCACCCAGCCCTAACACCCAGCCCTAACACCCAGCCCTAACACCCAGCCCTGACACCCAGCCCTAACACCCAGCCCTAACACCTAGCCCTAACACCCAGCCCTAACACCTAGCCCTAACACCTAGCCCTAACACCTAGCTCTAACACACCTAACACCTAGCCCTGACACCTAGCCCTAACACCCAGCCCTAACACCCAGCCCTAACACCCAGCCCTAAACACCTAACACCCAGCCCTAACACCCAGCAGCCTAACACCCAGCCCTAACACCCAGCCCTAACACCCAGCCCTGACACCAGCCCTATTACCCAGCCCTAACACCCAGCCCTAACACCCAGCCCTAACACCCAGCCCTAACACCTAACAGCCCTGACCACCTAACACCTAGCCCTAACACCCAGCCCTAACACCCAGCCCTAACACCCAGCCCTGACACCCAGCCCTAACACCCAGCCCTACACACCCAGCCCTGACAACACCTAGCCCTAACACCCAGCCCTAACACCCAGCCCTAACACCCAGCCCTAACACCTAGCCCTAACACCACCCAGCCCTAACCCCTAACCCTAACACCCCTAACACCCAGCCCTAACACCCAGCCCTAACACCTAGCACCCAGCCCTAACACCTAGCCCTAACACCCAGCCCTAACACCCAGCCCTAACACCCAGCCCTAACACCCAGCCCTGACACCTAGCACCCAGCCCTGACACCTAGCCCTAACACCCAGCCCTAACACCCAGCCCTAACACCCAGCCCTGACACCCAGCCCTGACACCCAGCCCTGACACCCAGCCCTAACACCCAGCCCTGACACCCAGCCCTGACACCCAGCCCTAACACCCAGCCCTAACAGCCCTAACAGCCCTAACACCCAGCCCTAACACCCAGCCCTAACACCTAGCCCTGACACCTAGCCCTAACACCCAGCCCTGACACCCAGCCCCTAACACCCAGCCCTAACACCCAGCCCTAACACCCAGCCCTAACACCCAGCCCAGCCCTGAACACCCAGCCCTGACACCCAGCCCTAACACCCAGCCCTAACACCTAGCCCTAACACAGCCCCTAACCCAGCCCTAACACCCAGCCCTAACACCCAGCCCTGACACCCAGCCCTAACACCCAGCCCTAACACCCAGCCCTAACACCCAGCCCTAACACCCAGCCCTAACACCCAGCCCTACACACCTAACAGCCCTAAACACCCAGCCCTAACACCCAGCCCTAACACCCAGCCCTGACACCCAGCCCCAACACCCAGCCCTAACACCCAGCCCTAACACCCAGCCCTAACAACACCCAGCCCTAACACCCAGCCCTGACACCCAGCCCTAACACCCAGCCCTAACACCCAGCCCTGACACCACCTAGCCCTAACACCCAGCCCTAACACCCAGCCCTAACACCCATGCAACACCAGCCCTGACACCCAGCCTAACAACACCCAGCCCTAACACCCAGCACCTGACACCTAACACTAGCCCTAACACCCAGCCCTAACACCCAGCCCTAACACCCAGCCCTAACACCCTAGCCCTGACACCCAGCCCTAACAGCCCCTAGCCCTAACACCAGCCCTAACACCCAGCCCTAACCTAGCACCCAGCCCTAACACCAGCCCTGACACCCAGCCCTAACACCCAGCCCTAACACCTAGCCCTAACACCCAGCCCTAACACCCAGCCCTGACACCTAGCACTAACAGCCCTGACACTAACACCTAGCCCTAACACCCACACCCAGCCCTAACACCCAGCCCTAACACCCAGCCCTGACACCCAGCCCTGACACCCAGCCCTAACACCCAGCCCTAACACCCAGCCCTAACACCCAGCCCTGACACCCAGCCCTGACACCCAGCCCTAACACCCAGCCCTAACACCCAGCCCTAACACCCAGCCCTGACAGCCCTAACACCCAGCCCTGACACCACCTAGCCCTAACACCCAGCCCTGACACCCAGCCCTAACACACCAGCCCTAACACCCAGCCCTAACACCCAGCCCTGACACCCAGCCCTGACACCCAGCCCTGACACCCAGCCCTAACACCCAGCCCTGACACCTAGCCCTAACACCCAGCCCTGACACCCAGCCCTAACACCCAGCCCTGACACCCAGCCCCTACCCTGACACCCAGCCCTGACACCAACCAGCCCTAACACCCAGCCCTGACACCCAGCCCTAACCCAGCCCTAACACCCAGCCCTAACACAGCCCTAACACCTAACACCCAGCCCTAACACCCAGCCCTAACACCCAGCCCTGACACCCCAGCCCCAACACCCAGCCCTAACACCCAGCCCTAACACCCAGCCCTAACACCCAACACCCCCTGACACCCAGCCCTGACACCAGCCCTGACACCCAGCCCTAACACCCAGCCCTGACACCCAGCCCCAACACCCAGCCCTAACACCCAGCACCTAACACCCAGCCCTAACACTATAACCAGCCCTACACCCACTAACAGCCCTGACACCCAGCCCCAACACCCAGCCCTAGCACCCAGCCCTAACACACCCAGCCCTAACACCCAGCCCCTAAGCCCTAACCCAGCCCTAACACCCAGCCCTAACACCCAGCCCTAACACCCAGCCCTGACACCCAGCCCTAACACCCAACCCTGACATGGCAATGTTAACACAGATACGCAGCACAATAACAGGTCCACAGTGCAACCCTGAACCCAGTAGACTAATGATTTACATGGATACCTCCTCAATGAATATCTGAGAACAGACAGACACAGTCAGACCACAGAGTTATCCAACTTAACCTTAACCCCAGCCGTAACACCTAAGCCTAACAAATCAAATCACATTGTATTGGTCACATTCACGTGTTTAGCAGATGTTATTGTGGGTGTAGCGAAATGCTTGTGCTTCTAGCTCTGACAGTGCAGTAATATCTAACAAGTAATATCTAACAATTTCACAACATATACCCAATACACACAAATATAGTAAGGAATGGAATTAAGAATATATAAATAAATATATGGAGGAGCAATATCAGAGCGGCATGGACTAAGATAAAGTAGAATATTATAGAATAGAATAAAGTATATACATATGAGATGAGTAATGCAAGATATGGAAACATTATTAAAGTGACCATTTATAGATTTAACCCCTAGCCTCAACCCCTAGCCTTCTATAAGAGGACAGTGTTAGGAGCTTCCTGTCCTGAGGCAATGTGGTAGCTTCTATAAAGAGGACAGTGTTAGGAGCTTCGTGTCCTGAGGTAATGTGGTAGCTTCTATAAAGAGGACAGTGTTAGGAGCTTCCTGTCCTGAGGTAATGTGGTAGCTTCTATAAAGAGGACAGTGTTAGGAGCTTCGTGTCCTGAGGTAATGTGGTAGCTTCTATAAAGAGGACAGTGTTAGGAGCTTCCTGTCCTGAGGCAATGTGGTAGCTTCTATAAAGAGGACAGTGTTGGAAAATAGCTTTATGCCCCCCCCCCCCCCCCCCCCTACTTTCCCTGACAGCTACTTTATTGAGGGAAAGTCAACTTACTATGCCTGTGATATGTGGATGTTCCACCTAGCTATCTTAAGATGAATGCACTCACTGTAAGTCACTCTGGATAAGAGCGTCTGCTAAATGACTCAAATGTAAATGTAAGAACTCCAGAAATGGAGGCAGTAGATCTACGGTGTAGCAACAGTGCCATCTAGTGTTTGTTCTCTGAACTAATGAAACAAACATCACACTGGTCAGTGCTTCAGTGTCTCAGTGACTTCAAAACGATCTGTTTTGCCCAGTGAATCTAGCAGTCACAATTAAACCTAGAAACTACTATTTCAATAGAAATTAGGCTACTTATTGAGTGGATTATAATTAATGGAAATGTTTGTAGGGGTTAATAAATGTTTCGATAGGGTTAATAAAGTCTGACATTTTAAAAGTGGCAATTACGAACTTTAGAAGCCTTTTAAAAATTCAAATACAGGAAGATTCTCAGCAACAAAAGAGTGATCAAATTAAGATCCTACATCAGTAGGCTCAATCTCTTCATTAAATACATAATACAACAAAGATAATGGAGGACAATGTGAGATGATGTACTGAGAGAGAGATGATGTACTGAGAGAGAGATGATGTACTGAGAGAGAGATGATGTACTGAGAGAGAGATGATGTACTGAGAGTGAAATGATGCACTGAGAGAGAGAGAGTGAGAGAAAGAGAGAGAGATGTACTGAGAGAGCGAGAGAGAGATGTACTGAGAGAGAGAGAGAGAGAGAGAGAGAGATTATGTACAGAGAGAGAGAGAGAGAGAGAGAGAGAGAGAGAGAGAGAGAGAGAGAGAGGAGGGGGGGGGGATTAAGACAGACAAGAGAGACACAGAAAGAGAGACAGACAGAGAGACAGTCAGTAACCTCGTACTCACGATGGTGGTGGGAGCAGCGGCGACCACACAGTAGAGGATGAGGGGAGGGATGAAGCTGCTCTCGTCCACCCCGGGGTATGGCTTCATCAGGTCAGCATCGTTGCAGAAGAACCCCTGGACGTGGATGCCGAACGTGTCGGTCAGCTCAAAGTAGTAGGCCAGCAGGACGGTCCCTGCCATTATCACCAGCTGGAGAGAGAACATCAGGTAGTAGTCAGTGTGTCTAACCTAACCAAACCAAACCTATCCACGCCTGCTGGGGCGGCAGCTAGTCTAGCGGTTAAGAGCGTTGGGCCAGTAAGCCAAAGGTCTCTGGTTCCAATCCCGGAGCCGACTAAGTAAAGATTTGTCAATGTGCCCTTGAGCAAGGCACTTAACCCTAATTGTTCCTGTAAGTCGTTCTGGATAAGAGCGTCTGCTAAATGACTAAAATGTCAAATGTACCTTAACACTTCTGACTGAAAATGCCTCAACACCACCAGTGAGGTCCCACCTCTAGCAGGCATCCCCTCTCTACAGTTTACCTCAATATTTTTTTTTTTTCACCTTTATTTAACCAGGTAAGCCAGTTGAGAACAAGTTCTCATTTACAACTGCGACCTGGCCAAGATAAAGCAAAGCAGTGCGATAAAAACAACAACACAGAGTTACATATGGGGTAAAACAAAACATAAAGTTAAAAATACAGCAGAAAATCTATATACAGTGTGTGCAAATGTAGCAAGTTATGGAGGTAAGGCAATAAATAGGCCATAGTGCAAAATAGTTACAATTTTCGTATTAACACTGGAATGATAGATGTGCAGAAGATGATGTGCAAATAGAGATACTGGGGTGCAAAGTAGCTAAATAAATAACAATATAGGGATGAGGTAGTTGGGTGGGCTAATTTCAGATGGGCTGTGTACAGGTGCAGTGATCGGTAAGCTGCTCTGACAACTGATGCTTAAAGTTAGTGAGGGAGATAAGAGTCTCCAGCTTCAGAGATTTTTGCAGTTCGTTCCAGTCATTGGCAGCAGAGAACTGGAAGGAATGGCAGCCAAAGGAGGTGTTGGCTTTGGGGATGACCAGTGAGATATACCTGCTGGAGCGCAGACTACAGGTGGGTGTTGCTATGGCGACCAGTGAGCTAAGATAAGGCGGCAGAGATTTGTAGATGACCTGGAGCCAGTGGGTTTGGCGACGAATATGTTCTCTATCTAATAATACTCACAATGGTGGGTAGTAAATGGGGCTTTGGTGACAAAACGGATGGCACTGTGATAGACTACATCCAATCTGCTGAGTAGAGTGTTGGAGGCTATTTTGTAAATGACATCGCCGAAGTCAAGGATCGGTAGGATAGTCAGTTTTACGAGGGCATGTTTAGCAGCATGAGTGAGGGAGGCTTTGTTGCGAAATAGGAAGCCGATTCTAGATCTAACTTTTGATTGGAGATGCTTAATGTGAGTCTGGAAGGAGAGTTTACAGTCTAACCAGACACCTAGGTATTTGTAGTTGTCCAAATACTCTAGGTCAGACCCGTCGAGAGTAGTGATTCTAGTCGGGTGGGCGGGTGCCAGCAGCGTTCGGTTGAAGCAGGCAGCCTCTCTCTACAGTTTACCTCTAGCAGGCAGCCTCTCTACAGTTTACCTCTAGCAGGCAGCCTCTCTACAGTTTACCTCTAGCAGGCAGCCTCTCTCTACAGTTTACCTCTAGCAGGCAGCCTCTCTCTACAGTTTACCTCTAGCAGGCAGCCTCTCTCTACAGTTTACCTCTAGCAGGCAGCCCTCTCTCTACAGTTTACCTCTAGCAGGCAGCCTCTCTACAGTTTACTAATGGTGCACATACATCTGCTTTCCTCTCCTCCTCCTCCTCCCTCTTTTCTCCTAGCATCCTTTCATCTCTCTCGTGTATAACTTCCCTAACGTCTGGCCTCTCCCTCTGAGACAGGGTCAGTGTCCCAAATGGCACCCTATTTCCTACATAGTGCACTACTGTTGAATTCAATTATGCACAAGGACTACATTTAACAATTTCCACTGAATATTTTACAAAAGAACATTTACTTGAAGAACAGTGCACATGCAAAGTTAGTTAACAGAATGACAGGTTGTGCTACTGGTGTCATTCTGATAGTATTAGACTAATCAATACCCACACTATAGTATTAGACTAATCAATACCCACACTATAATATTAGACTAATCAATACCCATACTATAATATTAGACTAATCAATACCCACGCTATAGTATTAGACTAATCAATACCCACACTATAGTATTAGACTAATCAATACCCACACTATAATATTAGACTAATCAATACCCACACTATAGTATTAGACTAATCAATACCCACACTATAATATTAGACTAATCAATACCCACACTATAGTATTAGACTAATCAATACCCACGCTATAATATTAGACTAATCAATACCCACGCTATAATATTAGACTAATCAATACCCACACTATAGTATTAGACTAATCAATACCCACACTATAGTATTAGACTAATCAATACCCACACTATAATATTAGACTAATCAATACCCACACTATAGTATTAGACTAATCAATACCCACGCTATAATATTAGACTAATCAATACCCACGCTATAATATTAGACTAATCAAATACCCACACTATAGTATTAGACTAATCAAATACCCACACTATAGTATTAGACTAATCAATACCCACACTATAGTATTAGACTAAATACCCACACTATAATATTAGACTAATCAAATACCCACGCTATAATATTAGACTAATCAAATACCCACACTATAGTATTAGACTAATCAATACCCACACTATAATATTAGACTAATCAATACCCACACTATAATATTAGACTAATCAAATACCCACACTATAATATTAGACTAATCAAATACCCACACTATAATATTAGACTAATCAATACCCACACTATAATATTAGACTAATCAAATACCCACACTATAATTTAGACTAATCAAATACCCACACTATAATATTAGACTAATCAAATACCCACACTATAATATTCGACTAATCAAATACCCACACTATAATATTAGACTAATCAGTACCCACACTATAATATTAGACTAATCAAATACCCACACTATAATATTAGTCTAATCAAATACCCACACTATAATATTAGACTAATCAAAAAAGCCACACTATAATATTAGACTAATCAAATAGCCACACTATATAATATTAGACTAATCAAATACCACCCACACTATAATATTAGACTAATCAATACCCACACTATAATATTAGACTAATCAAATACCCATACTATAATATAGGACTAATCAAAAATACCCACACTATAATATTAGACTAATCAGTACCCACACTATAATATTAGACTAATCAAATACCCACACTATAATATTAGTCTAATCAAATACCCACACTATAATATTAGACTAATCAAAAAGCCACACTATAATATTATACTAATCAAATACCCACACTATAATATTAGACTAATCAAATACCCACACTATAATATGTGACTAATCAAATACCCACACTATAATATTAGACTACCCAAATACCCAACCTATAATATTAGACTAATCAAATACCCACACTATAATATTAGACTAATCAAATACCCACACTATAATATTAGACTAATCAAATACCCACACTATAATATTAGACTAATCAAATACCCACACTATAATATTAGACTAATCAAATACCCACACTATAATATTAGACTAATCAAATACCCACACTATAATATTAGACTAATCAAATACCCACACTATAATATTAGACTAATCAAATACCCACAGTACAATATGTGACTAATCAAATACCCACACTACCTCTGGGATTTATCCTCTGCTAACACCACCCATAGCCTTTTGGGAGTTACTGCATTACAAAGAAAAACACAGGTAACCTAAAATGCATATCCCAATACAACTTCTAAGGGCCCTTCAGAAAATGTCTCACATCAGATTATATCTATAGCATATGGCACATTCTAACTGTATGTGACTAGTTTCAGGAAACAAGGCGTATGTCGCGAGTCACTACATCACAGAAGCCATTTGAACGTAAACTTTTTTTAAAAATCTAAATGCGTTTTTTTGGGCAGAAATGCCTTCTGGAACATGTGAACGTTCATGTGCCTTAATAACAAACTTGTATGCCGTCTGTAAAAATACGAAAACATTTTAAATTAATTACGAGTCTAGGAGACAGGAACCTTCCCGCTAGCCATGATTGGCTGAGATAATGGATTGGCTGGACAAGCCGGGAGATGAGTTTGGATTGGTCTGCCATGTAGCATGTTTCTGTCTATAACGTGAGCTGCTCAGTATGTGTTGATTGTCCTTTCTACCGTGCCTTTTTTGAAAGATATAAAGTTAGCCATCGAGAACTACAAAAGTTTTGCTACTTTTTTGCAACAACATTGATGCCCTGAATTTAGCAGGCGCCATCGACAGATCAGTTGGAAAAAGTTGTGATGGGCTACTTTCTGCACACGCCACGGTCAGTGTGAACCGGAGATGGGTGGGGTTAAGGCTTTAGAGGATGTGAACGATGCTGAATGGGTGTAAACAAAGAAGAGAAAACTCAAAGAAGAACTGTTTCCAGATTTTTAGAGAATGTTTCACAATAGGGTTTTTAGTGTATATGGAAACAGGCTCAGCTAATGCAAGTTTTGAGCAGAGGAAAGGGGGATACCTAGTCAGTTGAACAACTGAATGAATTCAACTGAAATGCGTCTTCCGCATTTAACCCAACCCCTCTAAGGCAGCTATGGAGGTGGGGCCACAGGATGACATCTCCAAGGTCAACCATTCCGGGGCTGTAACATCAGAGATTTCTGTCATCCATAGAATGATTCTTATATTAGCTGCCCAGTAATAATATTGAAAGTTCGGAAGTGCTCGACCACCCTGGGGTTGAGGTCTCCGCAATGCACTTTTACGTATCAAAGGGTTTTTCTTGTTCCAGATAAAAGCAGATATCAGTTTATCTATGGAGATTTTTAAAAAATGATTGTCAGAAAGTTAGGAATACATTGAAATAAGTATAAAACGTAGGTAATGCATTCATTTTAACAGGTTGTTAATTCTTCCACCCAAAGATAGAGAAAGTAAATCCCAGCGTTCAAGATCCTGTTTTAGGTGAGTGTCAAGGGAGGGAAATTGGCTTTATAGAGATCTTTGAAATCGTGTGTAACTCAAATATTTCAATATCTATGTAGTCACTCTGAAGGGCACATGACTAAAATAAGTTTGCATGGGAGAAGGATTAAAAGGCATCAATTCACCTTTTTTGTAGATTAACTTTATACCCAGATATTTTACAAATGTCTTTAGTACATCCTGGATCTCTGGAAGACCAGGTCAAGGGTCAGACATGTATAATAGCATATCATCTGCATAGAGTGAGACTTTATGCTCTAAGCCCCCTCTTCGAATACCTTTAATAGTGGTGTTATTACGTATTGCTATGGCTAAAGGCTCGATTGCGATGGCAAACAGCTGAGGGGATAGAGGACAACCCTGTCTTGTCCCACGTTGAAGTAGGAGACAGGATGAAAGGTTATTATTTGTGCGCACTGCAGCCATAGGGGAGGAGTAAAGGACTTTGATCCTGGATACAAAATTGGAACCAAAACCATATAGTTTGAGAGTATAAAAAAGATAATCCCACACCACCCGATCAGCATCAAGTGATAATATCTCTGGAGTGTCAGATAAAGAGCAGTTATAAAGTATATTATAAAGACGTCTGATGCAGCCTGTGTGCTTTTCCCTGATTTCTCTCCATGTTCATAATTCTGGTGTCGAGATTTACTAATTAGATTTTCAGCTTGTCGAGTTGAAAGAAGATCAAACTCTGTCTGAAGTGTCAAACATTGTTTTAGTAAATCTGCGGATGAAGAGTGTGAATATGCCATATCAAAATCCAAGATGTTATTTGTAAGTTCCCCTAGGCATTGAATATTGCACTTCCTTAATCTTGCGCTGTATGAAATAATTTGGACCCTTAGTTAAGCCTTCATTGATTCCCATACTGTTGTAGGAGACATTCCAGGAGTTTGATTAAGCTCGAGAAATAGCTCCATTTGAGATGATATAAAAGCAACAAAGGTTTCTTCTGATAGCAGTAGCGAGCTAAACCTCCAAGGGGGATAATTAGGCTGTGTATTTGGTATAAGTAGTTTCATAGTAAGGGAGAATGATCCGAAATGACTATAGCTTGGTTAATCACACTCTGTGATAAGTGGCGAAATATATATATATATGTCTTAAGAAACAGATATGCCATATGTCTTAAGAAACAGATGATTTGCGAATACTGTCTTGATGGAGATGATACCCTAGGAGAGCAACGATCCAGATTGGGCGACACAATTCATATCACCACTTAGTATTCCTATTACAATAATGAAACGGCTGCTGAGTCTGCCTCTCCTACACTTGATACTGCGAATGGTATGTTCTAACTAATTAAAATGGCTGTTCCGCTAGATTTAGAATGAAAATTGGATTGATATGATTGACCGATACTCCTTTTAAGCGAGAGTGGTCGAAAGGGTGGAGATGTGTCTCCTGATATCTACTTTAAGGTGATTTAAAGAACCCTTTTACGTTTCACTGCGTGATTTAAAGATTTAACTTTCCAGCTAGCAAAAGTGACCGAGCAACCAGCTGTCCCTCTCATGATATTAGGCCTAGCCATGTAAAGTCAGATGGGATGTAACGCCCTGGCTCTGGGGACTATGTTATGTTGAGCCAGGGTGTGTAAGTCTATGTTGGTAAATCTATGTTGGCCTGAGTGACTCCCATCAGAGGCAACGAGTGTCAGCTGGTTGTCTCTGATGGGAGCCATATTTAACTATCGGTCTTTTCACTTTGTGTTGTGGTTTCTTGTTCATTTCGGTTCGTGTTAAACCGTAGACGTCACGTTATCGTTTATTGTTTTTGATCGTGTGATCAGTAAAATAAAAGGATATGTTCACTTTCAACGCTGCGCCTTGGTCACTCTGTTAGACGATCGTGACAGAAGAAACCACAAAAACTGGACCAAGCAGCGTGAAGAGGAGAGAGGAAGGACCTGGGATCAGGGGAGTAGGAGTTCGGCTGGGCCACGCTAAGTGAAGAGGAGAGAGGCTGGTCTATGAAGCAATGGATCGAGAGTCTGGCGAGAGCTAGGGAGGCCTGGTCCACGGGGAGGAGAGAACCCCAGAATTTTTTAGGGGGGGGCTCACGACGTGGACGACGGGGGCAGCAGGAGGCCGCGATGGAGCGGTCCAGCGGGTGTGAAGAGGAGGCCGCCCAGGTTAAGGGGGCCACTGGTCACAGAGGAGAGGGGTAAAAGTGTGGAGGCACGGCGAGAGGTACTGGGGTGTATTACCAGTCTGGTCCGGCCCGTTCCTGATCCCTGCATAGGGCCAGTGGCGTGTGTCCCCAGTACGGTTCGGCCTGTTCCTGCCTCTCGCACCGAGCCTGTGGTGCGCGTCGTCAGCCCTGTCCGGCCCGTTCCTGCTCTCCGTACCAAGTCGGTGGTGCGCGTCGCCAGCCCGGTCCGGCCCATTCCTGCTCCCCGCACCAAGTCTTGTGGTGCGTTTCGTCAGCCCAGATCGGCCCGTTCCTGCTCCCCGCACCAAGTCAGGGGTGCGCTTCGACAGCCCGGCTCGGCCCGCTCCTGCTTCCCACACCAAGCCAGTGGTGTGCGTCGTCAGTCCGGCACGGCCCGTTCCTGCTCTCCGCACCAAGTCTGTGGTGCGCGTCGCCAGCCCAGTCCGGCCCATCCAACTCCCCGCACCAAGCCAGTGGTGTGCGTCGTCAGTCCGGCACGGCCCGTGCCTGCTCTCCGCACCAGTTCTGTGGTGCGTTTTCGTCAGCCCTGTCCGGGCCCGTTCCTGCTCTCCGCACCAAGTCTTGTGGTGCGCGTCGCCAGCCCGGTCCGGCCCGTTCCTGCTCCCCGCACCAAGTCAGGGGTGCGCTTCGTCAGCCCGGTCCGGCCCGTTCCTCCTCCCACGCATCAAGCCAGGGGTGTGCGTCGTCAGTCCCAGCACAACCCGTGCCTGGGTCATGTCCGAGCCGGATCCCCGCCGAGGCGGAGTGCCCACCCGGTCCCTCTCCCCTGTTGTGGTTGTTTGGCGCGTCCGTAGTCCGCGCCTTTGGGGGGGGGTACTGTAACGCCCTGGCTCTGGGGACTATGTTATGTTGAGCCAGGTGTGTAAGTCTATGTTGGTAAATCTGTTGGGCCTAGTGACTCCCAATCAGAGGCAACGAGTGTCAGCTGGTTGTCTCTGATTGGGAGCCATATTTAACTATCGGTCTTTTTCACTTTGTGTTGTGGTTTCTTGTTCATTTCGGTTCGTGTTAAACCGTAGACGTCACGTTATCGTTTTATTGTTTTTGATCGTGGGATCAGTAAAATAAAAGGATATGTTCACTTTCAACGCTGCGCCTTGGTCCACTCTGTTAGACGATCGTGACATGGGAGAAGGATAGATGCCAGATTACAATAACAACTGACCCATTAAACATTTTTCCAAAAAGAGTAAAACATTTATCAAAATAAAAAACAATACTCTGAAGTCTGGTATGAAAAAGAAAACCCACCCTGGTCACTTAATAGAAAAAGGTAACTGTTAATCCCCACGCAAAGATATCCACAATTGATGTGCTTGTAGTGGGGAACACTGAACCTATCGAGTAGAGAGACCTGCTGAAATAGTGAAGGATTTAAAACAAGTTGCCATAACAAATAAGAAATAGTTATTTACAAACGCAAAACTAGGCTGTTTTAAAAAGAAAAGTATAAAACTTTTTTATATATCACATCTTACAGCAATTCCACTAGCAGCAACGTCTTTAAAGAAAATGACATATCCTAACAATAGAAGTGTGCTTTATCTAACCTGGATACGGGTACCATCTATCTATCTATCTATCTATCTAACCTGGATACGGGTACCCATCTATCTATCTATCTGATCTATCTAAACCTGGATACGGGTACCATCTATCTATCTAACCTGGATACGGGTACCATCTATCTATCTAACCTGGATACAGGTACCATCTATCTATCTAACCTGGATACGGGTACCATCTATCTATCTATCTATCTAACCTGGATACGGGTACCATCTATCTATCTATCTAACCTGGATACGGTAACCATCTATCTATCTATCTATCTATCTATCTATCTATCTATCTATCTATCTATCTATCTATCTATCTATCTATCTATCTAACCTGGATACGGGTACCATCTATCTATCTATCTATCTATCTAACCTGGATACGGGTACCATCTATCTATCTAACCTGGATACGGGTACCATCTATCTATCTAACCTGGATATGGGTACCATCTATCTATCTATCTATCTATCTATCTATCTATCTATCTATCTATCTATCTATCTATCTAACCTGGATATGGGTACCATCTATCTATCTATCTATCTATCTATCTATCTATCTATCTATCTATCTATCTATCTATCTATCTATCTAACCTGGATACGGGTACCATCTATCTATCTATCTAACCTGGATACGGGTACCATCTATCTATCTATCTAACCTGGATACGGGTACCATCTATCTATCTATCTATCTATCTATCTATCTATCTATCTATCTATCTATCTATCTATCTATCTATCTATCTACTATCTATCTAACCTGGATACGGGTACCATCTATCTATCTAACCTGGATACAGGTACCATCTATCTATCTAACCTGGATATGGGTACCATCTATCTATCTATCTATCTAACCTGGATACGGGTACCATCTATCTATCTATCTAACCTGGATACGGGTACCATCTATCTATCTATCTATCTATCTATCTATCTATCTATCTATCTATCTATCTATCTATCTAACCTGGATACAGGTACCATCTATCTATCTATCTATCTATCTAACCTGGATACGGGGTACCATCTATCTATCTAACCTGGATACAGGTACCATCTATCTATCTAACCTGGATATGGGTACCATCTATCTATCTATCTATCTATCTATCTATCTATCTATCTATCTATCTATCTATCTAACCTGGATATGGGTACCATCTATCTATCTATCTATCTATCTATCTATCTATCTATCTATCTATCTATCTATCTATCTATCTATCTATCTATCTATCTAACCTGGATACGGGTACCATCTATCTATCTATCTAACCTGGATACGGGTACCATCTATCTATCTTATCTATCTATCTATCTATCTATCTATCTATCTATCTATCTATCTATCTATCTATCTATCTAACCTGGATACGGGTACCATCTATCTATCTATCTAACCTGGATACGGGTACCATCTATCTATCTATCTATCTAACCTGGATACGGGTACCATCTATCTATCTATCTAACCTGGATACGGTACCTCTATCTATCTATCTAAACCCCACATCTATCTATCTATCTATCTAACCCCACATCTATCTATCTATCTATCTAACCCCACATCTATCTATCTATCTATCTAAACCCCACATCTATCTATCTATCTATCTATCTATCTATCTATCTATCTATCTATCTATCTATCTATCTATCTATCTATCTAACCCCACATCTATCTATCTATATATCTATCTATCTATCTAACCCCCACATCTATCTATCTATCTATCTATCTAACCTGGATACGGGTACCATCTATCTATCTAACCTGGATACGGGTACCATCTATCTATCTATCTATCTAACCTGGATACGGGTACCATCTATCTATCTATCTATCTAACCTGGATACGGGTACCATCTATCTATCTATCTAACCTGGATACGGGTACCATCTATCTATCTAACCTGGATACGGGTACCATCTATCTATCTATCTATCTATCTAACCTGGATACGGGTACCATCTATCTATCTATCTAACCTGGATACGGGTACCATCTATCTATCTAACCTGGATACGGGTACCATCTATCTATCTATCTAACCTGGATACGGGTACCATCTATCTATCTATCTAACCTGGATACGGGTACCATCTATCTATCTAACCTGGATACGGGTACCATCTATCTATCTATCTAACCCCACATCTATCTATCTATCTATCTAACCCCACATCTATCTATCTATCTATCTATCTATCTATCTATCTATCTATCTAACCCCACATCTATCTATCTATATATCTATCTATCTATCTAACCCCCACATCTATCTATCTATCTATCTATCTAACCTGGATACGGGTACCATCTATCTATCTAACCTGGATACGGGTACCATCTATCTATCTATCTATCTAACCTGGATACGGGTACCATCTATCTATCTATCTATCTAACCTGGATACGGGTACCATCTATCTATCTATCTATCTAACCTGGATACGGGTACCATCTATCTATCTATCTAACCTGGATACGGGTACCATCTATCTATCTATCTAACCTGGATACGGGTACCATCTATCTATCTAACCTGGATATGGGTACCATCTATCTATCTAACCTGGATACGGGTTATAAAATGAGAAATAAAATGAGCAGCTTCATGGGAATAAAATAAAACTTCAAATAAAAGGAAAATTGACTCACCAGAACTAGGCTCAACACTAAGCTAAGGACCCTGGGACTGAACAACTCCCACTGCAACTGGATCCTGGACTTCTTGACGGGCCGACCCCAGGGTACATCTGCCACGCTAACCCTCAACACAGAGCCCCACAGGGGTGTGTGCTTAGTCCCCTCCTGTACTCCCTGTTCACCCATGACTCCAACGCCCTCATTAAGTTTGCTGACGACACGACGGTGGCAGGCCTGATTAGACAGCCTATAGGGAGGTCAGAGACAACAAGCTCGCTCTCAACGTAGGCAAGACAAAGGAGCTGATCGTGGACTACTAGAAACGGAGGGCTGAGCACGCATGGGGCTGTTGCGGTGACCATATTACCACCACACCGGCAGTCATGAGTCATGACCGCAGTAAAATTCCACGTGACCGTTCAGTCACGGTAATCTCCTCTTACAGTGCCTTTGGAAAGCATTCACACCCCTTGACTTTTTCCACATTTTGTTACATTACAGCCTTATTCTAAAATTGATTAAATAAATATAAATCTACACACAACACCCCATAATGACAAAGTGAAAACAGGTCTTTAGAAATACCTTATTTACATAGGTATTCAGACCCTTAGCTATGAGACTCGAAATTGAGCTCAGGTGCATCCTGTTTCCATTGATCATCCTTGAGATGTTTCTACAACTTGATTGGAGTCCACCTGTGGTAAATTCAATTGATTGGACATGATTTGAAAAGGCACACACCTTTCTATATAAGGTCCCACAGTTGACAGTGCATGTCAGAACAAAAACCTTGCCATGAGGTCGAAGGAATTGTCCATAGAGCGCCGAGACAGGATTGTGCTGAGGCACAGATCTGGGGAAGGGTACCAAAATATTTCTGCAGCATTGAAGGTCCCCCAAGAACACAGTGGCCTCCATCATTCTTAAATGGAAGAAGTTTGGAACCACCAAGACTCCCTTTCCTAAAGCTGGCCACCCGGCCCAAAAACTGAGCAATCGGGGGAGAAAAGGGCCTTGTCAGGGAGGTGACCAATAACCCGATGGTCCCTTTGACAGAGCTCCAGAGATATCAGCTATCTTGATCTGCACAGATGAGCTAAATTACTTTTTACAACTCTGTTTGGCCCTGTTTCTGCACATCTGCTAACTGTCACACAGATAAGAGGATGTACTTTCTATAAAAAGGAGACAACTCTGTCCATTGGGCTTTCAACTCTGAACTATTTGAGTCGATTGTTGATTTCTCCTTTTTGCAAATCGTATAATAAAGTTGTTGTTGGGAAAGAACCTACAGTCTCTGTCTTTAGAATTTCCACCACAGTGGCCAGACGGAAGCCACTCCTCAGTAAAAGGCACATGACAGCCCGCTTGGAGTTTGCCAAAAGGCACCTAAAGACTCTCAGACCATGAGAAACAGAATTCTCTGGTCTGATGAAACCAAGATTGAACTCTTTGACCTGAATGCCAAGCCCCACGTCTGGAGGAAACCTGGCACCATCCCTACAGTGGAAGCATGGTGGTGGCAGCATCATGCTGTGGGGATGTTTTCAGTGGCAGGGACTTGGGAGACTAGTCAGGATCGAGGCAAAGACGAACGGAGCAAAGTAGTGAGAGATCCTAGATGAAAACCTGCTCCAGAGCGCTCAGGGACCTCAGACTGGGGCGAAGGTTCACCTTCCAACAGGACAATGACCCTAAGCACACAGCCAAGACAATGCAGGAGTGGCTTCGGGACAAGTCTCTGAATGTCCTTGTGGCCCAGCCAGAGCCTGGACTTGAACCCGATTGAACATCTCTGGAGAGACCTGAAAATAGCTGTGCAGCGGCGCTCCCCATCCAACCTGACAGAGCTTGAGAGGATCTGCAGAGAAGAATGGGAGAAACTCCCCAAATACAGGTGTGCCAAGCTTGTAGCGTCATACCCAAGAAGACTCGAGGCTGTAATCGCTGTCAAAGGTGGCTTCAACAAAGTACTGAGTAAAGGGTCTGAATACTTATGTAAATGTAATATTTCAGTTCTTTATTTTTTTTTAAATAAATTAGCAAACATTCCTAAAAAACAGTTTTTGCTTTGTTATATGGGGTATTGTGTGTAGATTGACGAGGGAAAAAAACTATTTAATCAATTTTGGAATAAGGCCTGTAACAAAACAAATGTGGAAAAAGTCAAGGGGCTGAATACTTTCTGAAGGCGCTGTATACATTTTACGGACATTATTTTATATGAGTTTATCTTGTTGTTTTTAGTCCCACCCTCCAACTCCACTCAACCCCTCCCATCTATCTCTGAAGACCATCCAGTTTTGATTACATATATTTTTCCACTGTGCTGTTTCACAAAAGTTCTGAACCTTTCTCATAGTTTCTACAGATTGTAAATAAAGATAAACATTTTTGCTAAGAGTATTATTATACACTGCTCAAAAAAATAAAGGGAACACTAAAATAACACATCCTAGATGTGAATGAATGAAATAATCTTATTAAATACTTTTTTTCTTTACATAGTTGAATGTGCTGACAAAATCACACAAAAATTATCAATGGAAATCAATTTATCAACCCATGGAGGTCTGGATTTGGAGTCACACTCAAAATTAAAGTGGAAAACCACACTACAGGCTGATCCAACTTTGATGGAATGTCCTTAAAAAAAAGTCAAAATGAGGCTCAGTAGTGTGTGTGGCCTCCACGTGCCTGTATGACCTCCCTACAACGCCTGGGCATGCTCCTGATGAGGTGGTGGATGGTCTCCTGAGGGATCTCCTCCCAGACATGGACTAAAGCATCCGCCAACTCCTGGACAGTGTTTGGTGCAACGTGGCATTGGTGGATGGAGCGAGACATGATGTCCCAGATGTGCTCAATTGGATTCAGGTCTGGGGAACGGGCAGGCCAGTCCATAGCATCAATGTCTTCCTCTTGCAGGAACCGCTGACACACTCCAGCCACATGAGGTCTAGCATTGTCTTGCATTAGGAGGAACCCAGGGCCAACCGCACCAGCATATGGTCTCACAAGGGGTCTGAGTAGGTCATCTCGGTACCTAATGGCAGTCAGGCTACCTCTGGCGAGCACATGGAGGGCTGTGCGGCCCCCCAAAGAAATGCCACCCCCACACCATGACTGACTCACCGCCAAACCAGTCATGCTGGAGGATGTTGCAGGCAGCAGAACGTTCTCCCCGGCGTCTCCAGACTCTGTCACGTCTGTCACATGTGTTCAGTGTGAACCTGCTTTCATCTGTGAAGAGCACAGGGCGCCAGTGGCGAATTTGCCAATCTTGGTGTTCTCTGGCAAATGCCAAACGTCCTGCACGGTGTTGGGCTGTAAGCACAACCCCGACCTGTGGACGTCGTGCCCTCATACCACCCTCATGGAGTCTGTTTCTGACCGTTTGAGCAGACACATGCACATTTGTGGCCTGCTGGAGGTCATTTTGCAGGGCTCTGGGCAGTGCTCCTCCTGCTCCTCCTTGCACAAAGGCGGAGGTAGCGGTCCTGCTGCTGGGTTGTTGCCCTCCTACGGCCTCCTCCATGTCTCCTGATGTATTGGCCTGTCTCCTGGTAGCGCCTCCATGCTCTGGACACTACACTGACAGACACAGCAAACCTTCTTGCCACAGCTCGCATTGATGTGCCATCCTGGATGAGCTGCACTACCTGAGCCACTTGTGTGGGTTGTAGACTCCTTCTCATGCTACCACTAGAGTGAAAGCACCGCCAGCATTCAAAAGTGACCAAAACATCAGCCAGGAAGCATAGGAACTGAGAAGTGGTCTGTGGTCACCACCTGCAAAACCAGTCCTTTATTGGGGGGTGTCTTGCTAATTGCCTATAATTTCCACCTGTTGTCTATCCCATTTGCACAACAGCATGTGACATTTATTGTCAATCAATGTTGCTTCCTACGTGGACAGTTTGATTTCACAGAAGTGTGATTGACTTGGAGTTACATTGTGTTGTTTAAGTGTTCCCTTTATTTTTTTGAGCAGTGTATTATTGATCGATTGACTATGACTTTTCAAATCTCCCATCAGACAAAATGTAATGCACGCCCCCATCCACACCGACGGGGCTGTAGTGGAGCAGGTCGAGAGATTCAAGTTCCTCATGTCCACATCACTAAGGATCTATTATGGGTTTTTGGCAGCGGAATCACAAGGCACAAGGCAATGTTTCTTAAATTAATTTCTCCAAAACTAAATATGTGTTGATTTTAGTTGGTCTTCAACATTATTGTGTTTTGATGTATTTCTACCTTTTTAGACTTTCTGTTAGATGTTGTCCAAGACCCCTTTTCCATCTGTTTGACCAGAAATCAAAGACATTACTTATTCCTATGTATATATATACACCTTCATTTCTCAACAATATAGACTCTTAGCTTTCATTTGACATCCAATTTGACATGCTCCTATGAAGTTCACATGTGGGTGCTGATGGGCCCTGTTAGATGGAAACAGTTATAGTCTCATAGTGGGGCAGCAGGTAGCTTAGTGGTTAAGAGCGTTGTGCCAGTAACCGAAAGGTCGCTGGTTCTAATCCCCGAGCCGACTAGGTGAAAAATCTGTCGATGTGCCCTTGAGCAAGGCACTTAACCCTAATTTCTCCTGTAAGTCGCTCTGGATAAGAGCGTCTGCTAAATGACTAAAATGTAATGTAATAGTGAGCCAACACAACGCCTTAAATTCACCACCAATAGGATGCATCCCAAATGGCACCCTATCCCCCCAGTGCACTTCTTTAGACCAGAGAATGGCACCCTATCCCCCAGTGCACTTCTTTAGACCAGAGAATGGCACCCTATCCCCCCAGTGCACTTCTTTAGACCAGAGAATGGCACCCTATCCCCCCAGTGCACTTCTTTTGGGCCCTATTCCCTAATGTCAATGTCATGTAGAATGTCTGTTCCTCTCTTGATACAACACAGCTGCAGATATTCATGGGACCCATGTGTGTTTAACTCTGTGAGAAGCAACCTTGCCAAGTAGTCGTGTATTATTCAAGATGCTCAAACAAACCACCTCCCCCCCCCCCCCCCCCCCCACACCACTCATCATACAGTGGGGGAAAAAAGTATTTAGTCAGCCACCAATTGTGCAAGTTCTCCCACTTAAAAAGATGAGAGAGGCCTGTAATTTTCATCATAGGTACACGTCAACTATGACAGACAAATTGAGAAAAGAAAATCCAGAAAATCACATTGTAGGATATTTAATGAATTTATTTACAAATTATGGTGGAAAATAAGTATTTGGTCAGCTACAAACAAGCAAGATTTCTGGCTCTCACAGACCTGTAACTTCTTCTTTAAGAGGCTCCTCTGTCCTCCACTCGTTACCTGTATTAATGGCACCTGTTTGAACTTGTTATCAGTATAAAAAGACACCTGTCCACACAACCTCAAATAGTCACACTCCAAACTCCACTATGGCCAAGACCAAAGAGCTGTCAAAGGACACCAGAAACAAAATTGTAGACCTGCACCAGGCTGGGAAGACTGAATATGCAATAGGTAAGCAGCTTGGTTTGAAGAAATCAACTGTGGGAGCAATTATTAGGAAATGGAAGACATACAAGACCACTGATAATCTCCCTCGATCTGGGGCTCCACGCAAGATCTCACCCACCCCGTGGGGTCAAAATGATCACAAGAACGGTGAGCAAAAAATCCCAGAACCACACACGGGGGGACCTAGTGAATAACCTGCAGAGAGCTGGGACCAAAGTAACAAAAGCCTACCATCAGTAACACACTACGCCCCCAGGGACTCAAATCCTGCAGTGCTAGACGTGTCCCCCTGCTTAAGCCAGTACATGTCCAGGCCCGTCTGAAGTTTGCTAGAGTGCATTTGGATGATCCAGAAGAGGATTGGGAGAATGTCATATGGTCAGATGAAACCAAAATATAACTTTTGGGTAAAAACTCAACTCGTCGTGTTTGGAGGACAAAGAATGCTGAGTTGCATCCAAAGAAACACCATACCCACTGTGAAGCATGGAGGTGGAAACATCATGCTTTGGGGCTGTTTTCTGCAAAGGGACTAGGACGACTGATCCGTGTAAAGGAAAGAATGAATGGGGCCATGTATCGTGAGATTTTGAGTGAAAACCTCCTTCCATCAGCAAGGGCATTGAAGATGAAACGTGGCTGGGTCTTTCAGCATGACAATGATCCCCCAACACACACCGCCCGGGCAACGAAGGAGTGGCTTCGTAAGAAGCATTTCAAGGTCCTGGAGTGGCCTAGCCAGTCTCCAGATCTCAACACCATAGAAAATCTTTGGAGGGAGTTGAAAGTCCGTGTTGCCCAGCGACAGCCCCAAACATCACTGCTCTAGAGGAGATCTGCATGGAGGAATGGGCCAAAATACCATCAACAGTGTGTGAAAACCTTGTGAAGACTTACAGGAAATGTTTGACCTGTGTCATTGCCAACAAAGGGTATACAACAAAGTATTGAGAAACTTTTGTTATTGACCAAATACTTATTTTCCACCATAATTTGCAAATAAATTCATAAAATATCCTACAATGTGATTTTCTGTATATTTTTTTCTCATTTTGTCTGTCATAGTTGACGTGTACCTATGATGAAAATTACAGGCCTCTCTCATCTTTTTAAGTGGGAGAACTTGCACCATTGGTGGCTGACTAAATACTTTTTTCCCCCACTGTATAACCAGTACAGTAGCAGTATGATTTATGAGCAGTTTCACACCCAGTCAGATACGTGTTAGTATAGATAATCCTCTGGTCAGAACACTATGAGGACTGAGTCTAGCAGATCTAGATCTAGATAGCAGTAGCAGATGGTCAGACTCTATTCCAGGTATGGCTCTGTGTATTGACTCTATTCCAGGTATGGCTCTGTGTATTGACTATTCCAGGTATGGCTCTGTGTATTGACTCTATTCCAGGTATGGCTCTGTGTATTGACTCTATTCCAGGTATGGCTCTGTGTATTGACTCTATTCCAGGTATGGCTCTGTGTATTGACTCTATTCCAGGTATGGCTCTGTGTATTGACTCTATTTCCAGGTATGGCTCTGTGTATTGACTCTATTCCAGGTATGCTCTGTGTATGACTCTATTCCAGGTATGGCTCTGTGTATTGACTCTATTCCAGGT
>CM072228.1:55196659-55259159 GCA_036851935.1 Coregonus suidteri | reverse complement strand
TTCCATAATTAAAGTGACCAGTGTTCAATGACTATGTACATAGGGCAGAGTACCAGGTGGTAGCTGGCTAGTAACAGTGACTAATGTTCAGGACAGGGTACTGGGCAGAGGCCGGCTAGTGGTGACTGTTTAACAGTCTGATGGCTTGGAGATAGAAGCTGTTTTTCAGTCTCTCTGTCCCAGCTTTGATGCACCTGTACTGTCTCCGCCTTCTAGATGGTAGCCGGGTGAACAGGCTGTGGCTCGGGTGGCTGAGCACTACTGTAGCACAACATTCAGACAGGACAGCACAACATTCAGACAGGACAATACAACCCTACTGTAGCGCAACATTCAGACAGGACAACACAACCCTACTGTAGCGCAACATTCAGACAGGACAACACAACCCTACTGTAGCACAACATTCAGACAGGACAACACAACCCTACTGTAGCACAGCATTCAGACAGGACAACACAACCTTACTGTAGCACAACATTCAGACAGGACAACACAACCTTACTGTAGCGCAACATTCAGACAGGACAACACAACCCTACTGAAGCACAACATTCAGACAGGACAACACAACCTTACTGTAGCGCAACATTCAACAGGACAACACAACCTTACTGAAGCACAACATTCAGACAGGACAACACAACCTTACTGTAGCGCAACATTCAGACAGGACAACACAATCCTACTGAAGCACAACATTCAGACAGGACAACACAACCCTACTGTAGCGCAACATTCAGACAGGACAACACAACCCTACTGTAGCACAACATTCAGACAGGACAACACAACCCTACTGTAGCACAACATTCAGACAGGACAACACAACCCTACTGTAGCACAACATTCAGACAGGACAACCCTACTGTAGCACAACATTCAGACAGGACAACACAACCCTACTGTAGCGCAACATTCAGACAGGACAACACAACCCTACACTGAAGCACAACATTCACAACAGGACAGGACAACCCTACTGTAGCACAACATTCAGACAGGACAACACAACCCTACTGTAGCACAACATTCAGACAGGACAACACAACCCTACTGTAGCACAACATTCAGACAGGACAACACAACCCTACTGTAGCACAACATTCAGACAGGACAACCCTACTGCAGCACAACATTCAGACAGGACAACACAACCCTACTGAAGCACAACATTCAGACAGGACAACACAACCCTACTGAAGCACAACATTCAGACAGGACAACACAACCTTACTGTAGCGCAACATTCAGACAGGACAACACAACCCTACTGTAGCGCAACATTCAGACAGGACAACACAACCCTACTGAAGCACAACATTCAGACAGGACAACACAACCCTACTGTAGCACAACATTCAGACAGGACAACACAACCCTACTGAAGCACAACATTCAGACAGGTGCAACGCAAAATACTTTAGCGTTCATTAACAGGACAACACAACTCAGTGTATAAACATTCAGATCAAGGACAATACAACTCTACTTAAGCACAACATAATTTCTAGTTGAGAGAGTTTACTTACTGCTCAGCTATTGGGACAAGTGTAGTCCAAATTGAAGTCTCCAATTTAAAACAACTTCAAACCCAAGAGCGGAGCCCAGAAACAAGCACTCTCAGTCAGCTGGTGTTGGACCTAACCAGACAAGCTGACACCAGCACTGCTTCAACAGAAAGAATGCAAATGAACAAATCAAAGGACTCATATTTACAACATTGGAAAAACGAAACTAAATCTCAAAGCCGACTAAATTGCCCTAAACAGAGAATATGAATTGGCTGATTATCTCTACTCTGTCAGAGATACGAAGCAGAGTCAGATCCTTAACCAAGTACAGGCTGAGTGACCACCATTTACATTTACATTATTTAGCAGACGCTCTTATCCAGAGCTACTTACAGTTAGTGAGTACATACATATTTGTATGTATTTAACATACTGGCCCCCGCGGGAATCGAACCCACAACCCTGGCGTTGCAAACACCATGCTCTACCAACATCCCTGCCCGCCATTCCCTCCCCTACCCTGGACGACGCTGGGCCAATTGTGACACCGCCCCATGGGTCTCCCGAGAATATCACGGCTGGCTACGACAGAGTCTGGATTCGAACCAGGATCTCTAGTGGCACAGCTAGCACACCACCAATTGGCAATAGAAACCGGAAGACATAAAAAGACATGGCTACCCAAAGAGGAGCGTGTATGTGGTCACTGCACGACAGGGGAGGTAGAAACAGAGATGCACTTTCTCCCTTACAGTGATAAATATTCCTCACCAAGAGATTCATTATTCACAGAAATTACTACATTTATTCCAATTTTTACCTCATTAAACCCAGAGGAAAAACAAGAAATACTCAATGGGCGAAGGAGTAACGGCTCCTCTTGCAGCCAAATATGTATTAGCCTGCCACAGCCTGAGGGACACTGGATAATAACATCTGCATAGTAAACAGTAACTTACTTATTATTGGTATTACAAATAGTAGTAGTAGTAGTAATGGTAGTAGGGGTGATGGTAAAGATAGTAGTTTAATGATGGTGGTGGTAGTAGTAGTAGTAATGGTAGTATGGGTGATGGTAATGATATCAGTTTAATGATGGTGGTGGTAGTAGTAGTAGTAATGATGATGGTAGTAGGGGTGATGGTAATGATAGCAGTTTAATGATGGTGGTGGTAGTAGTAGTAGATGATGATGGTAGTAGGGGGGGTGATGGTAAAGATAGTAGTTTAATAGGGGGATGTTAGGGGTGGTAGTAGTAGTAATGATGATGGTAGTAGGGGTGATGGTAATGATATCAGTTTAATGATGGTGGTGGTAGTAGTGGTAGTAATGATGATGGTAGTAGGGGTGATGGTAATGATATCAGTTTAATGATGGTGGTGGTAGTAGTAGTAGTAGTAATGATGATGGTAGTAGGGGTGATGGTAAAGATAGTAGTTTAATGGATGTTAGGGGTGGTAGTAGTAGTAATGATGATGGTAGTAGTAGGGTGATGGTAATGATAGCAGTTTAAATATAATGGTGGTGGGTAGTAGTAGTAGTAATGATGATGGTAGTAGGGGTGATGGTAATGATAGCAGTTTAATGATGGTGGTAGTAGTAGTAGTAGTAGTAGTAATGATGATGGTAGTAGGGGTGATGGTAATGATAGCAGTTTAATGATGGTGGTGGTAGTAGTGGTAGTAATGATGATGGTAGTAGGGGTGATGGTAATGATAGCAGTTTAATGATGATGGTGGTAGTAGTAGTAGTAATGATGATGGTAGTAGGGGTGATGGTAAAGATAGTAGTTTAATGGATGTTAGTGGTGGTAGTAGTAGTAATGATGAGTGGTAGTAGGGGTGATGGTAATGATAGCAGTTTAAATATAATGGTGGTGGGTAGTAGTAGTAGTAATGATGATGGTAGTAGGGGTGATGGTAATGATGGCAGTTTAATGATGGTGGTGGTAGTAGTGGTAGTAATGATGATGGTAGTAGGGGTGATGGTAATGATAGCAGTTTAATGATGATGGTGGTAGTAGTAGTAGTAATGATGATGGTAGTAGGGGTGATGGTAATGATAGCAGTTTAATGATGGTGGTGGTAGTAGTGGTAGTAATGATGATGGTAGTAGGGGTGATGGTAATGATAGCAGTTTAATGATGGTGGTGGTAGTAGTAGTAGTAGTAATGATGATGGTAGTAGGGGTGATGGTAATGATGATGGCAGTTTAATGATGGTGGTGGTAGTAGTGGTAGTAATGATGATGGTAGTAGGGGTGATGGTAATGATAGCAGTTTAATGATGGTGGTGGTAGTAGTGGTAGTAATGATGATGGTAGTAGGGGTGATGGTAATGATAGCAGTTTAATGATGGTGGTAGTAGTAGTAGTAATGATGATGGTAGTAGGGGTGATGGTAATGATAGCAGTTTAATGATGGTGGTGGTATTAGTGGTAGTAATGATGATGGTAGTTGTAGTACTGATGTAATGGTGAGGCCATTCTACTGTTATTTCTATTCACTATTATCATTCTGTTATTACTATTATTTATCTTTTATTTTATTACACTGCCTTCGGAAAGTATTCACACCCCTTGACTTTTATCACATTGATTAAATAGAGATGTTGTGTCACTGGCCTACACACAATACCCAATAATGTCAAAGTGGAAGGCTGCTCTTAGACATTTTTACAAATTAATCAAAAATGAAAAGCACAAATGTCTTGAGTCAATAAGTATTCAACCCCTTTGTTATGGCAAGCCTAAATCATTTCAGGAGTAATAATTTGCTTAACAAGTCACATAATAAGTTGCATGGACTCATTCTGTGTGCAATAATATTGTTTAACATGATTTTTGAATGACTACCTCATCTCTGTACCCCACACATACAATTATCTGTAAGGTCCCTCAGTCAATCAGTGAATTTTAAAGCAGAGATTCAACCACAAAGATCAGGGAGGTTTTCCAGTGCCTCGCAAAGAAGGGCACCTATTGGTAGACAGGTTAAAAAAAAAAGCAGACATTGAATATCCCTTTGAGCATGGTGAAGTTATTAATTACAATTTGGATGGTGTATCAATACACCCAGTCACTACAAAGATACAGGCATCCTTTGTAACTCAGTTGCCAGAGAGGAAGGAAACCGCTCAGGGATTTCACCATGAGTTTAATGGTGACTTTAAAACAGTTACAGAGTTTAATGGCTGTGATAGGAGAAAACTGAGGATGGATCAACAACATTGTAGTTATTCCACAATACTAACCTAAATGACACAGTGAAAAGAAGGAAGCCTGTACAGAATAAATATATTCCAAAACATGCATCCTGTTTGCAATAAGGCACTGCAAAAAATATCCTGATTACAAAGTGTTATGTTTTGGGCAAATCCAACACATCACTGAGTACCACTTCATATTTTCAAGCATGGTGGTGGTAGCATCATGTTATGGGTATGCTTGTCATCGGCAAGGACTAGTGAGTTTCTTAGGTTAAATATGAACAGTATTTCATTTTCAATACATTTGTAAACAGTTCTAAAAACATGTTTTCACTTTGTCATTAGGGGGTTTTGTGTTTAGATGGGTTAGAAATAAAATCGATTACCGTAAAAGAGTGAGACAGGTAGCGCGCAAAAGTAAAAGTGGAACCGAACCGAGAGTGGTAGACAGACGAGACAACGAGAGACATTACGAGAGCGAGACAGTTTGTGTCTTTCCCGACAATCCCCTCTGTGCACGAACCTTATATATGGTAATTAAACATTAAAACTCCTGCGGCTTATAGTCCAGTGCGGCTTATATATGTACACATCATTCAATATCATTCAATTTAGCTGCTGCGGCTTATACTCCGGTGCGCCTTATAGTGCGGAAAATACGGTAAATTAATTTTGAATTCAGGCTGTAACATAAAATGTGGAATAAGTCAAGGGGTATGAATACTTTGTGAAGGCACTATATTTTGTATAGTTGATAAAACAGCTTGAATTAGAACAGGAGAAAGAAAACCAAGCAAAGTGAATTGGCAGAATTATGAATGTGAGGAGGGAAGAATGTCATGATTTGATGCACAGCGTCTCAAGACGTTTCCCTGTGATTAAAAGGCTTTGGCAGACAGCTGGCGGGTGGTAAGAAGCGCGGTTTGGCGGGTCATGGTTCGGAGGACGCATGACCCCACCTTCGACCTCTCCCGAGCCCGTTGGGGAGTTGCAGTGATGAGACAAGATCGAAATTGGGGAGAAAAAGGGGGTCAACAACAACAACAAAATAATAAAGGATTTAACAGTTAATTAAATATGGAGCTGTAAGCATTATCTCAGACAGAGAGGGGGAGGGAGAGAGAGTGTCACAGAGAGAGTGAGAGAAAAGAGGGAGAGAGAGAGAGAGGAGAGGGAGAGGGAGAGAGAGAGAGAGAGAGAGAGAGAGAGAGGGAGAGAGAGAGAGAGGGAGAGAGAGAGAGAGAGGGAGGAGAGGGAGAGGGAGAGCGTCACAGAGAAAGAGAGAGAGAAAGAAGGAACACACCTGAAAACAGTAGAGCACTCACTGTCCTACCTGTTATTAGGTAACACCAGAGACAGACAGACAGTCTTACCTCTATGAAGATGAAGCATGGGATGATGGAGTAGCTGCGCTGTGTGTTGTCAGAAGCCATGTCTCAGCAAGGGACGGATCAGTCTGGATCCTCAGTCTACAGGAGGAGAAGGACTGTTAATATCCAGAAATATTGGAGTCCCATTCTGATTCCCGTTCCTAAATTCCTGGAGTCGGGAATAGACTCCAAGAGTCAATTCCAAACCATGAGCTGACTCCAGAAAAATACAAAACACAACGTCACAGGACAGAGGGGGTTTGACTGGGTATCTGGACAACACACAGTAAAACTACAAGACAGGGTTCATCATTCTAAAAACACTGGCTGCATAGAGTACATGGGTGTTATACAAACATGGTTGGCAATGACTAAATAGACTGGTCTCTGAGCACTGACAAGAGAGTTGGTGAAGACTGGAGGAGAGAGAGAGAGAGGAGGAGAGCTGATGATGTGTAGAGGAAGACAGGAGAGGAAGGGGAGAGAACAGAGATCAGACTGAGTGACGTGATGTGAAAGGATAGGGCAGCTAACGAGCTGAAGAGATCTGACATGAGAGGCTATGTGATTGATTTCGCAAACACGGCATGCTCTAGGAAAGAGCAGGTTGGTATTTATTGTCATGAATCTTGCCCTGGAGGCAGCTTTGCTCTGGTCACTAGCTGGCACAGCCACAAAATCTGATCTTAAACCTAACCACACTACTAACCCCATCCTTAAATTTAGACCAAAAGCAATTTGTTTTCATGCATTTTTACAATATAGCCAATTTTGACTTTGCAGCTGGCCCATGTAGCGGAAATCGCTTAATTCTGCCTCCAGGGCAAGATTCATGACAATAAACGTCAACCTGCTAGGAAAGAGTCCAGGGGACACGGCCACACGGGGACACACACACGGGGACACGGACACACGGGGACAAACACACACGGGGACAAACACACAGCACGCTCTAGGAAAGGAAAGAGGAAAGGTAACATCAGGCTACAGTTTTACCAACTGGCCCTCACAGGGACACAGGTCTTTCCAGACCCATCATTCAGAATGGAAAACGGACAGATCCTGACTGATAGGGTTCAAGAGGGTCCTCATCCTGACAGTGAAAACTCTTTCTACCTGGTTTATCATCTACCGCTTCACCTTCCTTTACAGCAACTGACTGAATGAGGGCCCAAGTATGGGGCTGCTGAATTTACAAAGGAAAAGATACCAATGAATGCTTATGGTTGTTTGAAATTGAAATTAAAAGATTTGAAGATGTTATCGCAGGTGTAGCGAAATGCTTGTGTTTCTAGCTCCAACAGTGCAGTAATACCTAGCAATAATATACAACAATTATGCACATAATCCAGGAAAACAAATCAGTTATTTAGGATGAGCCATGACTAGAATACAGTATATACACAGAGTACCAAACATTAAGAAAACCTGCTCTTCCATGACATAGACTGACCAGGTGAATACAGGTAAAAGCTATGATCCCTTATTGATGCCACTTCAATCAGTGTAGATCAGGGCTCTCCAACCCGGTCCCTGGAGAGCTACCCTCCTGTAGGTTAACTCCAACCCCAGTTGTAACTAACCCGATTCAGCTTATCAACCAGCTAATTATTAGAATCAGGTGCGCTAGATTGGGGTTGGGGTGAAAACCTACAGGACGGTAGCTCTTAACCCAATATTGACCCAGCGCTGGGTTGAATTAACCCAATATTGACCCAGCGCTGGGTTGAATTAACCCAATATTGACCCAGCGCTGGGTTGAATTAACCCAATATTGACCCAGCGCTGGGTTGAATTAACCCAATATTGACCCAGCGCTGGGTTGAATTAACCCAATATTGACCCAGCGCTGGGTTGAAATTAACCCAATATTGACCAGCGCTGGGTTGAATTAACCCAATATTGACCCAGCGCTGGGTTGAATTAACCCAATGCTGTGTTTTTTCCCAATATTGACCCAGCGCTGGGTTGTCGAAATGACCCCAATTGGGTTATTTTTAACCCTGCATTTTTTTAGAGTAACAATCATTCATTTTGGTAAAATAATATCAATTGCCATATTAGGCATTACTACATTTCTACCTTTTAAGATGCCAAAATATAAATTGTTTTCAGTATCCTGATGCTGTTTTGTTTTCTGATTGTTTCAATGCATGCATTCAACAAGCTTTGGACGAAGGACTTCCACAGGGACACCATCTCCAAAGTTCACTCAAAAAGGCAATAGTTCTGAACTGGGTTGGATTTAGTTTTAATTATTACAATCTTGTTAATTATCTTTTAAACTTCCATTGGTTAATCAATTGCTCAGTTACGACTTGGCTAATTTAAATAATTATGTAGTTGTCCCTTTAAACATCCTAAGGTCAACATTCCCATAGAGTTCACATTTCTCTCATGTAAATGTTGTGTTCTGTATAAAAACATTAAATAAAACCATTAATTTGGGAAATATCCAGTCTTTGCTATTTCATTCATTACCATGCTGATGACTTCAAGCTGTATTGGATTTATTTGTATCTGTTAAAGACGTTGAATACATGTTGTTTAGTATATTTACTACATTTATACTGAAAAAATATATTAATGCAAGATGTAAAGTTTTGGTCCCATGTTTCATGGGCTGAAATAAAAGATCCCAGAAAATTGTCCATACACACAAAAAGCTGATGAAACAGCATGATCATTACACAGGTGCACCTTGTGCTGGGGATAAGTCAAGTTTTGTCACAACATAATGCCACAGATGTCTCAAGTTGAGGGAGTGTGCAATTGGCATGCTGACTGTTGCCAGAGAATTGAATGTTCATTTCTCTACCATAAGCCCCCTCCAACTTCGTTTTAGAGAATTTGGCAGTATGTCCAACCGGCCTCACAACCGCAGACCACGTGTAGCCACGCCAGCCAAGGATATCCGGCTTCTTCACCTGCGGGATTGTCTGAGGAGGGGGGTACTGAGGAGTATTTCTGTCTGTTATAAAGCTCTTTTGTGGAGAAAAACTCATTCTGATTGGCTGGGCCTGGCTCCCCAGTGGGTGGGCCTGGCTCCCCAGTGGGTGGGCCTGGCTCCCCAGTGGGTGGGCCTATGGCCACCCATGGCTGCGCCACTGCCCAGTCATGTGAAATCCATAAATTATGGCCTCATTAATTTCAATTGTCTGATTTCCTTCTATGAACTGTAACTCAGTAAAATCTTTGAAATTGTTGCAGGTTGCATTTATATTTTTGTTCAGTGTAGTATGTTTAGTTTTTTTCTCTGTGAAGTAAGTTAATTTAAAGCACATTTCAATGTTGTTTAACACACAGTAACAAAAAACCTGATCTAATTTGCATATTCATACTGTGTTTGCAGCATGTTCGGCACAAGTTTCCCAGAATTGTTTGCCGGAAGTGACAAGTTGCCGCAAAATTTACCGCAACAGTTTGCCACAAAACGAATTTGCATGTGAAAAAAAATGAGCTCGCCACAAATTTGCGTCAGATTGGCCATAGGTTTGCCACAGCTGTTTGCCAGAAGCCTGTTGTTCTGCTAAGGTACCAGAGCCATGGGGAGGGAATTCCTAGGCTGCAGAAATAGGCTACATTTATTTAGTAGGCTGCTCAAACTTTTACAAGCCGCAACGGTCTACACTTTATATGGCCTGCGTATGATCTAATGAACGAAAGTCTGAATTAATGTAATAATTTTTACTGAATGGTCTAAAAACAAAATAGGCCTACATGCTTGCACTGTTGTTGTCCTTCCAAACTGGGGAATTCACTCATACAGCACCCGATTCCACCACGGTGTTGCAGTACTCATACAGCATCCGATTCCACCACGGTGTTGCAGTACTCATACAGCACCCGATTCCACTACGGTGTTGCAGTACTCATACAGCACCCGATTCCACCACGGTGTTGCAGTACTCATACAGCATCCGATTCCACCCACGGTGTTGCAGTACTCATACAGCATCCGATTCCACCACGGTGTTGCAGTACTCATACAGCACCCGATTCACCACGGTGTTGCAGTACTCATACAGCATCCGATTCCACCACGGTGTTGCAGTACTCATACAGCACCCGATTCCACCACGGTGTTGCAGTACTCATACAGCACCCGATTCCACCACGGTGTTGCAGTACTCATACAGCACCCGATTCCACCACGGTGTTGCAGTACTCATACAGCACCCGATTCCACCACGGTGTTGCAGTACTCATACAGCACCCGATTCCACCACGGTGTTGCAGTACTCATACAGCATCCGATTCCACCACGGTGTTGCAGTACTCATACAGCATCCGATTCCACCACGGTGTTGCAGTACTCATACAGCACCCGATTCCACCACGGTGTTGCAGTACTCATACAGCATCCGATTCCACCATGGTGTTGCAGTACTCATACAGCACCCGATTCCACCACGGTGTTGCAGTACTCATACAGCACCCGATTCCACCACGGTGTTTTGCAGTACTCATACAGCACCCGATTCCACCACGGTGTTGCAGTACTCATACAGCACCCGATTCCACCACGGTGTTGCAGTACTCATACAGCACCCGATTCCACCACGGTGTTGCAGTACTCATACAGCACCCGATTCCACCACGGTGTTGCAGTACTCATACAGCACCCGATTCCACCACGGTGTTGCAGTACTCATACAGCATCCGATTCCACCATGGTGTTGCAGTCTATTCCCTTTATCATAACAGCTGACTTTTTTGCGGCTCACCGTCTGACCCGACGCAGGACTGTCCTAATTATTATCCCAATAGGGGACATGCAGATAGACAACCCCATGCTTCAGACTATTCATTTATAGCCACTATCGTTTTTACAAATCATTTTACTAACATGTTTTGAGCTAATTTCTGGAGGTGGAAATTATATTTTAGATGGTGTCAGCAGAATATTTTTTTTCATTCATTTTGGTGTCCTTTTAAAAATGTCACCAGATCGTCCGAGGGCCTGAGACGTGAAACAAACTACCTCAGCTCGGAGTCGGCTCAAGTAGGCAACTAGAGACTATGCTGACAATGTGTTTGTGAGATGCCGGACATAAAGGCAATTTTAAAATCGTCCGGCGACTCCTGCCGTGTCTACAGATATCCCCCAAACAAACAAACTGATTATGGAGAATGAGTGACAACTGGTCGCTTATAGATACAGTCAGTCAGGTGGCTAGCTGCCGGCAGAGACTTCTATTGCAGTAATGTTGAAGGGCTCTGGCTAGCATTACAACGCCAGCTAGAAGGATGAAGTAAGAAGCTAACGTTAAACGGAGCCTAACTCAGCAGGAGCAAAGAAATAGGCCACTAAGTTCTCATAATAACGTGTCTCTACAGAGAGTAGGCTACTGAAACAGACAGTGATGTGGTGCTCAGTGGTGAGGCTGAGGCAGGCTGCAGAAACGCATGCAGGGGGAAGCAGAGGAGACAGAGGTTAGCACAGTGGTGAGGCTGAGGCAGGCTGCAACGCATGCAGGAAGCAAGCAGAGAGGTTAGTACATGTGGTTCCCAAACATGAGGTCGGGGCCCCATGTGGGGTCCCCTGAGAAAATCTGCACTAATCTTATCAAACAAGTTAGGAACTTTAAAAAATAAAATAAGATGTTTCAATATGATAATCTCCACATGGCCTATAGACCTACATTAAAATGCAATCAACATGCAAACAGTTATAATCTTATCTCCACCTCCCACTGGAGTTAGTTTACCCATTAACACCACATCACTGATATTAGTACAGAATCGTAAGTGATATTCTAATAATTCATGTCAATGTGATAATACGATAATCTGTGTGCTTCATTGACGTCTGTTTGCGTGGAGCTTGATTAGTAATGCCTAGGAATACAAATGTGAACGCTATGGGGAGTACCAGGGGGGAGTACCAGGGGGAGTACGGGGGGAGTACCAGGGGGAGTACCAGGGGGAGTACCAGGGGGGAGTACCAGGGGGAGTAAAGGGGGAGTACCAGGGGGAGTACCAGGGGAGTACAGGGGGGAGTACCAGGGGGAGTACCAGGGGGAGTACCAGGAGGAGTACCAGGGGAGTACACTGGAGTTAGTTTACCCATTAACACCAATCACTGATATTAGTAGGTGGGGAGTACAGGGGGAGTACCAGGGGGAGTACCAGGGGGAGTACCAGGGGAGTACAGGGGGAGTACCAGGGGGAGTACCAGGGGAGTACCGGGGGGAGTACCAGGGGAGTACCAGGGGGAGTACCAGGGGGAGTACCAGGGGGAGTACCAGGGGAGTACCGGGGGGAGTACCGGGGGGAGTACAGGGGAGTACCAGGGGGAGTACCAGGGGAGTACCAGCGGAGTACAAGGGGGAGTACCAGGGGGGAGTACCAGGGGAGTACCAGGGGGGAGTACCAGGGGGAGTACAGGGGGGAGTACCAGGGGAGTACAGGGGGAGTACCAGGGGAGTACAGGGGGAGTACCAGGGGGGAGTACAGGGGGGAGTACAGGGGGAGTACCAGGGGGAGTACCAGGGGAGGGGGAGTACCAGGGGTACCAGGGGGAGTACCAGGGGGAGTACCGGGGGGAGTACCGGGGGGAGTACAGGGGGAGGGGAGTACCAGGGGAGTACCAGGGGGAGTACCGGGGGAGTACCAGGGGGAATACCCGGGGGGAGTACCAGGGGGAGTACCAGGGGAGTACAGGGGGGAGTACAGGGGGGAGTACCGGGGGAGTACCGGGGGAGTACAGGGGGAGTACCAGGGGGAGTACAGGGGGAGTACAGGGGGAGTACAGGGGGAGTACAGGGGAGTACCAGGGGAGTACCAGGGGAGTACAGGGGGAGTACCAGGGGGAGTACCAGGGGAGTACCAGGGGGAGTACCAGGGGAGTACCAGGGGAGTACCAGGGGGAGTACCAGGGGGAGTACCAGGGGGAGTACCAGGGGGGAGGGGGGAGTACAGGGGAGTACCAGTACAGGGGGAGTACCAGGGGAGTACCAGGGGAGTACAGGGGAGGGGAGTACAGGGGGAGTACAGGGGGGAGTACCCGGGGGAGTACCGGGGGAGTACAGGGGGAGTACCAGGGGAGTACCAGGGGGGGAGTACCGGGGGAGTACCAGGGGAGTACCAGAGGGGAGTACCAGGGGAGTACAGGGGGGAGTACCGGGGGAGTACAGGGGGAGTACCGGGGGAGTACCAGGGGGAGTACCAGGGGGAGTACCGGGGGGAGTACCAGGGGGAATACCGGGGGAGTACCAGGGGGGAGTACCAGGGGGAGTACCAGGGGGAGTACCAGGGGGGAGTACCAGGGGGAGTACAGGGGGAGTACCAGGGGGGAGTACCAGGGGGAGTACAGGGGGAGTACCAGGGGAGTACAGGGGAGTACAGGGGGGGAGTACCAGGGGAGTACAGGGGGGAGTACCAGGGGAGATTGTGGCGTCTCAAATGGAAACCTATTCCCTATATAGTGCATTACTTTTGAACATAGGGAATGGTCAAAAGTAGAGCACTATACTAGCTGACGGACCTATCACGTAGGATGATGATGATGATGGTGTGCCCCTGACGTCATTGATGGTATAAATGAGATTACCCAATAGAGGTGAAGTCAATCATGTAGGATGGATGAGGTTGCTGTTGAAATCACCCACATTGATATCATAATACTGTGTAGCTAAATAGCAACAAGAAGGTGTTGGGAGGATGCTGTGGAGTTGGGGTGTGGGGCCGTGTTGGGAGGATGCTGTGGAGTTGGGGTGTTGTGGGAGGATGCTGTAGAGTTGGGGTGTGGTGGGAGGATGCTGTGGAGTTGGGGTGTGGTGGGAGGATGCTGTGGAGTTGGGGTTTGTGGTGGGAGGATGCTGTGGGAGTTGGGGTGTGGTGGGAGGATGCTGTGGAGTTGGGGTGTGGTGGTAGGATGCTGTGGAGTTGGGGTGTGGGGGAGGATGCTGTGGAGTTGGGGTGTGGTGGGGAGGATGCTGTGGAGTTGGGGTGTGGTGGGAGGATGCTGTGGAGTTGGGGTGTGGTGGTAGGATGCTGTGGAGTTGGGGGAGGATGCTGTGGAGTTGGGGTGTGGTGGGAGGATGCTGTGGAGTTGGGGTGTGGTGGGAGGATGCTGTGGAGTTGGGGTGTGGTGGTAGGATGCTGTGGAGTTGGGGTGTGGTGGGAGGATGCTGTGGAGTTGGGGTGGGTGGGAGGATGCTGTGGAGTTGGGGTGTGGTGGGAGGATGCTGTGGAGTTGGGGTGTGGTGGTAGGATGCTGTGGAGTTGGGGTGTGGTGGGAGGATGCTGTGGAGTTGGGGTGTGGTGGGAGGATGCTGTGGAGTTGGGGTGTGGTGGGAGGATGCTGTGGAGTTGGGGTGTGGTGGGAGGATGCTGTGGAGTTGGGGTGTGGTGGGAGGATGCTGTGGAGTTGTGGGTGTGGTGGGAGGATGCTGTGGAGTTGGGGTGTGGTGGGAGGATGCTGTGGAGTTGGGGTGTGGTGGGAGGATGCTGTGGAGTTGGGGTATGGTGGGAGGATGCTGTGGAGTTGGGGTATGGTGGGAGGATGCTGTGGAGTTGGGGTGTGGGGCCGTGGTGGGAGGATGCTGTGGAGTTTGGGGTGTGGTGGGAGGATGCTGTGGAGTTGGGGTGTGGTGGGAGGATGCTGTGGAGTTGGGTGTGGTGGGAGGATGCTGTGGAGTTGGGGTATGGTGGGAGGATGCTGTGGAGTTGGGGTATGGTGGGAGGATGCTGTGGAGTTGGGGTGTGGGGCCGTGGTGGGAGGATGCTGTGGAGTTGGGGTGTGGTGGGAGGATGCTGTGGAGTTGGGGTGTGGTGGGAGGATGCTGTGGAGTTGGGGTGTGGCGCCGTGGTGGGAGGAGTTGGGGTGTGGCTATGTGGGGCATCATGTGCTGTCAGGTTGCAGGTGATAAGGAGATCAGTGAAGGAGTGCTGATCAGGGATAACGTCACCCTGTCGATGTTGATCAGAGGCAAAACCGATCCTAGATCGGCAATCCTACTCTGAGACACTTGATACATTCAGCCCCAGACCACAACCAATGCCGAACGGAATGACACAGACTCGTGCTCCTACTAATCGTGAACAAATTATGTCCATGAATGATTAGGCTACTATCTCTCTCTCTCTCTCTCCTCGGTAAATAACTCGAAGTATGAAACACGAGGACGGTGTGGTAATTAACAGCCATCACGGTCCAAATGAGTTCCAGAGAGACAGGTGTTTGTCTGAGTTTACGGATCCTCGCTGGTCAAAGATACATAATTAAATGACCCTCGGAGGACCATGATAGTAGTAGCCTGTCCTCCCTCTGCAACGTGTGGCATCATTCTCAGGACTGACCATTGCAACAAAGTAACGCTCTAGTGAAACACTGGCTACATTTAATCGGATAAAACATAAATTGACACTTCAGCTACGTCGGTACCACTTCCCCATTACGCACAGCCACAGCACACGAGCGGATCGACCCATAGACGCTGTGAGCAGCAAGACAATAGCTGAATAGGCGAGTAGCAACAACAATTTCGCTGACTGCATCACGGAGAACTTACCGTGCGATGTATGTATATTCCTATGGACGTGCACATCCATCAAAGGTAATGGAAGAAAATAATGCCCAAACGCGTGCATGCTACTCCATATCTTTTACCAGCGCTACAGTGTCTGCTAGTAGCTTTCAGATGATGGTGATGAGAACAAGATCAAGGACCCCTCGCAACGGCACACAGAACTGGGAGGAGTCCAATTATTCTTCTTTAAATGTGGCAGATCGCAACCAACTGAAAGGTGCATACGCCGCCCCCTACTGTAGTGGAGAGTGAGGCCGGTCACGGACTCCCATTCCTCTATTTCTCTTATCTAGCCCTGTGTTTCCGCCTCCTGTTCTAGAGTGTGAATTCATTACACAAAAAGGACGGGGAAAAGGGAAGAAACACTGCCCTTCCAACTAACCCTACACCCAATTAAAACCTCACCACTATACCAACTAACCCTACACCCAATTAAAACCTCACCACTATACCAACTAACCCTACACCCAATTAAACCTCACCACTATACCAACTAACCCTACACCCAATTAAACCTCACCACTATACCAACTAACCCTACACCCAATTAAACCTCACCACTATACCAACTAACCCTAAACCCATTAAAACCTCACCACTATACCAACTAACCCTACACCCATTAAAACCTCACCACTATACCAACTAACCCTACACCCAATAAAACCTCACCCCTATACCAACTAACCCTAAACCCATTAAAACCTCACCACTATACCAACTAACCCTACACCCATTAAAACCTCACCACTATACCAACTAACCATACACCCAATTAAACCTCACCACTATACCAACTAAACCCTATACCCATTAAAACCTCACCACTATACCAACTAACCCTATACCCATTAAAACCTCACCACTATACCAACTAACCCTATACCCAATTAAACCTCACCACTATACCAACTAACCCTATACCCATTAAAACCTCACCACTATACCAACTAACCCTATACCCATTAAAACCTCACCACTATACCAACTAACCCTATACACAATTAAACCTCACCACTATACCAACTAACCCTATACCCATTAAAACCTCACCACTATACCAACTAACCCTACACCCAATTAAAACCTCCCCACTATACCAACTAATCCTATACCAATTAAAACCTCACCACTATACCAACTAACCCTATACCCATTAAAACCTCACCACTATACCAACTAACCCTATACCCATTAAAACCTCACCACTATACCAACTAACCCTATACCCATTAAAACCTCACCACTATACCAACTAACCCTATACCCATTAAAACCTCACCACTATACCAACTAACCCTACACCCAATTAAACCTCACCACTATACCAACTAACCCTACACCCAATTAAAACCTCACCACTATACCAACTAACCCTACACCCATTAAAACCTCACCACTATACCAACTAACCCTACACCCATTAAAACCTCACCACTATACCAACTAACCCTACACCCATTAAAACCTCACCACTATACCCATTAAAACCTCACCACTATACCAACTAACCCTACACCCAATTAAACCTCACCACTATACCAACTAACCCTACACCCAATTAAACCTCACCACTATACCAACTAACCCTACACCCATTAAAACCTCACCACTATACCAACTAACCCATCGTTCAACACACCATTGTAACTCCTCTGCAGTAAAATCTTGTACACCCAAGTATGTAAGTAAGTTCTCTGCAGCTGCCACAACATCCATTCTCTGTGATTGTCACGCCCTGACCTTGAGAGCCCTGTTTTTCTCTAGTTGGTTTGGTCAGGGTGTGAATTTCTAGATGTTCTATTTCTATGTTGGCCGGGTGTGTTTCCAATCAGAGGCAGCTGTCTATCGTTGTCTCTGATTGGGGATCATACTTAGGCAGCCATTTTGCCTTCCTTAGTTGTGGGATCTTGTTTCTGTTTTGGCTTGTGGTTGTGCTGCCTGTATTCAGTTAATAAAGGAATATGTACGCATACCACGCTGCACCTTGGTCCGATCCATCTATCAACGAGCGTGACAGAAGATCCCACCACCAACGGACCAAACAGCATGGCCAGGAAGAGCAGACTCCCTGGACACAGGTGGGGAAGACATTCTGGACATGGGAGGAGATATTGGCCAGTAAGGGACCCTGGGCGAAGGAAGAAGCCCAGGCATGAAAGGATCAACGGCGACGTCGTAGTTCAAGACCGCGAAGGAAGCCCGAGAGGCAGCCCCAGAATCTTGGGGGGGCACATGGGGTGGTTGGCGAAGCAGCAGGAGGCCCTGAAAGGGCTGACTGTGGAGGAGGAGGAGGCCGCTATGATAGAGGCCCTGAAAGGGCTGACTGTGGAGGAAGAGGCTGCTATGATAGAGGCCCTGAAAGGGCTGACTGTGGAGGAGGAGGCCGCTATGATAGAGGCCCTGAAAGGGCTGACTGTGGAGGAGGAGGTTGCTATGATAGAGGCCCTGAAAGGGCTGACTGTGGAAGAGGAGGAGACTGCTATGATAGAGGCCCTGAAAGGGCTGACTGTGGAGGAGGAGGAGGCCGCTATGATAGAGGCCCTGAAAGGGCTGACTGTGGAAGAGGAGGCTGCTATGATAGAGGCCCTGAAAGGGCTGACTGTGGAGGAGGAGGAGGCTGCTATGATAGAGGCCCTGAAAGGGCTGACTGTGGAAGAGGAGGAGACTGCTATGATAGAGGCCCTGAAAGGGCTGACTGTGGAGGAGGAGGAGGCCGCTATGATAGAGGCCCTGAAAGGGCTGACTGTGGAGGAGGAGGCTGCTATGATAGAGGCCCTGAAAAGGGCTGACTGTGGAGGAGGAGGCTGCTATGATAGAGGCCCTGAAAGGGCTGACTGTGGAGGAGGAGGAGACCGCTATGATAGAGGCCCTGAAAGGGCTGACTGTGGAGGAGGAGGCTGCTATGATAGAGGCCCTGAAAGGGCTGACTGTGGAGGAGGAGGAGGCTGCTATGATAGAGGCCCTGAAAGGGCTGACTGTGGAGGAGGAGGAGGCCGCTATGATAGAGGCCCTGAAAGGGCTGACTGTGGAGGAGGAGGTTGCTATGATAGAGGCCCTGAAAGGGCTGACTGTGGAAGAGGAGGAGACTGCTATGATAGAGGCCCTGAAAGGGCTGACTGTGGAGGAGGAGGAGGCCGCTATGATAGAGGCCCTGAGAGGGCTGACTGTGGAGGAGGAGGCTGCTATGATAGAGGCCCTGAAAGGGCTGACTGTGGAGGAGGAGGAGGCTGCTATGATAGAGGCCCTGAAAGGGCTGACTGTGGAGGAGGAGGCTGCTATGATAGAGGCCCTGAAAGGGCTGACTGTGGAGGAGGAGGCTGCTATGATAGAGGCCCTGAAAGGGCTGACTGTGGAGGAGGAGGAGGCTGCTATGATAGAGGCCCTGAAAGGGCTGACTGTGGAGGAGGAGGCTGCTATGATAGAGGCCCTGAAAGGGCTGACTGTGGAGGAGGAGGCTGCTATGATAGAGGCCCTGAAAGGGCTGACTGTGGAGGAGGAGGCTGCTATGATAGAGGCCCTGAAAGGGCTGACTGTGGAGGAGGAGGCTGCTATGATAGAGGCCCTGAAAGGGCTGACTGTGGAGGAGGAGGAGGCCGCTATGATAGAGACCCTGAAAGGGCTGACTGTGGAGGAGGAGGAGGCTGCTATGATAGAGGCCCTGAAAGGGCTGACTGTGGAGGAGGAGGCTGCTATGATAGAGGCCCTGAAAGGGCTGACTGTGGAGGAGGAGGAGGCTGCTATGATAGAGGCCCTGAAAGAGCTGACTGTGGAGGAGGAGGAGGCTGCTATGATAGAGGCTCTGAAAGGGCTGACTGTGGAGGAGGAGGCTGCTATGATAGAGGCCCTGAAAGGGCTGACTGTGGAGGAGGAGGAGGCTGCTATGATAGAGGCCCTGAAAGGGCTGACTGTGGAGGAGGAGGCTGCTATGATAGAGGCCCTGAAAGGGCTGACTGTGGAGGAGGAGGCTGCTATGATAGAGGCCCTGAAAGGGCTGACTGTGGAGGAGGAGGAGGCTGCTATGATAGAGGCCCTGAAAGGGCTGACTGTGGAGGAGGAGGCTGCTATGATAGAGGCCCTGAAAGGGCTGACTGTGGAGGAGGAGGAGGCTGCTATGATAGAGGCCCTGAAAGGGCTGACTGTGGAGGAGGAGGAGGCTGCTATGATAGAGGCCCTGAAAGGGCTGACTGTGGAGGAGGAGGAGGCTGCTATGATAGAGGCCCTGAAAGGGCTGACTGTGGAGGAGGAGGCTGCTATGATAGAGGCCCTGAAAGGGCTGACTGTGGAAGAGGAGGAGACTGCTATGATAGAGGCCCTGAAAGGGCTGACTGTGGAGGAGGAGGCTGCTATGATAGAGGCCCTGAAAGGGCTGACTGTGGAGGAGGAGGAGGATGCTATGATAGAGGCCCTGAAAGGGCTGACTGTGGAGGAGGAGGAGGCTGCTATGATAGAGGCCCTGAAAGGGCTGACTGTGGAGGAGGAGGAGGCTGCTATGATAGAGGCCCTGAAAGGGCTGACTGTGGGAAGAGGAGGAGACTGCTATGATAGAGGCCCTGAAAGGGCTGACTGTGGAAGAGGAGGAGACTGCTATGATAGAGGCCCTGAAAGGGCTGACTGTGGAGGAGGAGGAGGCCGCTATGATAGAGGCCCTGAAAGGGGCTGACTGTGGAGGAGGAGGCTGCTATGATAGAGGCCCTGAAAGGGCTGACTGTGGAGGAGGAGGAGGCTGCTATGATAGAGGCCCTGAAAGGGCTGACTGTGGAGGAGGAGGCTGCTATGATAGAGGCCCTGAAAGGGCTGACTGTGGAGGAGGAGGAGGCCGCTATGATAGAGGCCCTGAAAGGGCTGACTGTGGAGGAGGAGGAGGCTGCTATGATAGAGGCCCTGAAAGGGCTGACTGTGGAGGAGGAGGAGGCCGCTATGATAGAGGCCCTGAAAGGGCTGACTGTGGAAGAGGAGGAGACTGCTATGATAGAGGCCCTGAAAGGGCTGACTGTGGAGGAGGAGGAGGCTGCTATGATAGAGACCCTGAAAGGGCTGACTGTGGAGGAGGAGGGTGCTATGATAGAGGCCCTGAAAGGGCTGACTGTGGAGGAGGAGGCTGCTATGATAGAGGCCCTGAAAGGGCTGACTGTGGAGGAGGAGGAGGCTGCTATGATAGAGGCCCTGAAAGGGCTGACTGTGGAGGAGGAGGAGGCCGCTATGATAGAGGCCCTGAAAGGGCTGACTGTGGAAGAGGAGGAGGCCGCTATGATAGAGGCCCTGAAAGGGCTGACTGTGGAGGAGGAGGAGGCTGCTATGATAGAGGCCCTGAAAGGGCTGACTGTGGAGGAGGAGGAGGCTGCTATGATAGAGGCCCTGAAAGGGCTGACTGTGGAGGAGGAGGGTGCTATGATAGAGGCCCTGAAAGGGCTGACTGTGGAGGAGGAGGAGGCCGCTATGATAGAGGCCCTGAAAGGGGCTGACTGTGGAGGAGGAGGGTGCTATGATAGAGGCCCTGAAAGGGCTGACTGTGGAGGAGGAGGCTGCTATGATAGAGGCCCTGAAAGGGCTGACTGTGGAGGAGGAGGAGGCTGCTATGATAGAGGCCCTGAAAGGGCTGACTGTGGAGGAGGAGGAGGCTGCTATGATAGAGGCCCTGAAAGGGCTGACTGTGGAGGAGGAGGCTGCTGCTATGATAGAGGCCCTGAAAGGGGCTGACTGTGGAGGAGGAGGAGGCTGCTATGATAGAGACCCTGAAAGGGCTGACTGTGGAGGAGGAGGAGGCTGCTATGATAGAGGCCCTGAAAGGGCTGACTGTGGAGGAGGAGGCTGCTATGATAGAGGCCCTGAAAGGGCTGACTGTGGAGGAGGAGGCCGCTATGATAGAGGCCCTCCAAGACCTGCAGCTCAGCACTGAGAGAGGAGACCACCACCTTACGGGGGCTGTTAGCTGAGAGGGAGCAGGAGATCTCCCTTCAGAGGGAGGCGTTGCAGGAGGCCCACAGGGAGAAGGAGTCAGTGGATGCACTGAGAGAGGAACTGGCCAGGCAACAGGAGGAGCTGAGAGAGGAGTTAACCCTCCAGCAGCAGAGAGCTCTGTCTGGCGGAGTCAGGTTTCAGAGTAGAGCCAACTCCAGTGCGCATTCACAGCCCGGTGCGCTTGGTGCCCAACACTTGCCGGGCTAAAGTGAGCGTCCAGCCAGGACGGCCCGTGCCTGCTCCTCGCACCAGACCAGTGGTGCGTGTCCCCAGTCCGGTACGTCCCGTGCCTGCTCCTCGCACCAGACCAGTGGTGCGTGTCTCCAGCCCGGTACGGCCCGTGCCTGCTCCTCGCACCAGTCCAATGCCAGAGTAGTCCGCTCCACCGGGGTCCAGTTCAGCTCCGGTCAGCGGCTCCAGTCCGGTGCCAGAGTAGTCCGCTCCACCGGGGTCCAGTTCAGCTCCGGTCAGCGGCTCCAGTCCAGTGCCAGAGCAGTCCGTATCACCGGTGCCCAGTTCAGAACTGGTGTGCTGTCACCGGTTTCTCTCTGTTCTGCAGCCTGTATCAACACCACCTGTCTCCCCATTGAGCCCTGGGCGAGGTCGACTGTGGGCCACAAGTTTTAATTGGTTGAGGCGCATTCGCTTTCCACCACACTCGACATAACGTAGAATGCGTGGCGAGACATCAGCAGTCAGCAGTGCATGTCATTATAGGTTTACAGAGAGACATCTAACAACGCAAATCGTTGTTTTCTAATCAATTTTTGGGGTTAATCATAATAATAATAATAATAATCGGGTTACCGATTTACATTTTATGCTTATGGTGTTATCACTTCCCACACATCAAAAATGTTTGTTTACATCGTTGCTAAGCTCACCAGCGGCTGTCATCCATCTATGTGTGGAATTTGCGGTTCGCCTTCAAAAATATAAGACCCTCATTGAAAGTGATGCAAACGGACACAAAAGGTGGAACCATATTTGGACTAGATAATGTTAATAAACAAGGTCGGAATGTTGTTACATAATTGATCAGAAAGTGATTGTGTGAATGTTGTTACATAATTGATCAGAAAGTGATTGTGTGAATGTTGTTACATAATTGATCAGAAAGTGATTGTGTGAATGTTGTTACATAATTGATCAGAAAGTGATTGTGTGAATGTTGTTACATAATTGATCAGAAAAGTGATTGTGTGAATGTTGTTACATAATTGATCAGAAAGTGATTGTGTGAATGTTGTACATAATTGATCAGAAAGTGATTGTGTGAATGTTGTTACATAATTGATCAGAAAGTGATTGTGTGAATGTTGTTTCATAATTGATCAGAAAAGTGATTGTGTGAATGTTGTTACATAATTGATCAGAAAGTGATTGTGTGAATGTTGTTACATAATTGATCAGAAAGTGATTGTGTGAATGTTGATAGGTCTACTGTGAGTTGGAGGCGGGGCCAAAGGGCGTACACATACCAGTGAGACCCCTTAGAAGAGGAATGGGAGGACCATGTACATTTTCTGAAAAATGTAAATAGTAAAACATGAAAAGTTTTTAGAAAAAAAAAACGATACTAAATATATTCCACATCACCCCTGACCCCTGACCCCTGTAGATGGTCTCTATCTTAACACACCATTAGACAGCTCTATCTTAACACACCATTAGACAGCTCTATCTTAGCACACCATTAGATGGCTCTATCTTAGCACACCATTAGACAGCTCTATCTTAGCACACCATTAGACAGCTCTATCTTAGCACACCCATTAGACAGCTCTATCTTAAACACACCATTAGACAGCTCTATCTTAACACACCATTAGACAGCTCTATCTTAACACACCATTAGACAGCTCTATCTTAGCACACCATTAGATAGCTCTATCTTAACACACCATTAGACAGCTCTATCTTAGCACACCATTAGATAGCTCTATCTTAACACACCATTAGACAGCTCTATCTTTAACACACCATTAGACAGCTCTATCTTAACACACCATTAGACAGCTCTATCTTAACACACCATTAGACAGCTCTATCTTAGCACACCATTAGACAGCTCTATCTTAACACACCATTAGACAGCTCTATCTTAACACACCATTAGACAGCTCTATCTTAACACACCATTAGACAGCTCTATCTTAGCACACCATTAGACAGCTCTATCTTAACACACCATTAGACAGCTCTATCTTAGCACACTACAGTAACCCCTGCCCATAGATGCCATTTTGGGACGCAGCGCCTAATGTTGTGCGGCTTCATCTAGGTCTAGGAGGAGCTGTCTAATGGTGTGCTAAGATAGAGCTGTCTAATGGTGTGCTAAGAGCAAATATTAACTAATGATCATCAGAATTACCTGACAAATATCAACATTAGACTCTTTTGAGTGACGATTTGTACAGTTCAATACAGAACATACCAGCATGGTGACTCTCGATGTCAAATCTAACTCAAATTGGCTCTAAGTTAAGTGCGCGCGCAAGTACCCTATCTAGTCTAGATATCACATTATCATGATCCTTCTACCTGGAAATAAAAAGTTAATGGGGTAACCATCACAACAAAACTGATCACAACTCGGTTAGGCTAGATTGGATTACCCCATGAGAAGAAAGTTGGTTATACAGTGCTGTGAAAAAAATATTGCACGGTCTTGCGTTGCTAACCTTGTGGGTACCTACAATTCAGTCCCATTCAAAATCCTATTTTCCCTAACCTTAACCCTAACCTTACCCTAACCCTAACCTTGACCAAAAAACCTAACCTTAACCCTAAACCTAACCCTAACTCCTAACCCTAACCCTAAAACCTAATTCTAATCTTAACCCTTAACCCCCTAGAAATAGCATTTGTGGGGACCAACAAAATGTCCCCAGTTGGTCAAAATTTTCTTGGTTTATTATTCTTGTGGGGACTTCTGGTCCCCACAAAGTATAGTTAAACACATCCACAAACACACACACACACACACACACACACACACACACACACACACACACACACACACACACACACACAGTTAACATTTGCCATTTTAGCACTCCCAGCTGGCCATGGACAGGGTTCTGCCATCACTAGAGAAGCCAGTCCCTTCTCACTCCCAGCTGGCATGGACAGGGTTCTGCCATCACTAGAGAAGCCAGTCCCTTCTCTGTGTGTATGTCAAATCAAATCAAATGGTATTGGTCACGTACACATCTTTTCCATGTTATCGCGGGGGTGTAGCGAAGTGCTTATGTTCCTAGCTCCAACAGTGCAGCCTAACAATACACGAAAGAAAAAGAAAGGAATTAAGAATATATAAAACTATTAGAAGGAGCCTGTCAGAGTCCTGAACAAAATAAACATGTATATGAGGGTGTGTTGCGGCAGAGAGCTCACGAGGGGGTGGAGTAAGTGATGCGGAACAGAGTTTCGTAAGCACCACATTCCAGGCCAAGTAGTTTTTTACCGCTCAGTATTTGACGGCACCCCCTTTCAAGCCTATCACAAGACAAATCAACTGCTCCCTGTACGACTCTGAATGGACTGAGGAGGACAAGAGACAAAGAACTGACTGTCTTTACGACTCACGTGTCAAGGAGGGGGTGTTATTAGAGGATGTTGGAGTGCCAGAGCCCAATTTCCCTTCCCACTCTTTGTAACAAAGAGCAAATGGAGAACAGAAGGACAATTAAATACATTTCCTTCGCTTGTATTGTAACTGTTGATATAACCTGAATATACATTGTGATGCCTTTCCCCTCTTTTCCCATGTTTTTTAAAAGAGAGTGTTTTACTGCTAACATATAAAATATATGGATCTGATCATAGTTCTATTTGTACTCTACAGACTATCCATTTCATCCTAGAGATTGTTTTTCTTGTTCTTTTAACATTCTATCAACAATCTCAGGTTTTGTCCCAATGTTGGCATGCCCTACGGTCAACAAGAAGGCGTGACCAGGCAGTCTTCGTGACACTCCCTGGCTGAGCCCTCCCACACTATAAGTAGTTGAGGCTCGTACTTCGACTCGACTAGATCAGGTACCATGGTCGAGGTCGAGGCCACGCCCGTGAACAGAGTGATCCCATCTCCTTGGAAACCAAAACGTCGCTGCGAGAAAACCTACGCAACTTTGACATACACCATCCTGCTCAAACAGAAGAATCACCTGAGAGGAAGCCGCATCTCTGCTCAGTCACGACGAACTGCTGAGTTTTATCACTCCCAAAAGGGGACCCGAACCAACATTATATTCAACCCTGTGCCTTAACAAGCTTTTTCTCTATGGACTGAACGAATGGAGAACTGAACTGAGAAAGAACGACGGGCCTATGCATGAGCCCCAATGAGGGAGTTGCTTCTTTCGACCCACTTTCCCTGTCCTACCACTCCGTCATAACGAAAACTCAAAATGAACCAGATGACACTCAGATTCACGTAAATACCTCATTGCATTGAATTTCCCTTTTGTGTGACGCTGTGTAAAAGTCGGTGGCAGTAACTGATTATAGTAAGACTGTTACTCTTAATTACATATGATGATAATAATGTAATACAAATTAGTCACTGCATTGTCTACATCGGATGCGAACAGATAGCCTAGCCACTGGCGACTCCTGGTGGATGAGAATTCTGCAAAAATGTACTGATGTAACCTCTCCCTTCACTCCTCAGTTTTCACGAATAAGAATTTCCAACTCTCCTGTTAAAGTGTTGTCATATCGGCCGACAAGTCCGTCAATGGATCTGTAGTGTTTCTCTATTCCCCTGTAGCTCAGTTGGGTAGAGCATGGTGGTTTTCAACGCCAGGGTAGTGGGTTCGATTCCCACGGGGGGGAATGTATGCACTCACTAAAAAAATGTATGCACTCACTAAAAAAACTGTAAGTCGCTCTGGATAAGAGCGTCTGCTAAATGAGTAAAAACGTCAATGATTGTACTGCGTTTACATTTGTATTTGTCTATCAAAAAAACTGCATCATTTTCCTCCTGTTAGTCTAGTAATAAAACCTTGAAGTGAATCCTTTGTTGCATTGAAGTCCTTAAATGAGCGATTGGAAGGTGAGAATTCGATTCCCTTTCAGAAGGAGAATATAGTAAAACTGACTGTTGATTAAGACTATTGTCGAAATAGGATTCATGGTATTAATGGGATTAATGGATTAATGGGATTAATAGGATTAATGGTATAACGGTTAATGATAACTCCTGATAGAGTTAATTCAAGGGGCCACTTTATATCATAACCCTTAATGGTGCCCTTACTCGATTCATTTGGACAGGATAACAAAATGAATTACGATAAATTAGATCAATTAATTATTCCAGTAATTCATCAAGAAATTATCTTGAATATCCATAGCCAAAGTCACAACAATAGACATTATGGGACAGTATATGAATATAAAAGGTGTGTACAGCAGTAGTTATATAGGATGAGCCTTGACTAGAATACAGTAATATACATATGAATTGGGTAAAACAGTATGTAAACATTATAAAGTGACCAGTGTTCAATGATCATGTACATAGGGCAGCAGTCTCTAAGGTGCAGGGTTGAGTACCGGGTGGTAGCTGGCTAGTAACAGTGAGTAATGTTCAGGACAGGGTACTGGGCAGAGGCCGGGTAGTGGTGACTATTTAACAGTCTGATTGCTGGAGCTGTTTATCAGTCTCTCTGTCCCATCTTTGATGAAACCTGTACTGTCTCCGCATTTCTAGATGCGGGTCGGTGCAGTTGCTTTACCAGGCGGTGATACAGCCCGACAGGATGCTATTATTGGTGCATCTGTAGAAGTTTGTGAGGGCCTTATGGGCCAACAAGACACATTTCTTCAGCCTCCTGAGGTTGAAGAGGTCAATGTTGTGCCCTTCTTCACCACACTGTCTGTGTGGATGGACCATTTTAGGTTGTCAGTGATGTACACGCTGAGGAACTTGAAGCTTTTCACCTTCTCCACTGCGGCCCCCCGTCGATGTGGATAGGGGGCGTGCTCCCTCGCTGTCTCCTGAAGTCCACGATCAGCTCCTTTGTTTTGTTGACGTTGGAGTGAGAGGTTATTTTTCCTGGCACCTCTCCGCCAGAGCCCTCACCTCCTCCCTGTCTCGTCATTGTTGGTTCATCAGGCTACTACTGTTTGTCTCGTCTGCAAATTGATGGTTGAGTTGGGAGGCGTACGTGGCCACGCCAGTCATGGGTGAACAGGGAGTACAGGAGGGGAATGAGCACGCACCCCTGAGGGGCCCCTGTGTTGAGGATCAGAGTGGGCGGATGTCTCATTTCCTCTGACCTCTCTCCTTAAAAAAACGCTCCTTAGCTCTGAAGTCCCATGCAGGAAAACTGATATATTTTTTTGGCGTTTCTTAAACCAAAAGACAATTTGAAGAGGGACTCAAGCTTGTTTGCTGAATGTTTAAATAGCCTACAGCAGCCAATAGAACGCACGGGTAGTTTGAAAGAAGACGCGCGATGGGGGTAGGCTATAGCAGTTAGTTATTCAGACCCATAACCATTCAATCTTGGTGAAGAGAAATGAAAGCCCTCTGCATCTCATTCTAGTCCTGTATTATTCAAAGATGTCATTAGAATGATGAAGATAAGGACAATTAAACGTATTTCATTTAACTGTTGAAAGCGAGGAAGCAACACTAGAGAGAGGAAGAGGAGGTAGGCTAATACCATCAGGGGAAATATTATGAACGAGGAAGAGGAGGTAGGCTAATAGCATCAGGGGAAATATTATGAACGCTATACTGTATATGCATCAGCCTACTAATGGTAGAAATAGGCCCTATTATATTTCAAAATTAAAATCAAATTCGCTAGCCTATACTTGTAACTTTGTAGGCCGGAAGTGCTGCACCAGAATCGCATGTTCTCTTCTGCTTTATCATGGTTTGAACGAGGTGCGTAATTCCAGTCCATATAATACAGTATAATACAATACAGTACAGTAATACAGTTCACACTCAAAAAGATTAGCCTACTGGATGGCTCACCCCTCACAGTTTTGGGGGATTTCAACCTCCCTATGTCCACATTTGACTCATTTCTCTCTGCCTCCTTCTTTCCACTCCTCTCCTCTTTTGACCTCACCCTCTCACCGTCCCCCCTACTCACAGCAGGCAATACGCTTGACCTCATCTTCACTAGTATGCTGCTCCTCTACTAATCTCACTGCAACTCCCCTCCAAGTCTCCGACCACTACTTTGTTTCCTTTTCTCTCTCACTCTCCTCCCACACTACTCACTCTGCTGCCCCTACACAGATGGTAATGCGCCGCCGCAACCTTCGCTCTCTCTCTCCCACTACTCTCTCCTCTTCCATCCTATCATCTCTTCCCTCTGCTCAATCCTTCTCCCTCCAATCTCCTGATTCTGCCTCCTCAACCCTCCTCTCCTCCCTTTCTGCATCCTTTGACTCTCTGTGTCCCCTATCCTCCCGCCGGCTCGGTCCTCCCCCTCCAGCTCCGTGGCTTGATGACCTCATTGCGAGCTCACAGAACAGAGCTCCGGGCAGCGGAGCGGAAATGGAAGAAAAAACTAAACTCCCTGCCGACCTGGCATCTTTTCACTCCCTCCTCTCTACATGTTCTTCATCTCTTTTCTGCTGCTAAGCCACCTTCTACCACTCTAAATTCCAAGCATCTGCCTCTAACCCTAGAAGCTCTTTGGCCACATTTTCCTCCCTCCTGAATCCTCCCCCCCCCCACCCCCCACCCCTCCCCTCTCTCTGTGGATGACTTCGTCAACCACTTTGAAAGAAGGTTGACGACATCCGATCCTTGTTTGTTAAGTCTAATGACACTGCTGGTCCTGCTCACACTGCCCTACCCTATGCTTTGACTTCTTTCTCCCCTCTCTCTCCAGATAAGATCCTGCGACTTGTGACTGCAGGCCGCCCACAACCTGCCCGCTTGACCCCATCCCCTCCTCCCCTTCTCCAGACCATCTCCGGTGACCTTCTCCCCTACCTCACCTCGCTGATCAACTCATCCTTGACCGCTGGCCATGTCCCTTCCGTCTTCAAGAGAGCGAGAGTTACTCCCCTTCTCAAAAAAACCAACACTCGACCCCACTGATGTCAACAACTACAGACCAGTAATCCCTTCTTCTTTTTCTTTCCAAAAACTATTGAGCGTGCCGTCTTTAGCCAACTCTCTTGCTATCTCTCTCAGAATGACCTTCTTGATCCAAAACCAATCACGGTTTCAGGACTGGTCCATTCAACTGAGACTGCTCTTCTCTGTGTCACAGAGACTCTCCGCACTGCTAAAAGCTAACTCTCTCTCCTCTGCTCTTGTTCCTTCTAGACCTGTCTGCTGCCTTTGATACTGTGAACCATCAGATCCTCCTCTCCACCCTCTCCGAAATGGGCATCTCCGGCGCGGCTCACTCCTGGATTGCGTCCTACCTGACCGGTCGCTCCTACCAAGTGGCGTGGCGGGAAGCTGTCTCCGCACCACGTGCTCTCACCACTGGTGGTCCCCCAGGGATCGGTTTTGGGCCCTCTCCTTTTCTCCCTACTACCACCAAGTCACTTGGCTCTGTCATATCCTCACATGGCCTTTCCTATCATTGCTACGCTGACGATACACAACTAATCTTCTCCTTTCCCCCTTCTGATAACCAGGTGGCGAATCGCATCTCTGCATGTCTGGCAGACATATCAGTATGGATGACGGATCACCACCTCAAGCTGAACCCTGGCAGACGGAGCTGCTCCTTCCTCCCGGGGAAGGACTGCCCGTTCCATGATCTCGCCATCCACGGTAGACAACTCCGCTGTGTCCTCCTCCCAGAGTGCGAAGAGCCTAGGCGTGACCCTGGACAACACCCTGTCGTTTCTCCGCCAACATCAAGGCGGTGACCCGCTCCTGCAGGTTCATGCTCTACAACCATTCGGGAGAGTGCGACCCTGCCTTACACAGGGAAAGCGGCGCGCAGGTCCTGGTCCAGGCACTTGTCATCTCCCGTCTGGACTACTGCAACTCGCTGTTGGCTGGGCTCCTGCCTGTGCCATTAAACCCCTAACAACTCATCCAGAATGCCGCAGCCCGTCTGGTGTTCAAACTTCCCAAGTTCTCTCACGTCACCCCCCTCCTCCGCCACACTCCACTGGCTTCCAATTGAAGCTCGCATCCGCTACAAGACCATGGTGCTTGCCTTTGGAGCAGTTGAGGGGAACGGCACCCCTGTACCTTCAGGCTCTGATCAGTTCCCTACACCCAAACGAGGACATTGCGTTCATCCACCTCTGGCCTGCTGGCTCCCTTCCTCTGCGGAAGCACAGCTCCCGCTCAGCCCAGTCAAAAACTGTTCGCTGCTCTGGCACCCAATGGTGGAACAAGCTCCCTCAACGACGCCAGGACAGCGGAGTCACTCACCACCTTCCGGAGACATTTGAAACCCCACCTCTTTAAGGAATACCTGGGATAGGCTAAAGTATTCCTTCTAACCCCCCCCCCCCCCCCAAATTGTAAAGTGGTTATCCCCACTGGCTATAGGGTGAACGCACCAATTTGTGAGTCGCTCTGGCTAAGAGCGTCTGCTAAATGACGTTAATGTGCCCTTGAGCAAGGCACTTAACCCTAATTGCTCCTGTAAGTCGCTCTGGTTAAGAGCGTCTGCTAAATGACTAAAATGTAAATGTAAAAAATGAGCTAGTTTCATTGATTTACCCAACAGAGCACATAGCTAGCTACATCTATGGGCTTTAAATAGCTAGCTACATCTATGGGCTTTATGAGAGCATATAGCTAGCTACATCTATGAGCTTTATGAGAGCATATAGCTAGCTACATCTATGGGCTTTACGAGAGCATATAGTTAGCTACATCTATGAGCTTTATGAGAACATATAGCTAGCTACATCTATGGGCTTTATGAGAGCATATAGCTAGCTACATCTATGGGTGTTATGTTTTGTTATGTGTTATGGCTAGGGATCATTAAATGTCTTTAATGTAGGGCTCATTAAATGTCTTTAATATAGGGCTCATTAAATGTCTTTAACGTAGGGCTCATTAAATGTCTTTAATGTAGGGCTCATTAAATGTCTTTAATGTAGGGCTCATTAAATGTCTTTAATGTAGGGCTCATTAAATGTCTTTAATGTAGGGCTCATTAAATGTCTTTAATGTACGGCTCATTAAATGTCTTTAATGTAGGGCTCATTAAATGTCTTTAATGTACGGCTCATTAAATGTCTTTAATGTAGGGCTCATTAAATGTCTTTAATGTAGGGCTCATTAAATGCATTTAATGTATGGCTCATTAAATGTCTTTAATGTAGGGCTCATTAAATGTCTTTAACGTAGGGCTCATTAAATGTCTTTAATGTAGGGCTCATTAAATGTCTTTAATGTACGGCTCATTAAATGTCTTTAATGTATGGCTCATCAGGCTCAGGTAGAATCAGGCTTGAATTTTCTATCAAAGCTCTAATCAAATCCAGACATAGGCCTATTTATTTGCTTTATAATGCTTTTGAAAGACACTTCCGGTTTTGGCGGGAAATACCAGGTTACCTGGGAGAAAAGTGATTTATTCTCAGCATGGAACATTTGTAAAATAACGGGAAAACATTCAACCCTAGTTCCAGGGTCCTGAGCTTAATGATGAGCTTGGAGGGGACTATGGTGTTGAATGCTGAGCTGTAGTCAATGAACAGCATTCTCACATAGGTATTCCTTTTGTCCAAGTGGGTGAGGGCAGTCTGTTGATCTGTTGGGGCGGTATGCGAATTGATGTGGGTCCAAGGTGTCTGGGATTATTGTGTTGATGTGAGCCATGACCAGCCTTTCAAAGCATTTCATGGCTACAGATGTGAGTGCTACGGGGGCAATAGTCATTTAGACAGGTTACCTTGGCGTTCTTAGGCACGGGGACTATGGTGGTCTGCTTAAAACAAGCTGGTATTACAGACCGGGTCAGGGATAGGTTGAACATGTCAGTGAAGGGGCCTCCCGAGTGGCGCAGCGGTCTAAGGCAAGGCGTCACCACAGACCTGTATCACAACCGGCCGTGATTTTAGAGATGGCGCACCAGCTGTTGTTAAATAAGAGACATACCGCTCCTCCCTTTGTCTTACCTCAGTCTGCCATCCTGTCTTGACGATGCATAAAAAAAACAGCGCGATGTACACTGAGTGTACAAAACATTAGGAACACGTTCCTGGTATTGAGTTGCACCCCTTTTTGCCATTGGAGCAGCCTCAGTTCGTCGGGGCATGGACTCTACAAGGTGTCGAAAGCGTTCCACAGGGATGCTGGCCCATGTTGACTCCAATGCTTCCCACAGTTGTGTCAAGCTCATTAGCAGTGGATCTTTACTCCGAATAGCTTTTTCCATCTCATGCCACAGATGCTCAATAGGATTGAGATCTGGTGAATGGGCAGGCCACTGCAGTAAGCTAAATTCACTGTCATGTTCGTAGAACCATTCCTGGACAATCCTAGCCTTGTGACATGGGACATTATCCTGCTGAAAATTGTCTTAATGTTCATTTGCAGATGGATACACTGCTGCCATGATGGGATGCCCCTGATTAGCAATGATGTTCAGATATCCTGTGGCATTCAAACGTCGCTCCACTTTTATCAAGGGGCCCAATGTGTGCCATGAAAACACACCCCACACCATCACCACAAGCCTGCACTGTTGACACGCAGCATGATAGATGCATGTACTCATGTGGTTTTCTCCATACCGTAGTCCTCCCAACAGCATGAAACAGCAGGAACCGGGATTCATCAGACACAGGCAATGTTTTTCCAATTCTCCAGTCCAGAGTTTTTCGTTCCTTAGCCCACTGCAACCGCAGTTTCTTGTTGCTTTCTTGTTGCTTTTTGCTGAAAGAAGTAGAACTCTGTATGGTCGTTGGCTGCCATACCTAATTAGTGTCAAGGTACGACGAGTTGTGCATTCTTTTATGGGTCTTTGGGCACCAACGTTGAACTGGACTGTCAGTCGACTAACTGTAGCCCGTCTGTTGCTTTTTGTCCTCTTTCATCAATGACCAGATTCGACCACTGGCCTGCTGTTGGCTGGAGGTCCTTTGGGTGGTGGACCATTCTTAATACAGACAGGAAACTGTTGAGCGTGAAAAACCCAGCAGTGTTGCAGTTCTTGACACACTCAAACCGGTGCGCCTGGCACCTACTACCATACCCCGTTCAAAGGCACTTACATATTTTATCTTGCCCATTCACCCTCTGAAGTTTGGTTGAAAATACTGTATCCCTGAAAACCAGACACATCCACTTTCTGTAAACACCATTAAGGGTGGTGGTGGTGTAGCCATAGAGATACTATTAAAATAAATTATTCTATTTCCTAATTCTATGGGTGTAGCTTCCACTGAGGGGTTGTCATGGTGACACAGAAGGGAGGCAGGCACGGAGAGGAGAGGCAAGTGTATGTAGGTATCTATGGCCTTGGCCACAATTCAATGTTGTGTGTGTGTGATGTTGGGGCTGGCACTGTGTGTGGAGGGAACTCCTGAGACGATAAGATCATACACTAGAAACTGCTGAAACATAGGACTGATTATACACTACTGTGGCAGTACTGAGACATAGGACTGATCATACACTAATGTGGCAGTACTGAAACATAGGACTGATCATACACTAATGTGGCAGTACTGAAACATAGGACTGATCATACACTAATGTGGCAGTACTGAAACATAGGACTGATCATACACTAATGTGGCAGTACTGAAACATAGGACTGATTATACACTAATGTGGCAGTACTGAAACATAGGACTGATCATACACTACTGTGGCAGTACTGGAACATAGGACTGATCATACACTAATGTGGCAGTACTGAAACATAGGACTGATCATACACTAATGAGGCAGTACTGAAACATAGGACTGATCATACACTAATGTGGCAGTACTGAAACATAGGACTGATCATACACTAATGTGGCAGTACTGAAACATAGGACTGATCATACACTATCAGTACACTACTGATCATACACTAATGTGGCAGTACTGAAACATAGGACTGATCATAGTACTGAAACACTAATGTGGCAGTACTGAAACATAGGACTGATCATACACTAATGTGGCAGTACTGAAACAGGACTGATTATACACTAATGTGGCAGTACTGAGACATAGGACTGATTATACACTAATGTGGCAGTACTGAAACATAGGACTGATCATACACTAATGTGGCAGTACTGAAACATAGGATGATCATACACTAATGGCAGTACTGACTGAAACTAATAGGACTGATACATACACTAATGTGGCAGTACTGAAACATAGACTGATCATACACTAATGTGGCAGTACTGAAACAGGACTGATCATACACTAATGTGGCAGTACTGAAACATAGGACTGATCATACACTAATGTGGCAGTACTGAAACAGGACTGATTATACACTAATGTGGCAGTACTGAAACATAGGACTGATTATACACTAATGTGGCAGTACTGAGACAGGACTGATTATACACTAATGTGGCAGTACTGAAACATAGGACTGATTATACACTAATGTGGCAGTACTGAAACAGGACTGATCATACACTAATGTGGCAGTACTGAAACATAGGACTGATTATACACTAATGTGGCAGTACATGAGACATGTGGGACTGATAGGACATGATTATACACTAATGTGGCAGTACTGACATGGCTATTGTCATTTACCAATTTTTATGTCAAAATCATACCATTGGTATTGTGTTGGTCTAATGGTTTCTGGTTTTGGAAAATGATGGAAGACAACACATAGAATATCTGTGAGAAGCCTGTCTGTCTGAAACAGAACCGTGGTGTCTCTCTCCCAGGGGAAGGTGGTAATCTGGTCTTTAGATACGGTTTTGTGTCTCTATGTTTCAGTCTTCCTGTCACACAATCCACCATAGAGACAGAACAGGAAGCACATTTTTAGACCCAGCATTCTCTTGTTGTTGTGGTGTCTTCTCTTCAGCAGGGTCAACTCTTTCCATCTCACAGTCACGTTAGTTCCCACAGACAACAACCACATCATCATCACCAGTCTATTTCAGGACAGATATCTTTTCATTATAAAAGCTCAGTCAATCAATACACTACATTTATTTTCAAGACTATGTATGTTAATGTGTGTATTTTATAATAAAAATGAACTTTGTATTTTTCTGTTGATACATTGAAATAACCCATATGTAGATTTATTATAATGCCCTAATAGCATTTCCACACTGTAGATATGAGTGAAATAGCGTTCATTATCAAATGCATGTTTGTATGATACATTCCCGTCCTCCTTCTCCTCATCCTGTATTGCCCTTGTTGTCTGATTTTGGGAACCATCTTTGGCAACACTAGGCTGTTTCTCACAGTGAGGGAGAGAGAGAGAGAGAGAGAGAGAGAGAGAGAGAGAGAGAGAGAGAGAAAGAGAGAGATAGATAGAGTCCTCCTTCTCCTCATCCTGTATTGTCCATGTTGTCTGATTTTGGCAACCATTTTTGGCAGCAGTAGGCTGTTTCTCACAGTGAGAGAGAGAGAGAGAGAGAGAGAGAGAGAGAGAGAGAGAGATAGAGAGAGAGAGAGAGAGAGAGAGTTAGAGAGAGAAAGAGAGAGAGAGTTAGAGAAAGAGAGAGAGAGAGAGAGAGTATATGGAGAGAGCGGAGGAAAGAGGTACAAAGAGAGAGAGGGAGCTAAGCTACATATCTCCTACTGCTGCTATAAATAACCAGGGCTGGCTGAGGAGGTATCCATGGTAATGTCAAAACCAATACTATACCAAGAATGCTCCCCAAACAGACAGAGATGGAGGGGAAAGGGGAGGAGGGATGAGAGAGAGGGGGATGGAGAGAGAGAGATGGAGAGAGAGGGATAGAGATGAGGGGATGGAGAGAGAGAGGGGATGGAGAGAGGGGGATGAGAGGGGGGGTGCGAGAGAGGGATGGAAAGAGAGTAGGGATGGAGAGAGAGGGATGGAGAGAGATGGATGGAGAGAGAGAGGGATGGAGAGAGAGAGGGATGGAGAGAGAGGAATGGAGAGAGAGGGAGGGAGAGAGAGGGGAATGAGAGAGAGAGAGGATGGAGAGAGAGGGATGGAGAGAGAGGGATGGAGAGAGGAGATGAGAGAGAGAGATGAGGAGAGGGGGGATGGAGAGAAAGGGGATGGAGAGAGAGAGATAAGAGAGGGGGGTGGAGAGAAAGGGGGATGAGAGAGGGGGATGGAGAGAGAGGGGCATGGAGAGAGAGGGATGGAGAGAGAGATGGAGAGAGAGGGGGATGGAGAGAGGGATGGAGGGAGATGAGAGAGATGGAGGGAGAAAGGGATGGAGAGAGAGAGGGATGGAGAGAGGGGTATGGAGAGAGAGGGAGAAATGAGAGAGAGGGGGATGGAGAGAAGAGGGATGGAGAGAGAGGGGTGGAGAAAGAGATGGGGAGATGAGAGAGAGGGGGGATGGAGAGAGAGGGATGGAGAGAGAGGGGTGGAGAGAGAGGGGTGGAGGGAGAAAGGGATGGAGAGAGAGATGGAGGCAAGTGTATGCTGCATGCCAGTTAAGCTACTGTCAAATCAGGTTTTTATTGTTTTGAAATATCACATTTTAAATCAGAACTTAATTTTTTTTAAACAGATCACATAGGCTGCATCTGAAATGTCCCCCGAATTCCCAATATAGTGCATAGGGCCCTAGTCTAAAGTAGTGTACTAAATTGGGAATAGGGTGTCCATTTGCGATGCAGAGACAGTGTCCAGTCTTATTATATAACATTACCGTATGTAGGCAATTCCAAGGTAACAGTGATGATGAGACTCACTTTTTCACTTAGAAAATGTATGCCATGCAAAAAGCCATTGATTTCAAAGTTTAACAAACCATACACCTACAATATATGCAGAAGTCTACTTTTAACAACTGCCACTGAAATGTTACTAAAACACATTTACTTTAGGAACTTTCCAGATGCAATGTTTGTAACGGAATGACAGTAAAATATCCTTCAAAGCTGTCTGCAGAAAGATTGGGGTGACAGCTACGATATGACACCTGAGTTTGAAAAAATCTATTCTAACTTAATTACATCATGGGTCCCATGATCTGTCCTGTATAGAAATGGATAATGATGGATGTCATTCTGTTTCACGGCCCATGTTACATATCCTGAATGTATGTATGTATGTATGTATATATGAGGTAGAACATTGTTACATACTCCATTGTATGTTTTGGGTATATTATTCTACATGCTATTATTCTAATGAGCTCCGCCCCAAACAAAACCACATTTTGGTGGTCCAGACTGGACCAAGTCTGTACCAATCATAGACTTCTATGTTTTCACAAGTTTGGACATCTCAGGCACAGCACAGAACAGCATAGCATAGCACAGTATAGTACAGTATAGTATAGTATAGTATAGTATAGTACAGTACAGTACAGTAGAGTAGAGTAGAGTATAGTATAGTATAGTATAGTATAGTATAGTACAGTACAGTACAGTTATAGTACAGTATAGTACAGTATAGTATAGTATAGTATAGTATAGTAATAGTACAGTACAGAACAGTATAGTATAGTACAGTATAGTATAGTATAGTACAGTAGAGTATTGTATAGTACAGTAGAGTCTAGTAGAGTATAGTGAGAGTAGAGTAGAGAGTATAGTTATAGTATAGTATAGTATAGTATAGTATAGTAATGGTATAGTACAGTACAGTACAGTATAAGTATAGTATAGTATAGTATAGTATAGTATAGTATAGCACAGTGCAGTATAGTATATTATAGTATAGTATAGTACAGTAAGTAGAGCCAAGTAGAGTGCCAGTACAGAAAAGTAAAGAAAAAGTAGATTAGAGTATTGTGTTGCACGTTACCCTGAACGTCTGTACTTTTTACTATACTAGGAACGTGAAAACCGGTTCGGTTCTCACATTCTTGTTACTTTCGGTACTTCTGTCAACTATGTCTCATGGATCAAGCCTGTCCATCAGCGCAGCCGACCCCTTATTATAGCTCACTGTGTCTGCTCAACTAACTCACTGCTAGCCTGCACTGGAGTCTGGTCTGCCATCATGTTAGCTCCCCCACCCTGCCTGCTCCACTAACTCACTGCTAGCCTGCACTGGGAGTCTGGTCTGCATCATGTTAGCTCCCCACCCTGCCTGCTCCACTAACTCACTGCTAGCCTGCACTGGGAGTCTGGTCTGCATCATGTTACCTCCCCACCCTGCCTGCTCCACTAACTCACTGCTAGCCCTGCACTGGGAGTCTGGGTCTGCATCATGTTAGCTCCCACCCCTGCCTGCTCCACTAACTCACTGCTAGCCTGCACTGGGAGTCTGGTCTGCATCATGTTAGCTCCCCACCCTGCCTGCTCCACTAACTCACTGCTAGCCTGCAACTGGGAGTCTGGTCTGCATCATGTTAGCTCCCCACCCTGGCCTGCTCCACTACTCACTGCTAGCCTGCACTGGGAGTCTGGTCTGGATCATGTTAGATCCCCACTCATGCTGCACAGAATTTTTTTTTGATTTAACACACTTGAATAATGCCACCAGGCATGCAGAAATTAATTACTGTTGGCAAAACAATTGTAGTATATTAAAATTATGTCTTTGTTTAAGGTAATATGTAGTATAGTAAAAATTATGTCTTTGTTTAAAGGTTTTTCATGAAGAAATGGAAGGTTTGATTATTGTTATCCAGAGGGAAGGTTTTAGCGTGACGTCACTTATGACAAACAGGAAGTGGGTGGTAAGATACGGGGATTGAACAGTAGAGGGAGCTATTCACTCTTGGAAGGCTATAATAAAGGGGGGAGCGGTGACGAAGAGTTAGAATGCAGCAAGATTTATTTGGGGTCTGATTCTCCGGATATTGTGTCCGTACTTGACGCTGGAACCTCGTGGTTTGAATAAAGGCCTTTGAACACGATCCAGTCTAAGGGATTCTTTGATCGACAGCAATACCCACCAGCATTCGACACGATCCCACAAATGGACACAATGGTCATACAGGCTTGAAACACTTTACAATGCAAGAAGATTCCAGCTTTGTAAGCTAACTTTCCTTGCTAGCTGACAGCTAAAGCTAACATCAATTCACTACCCTGGTACTTTGTTTGTGATAACGCAAACCCATAACGCAAAATATGCTAATTTCAAAGCTGATTGCCACAAAAAAACGTTATTCATTCACTATTCGGTCTCTCTCAAGACTCTCCCACAGATTATATATTGCGTCAACAAACTGACTGGGCTCTGACAGGCTCCCCCTCTTGCTTCATGAATGAACGTCATTACTGTTTAAAGAGACAGCGCCCGTTTTTATAAATAAGCTACTTCTCTATGCAAATGTTTATTTTGATCAGTACAATAACAAAGTCCCAATGAAAGGGAAATAGATTGGTTTGCCATCTATAGCCCCATGAAATCAGTCCCAAAACAAGCTCAATAACTCAATGCATGCACACACTCCTATTGATATGCGTTCAACTGTATTGTGAATACGCCTAGGCTAACATCTTGATTTACTCAGTTTATCAATAGAGATTGACCATTCAAATAATGATTACCATTATGTTGTTATGTAGTTTACATTGGTAAAAACGAAGTCAGATTGAATGTATGATTGAGGATCTTGGCGCTGCTGGGGCGACTGGTGAGGACCTTCGTTCTGATCAGCTGTAGTTTCCTCCGCAGTGCCCTGTTTTCTTTCTGCTTTGAGTATTTCCAAACAAAACACTGCAATAGTCGTCGTCTACGAGTTTACAGATGTCAGCCACGCTGCATTCGCTAGCACCTCCATAGTGGAGGCTATTTAAGTGTGAAAATACATTCAGTTTGGCCATTTGTTGGCAGCTAGGTTAGCTAGCGTTGTCTAGATGACATCTATCAGCCAAGTCCTGTCTTCACGCAAATTAAACACTACCTGGGACACGCCCGACACAGCTCTGAGAGGCTACACTGGACACTAACCACGCAGCCGGGCCGGTGCGTAGCCAGGACCGCCGACCTGCTGCCACGGCGCTGGTGGGGGTGTCTGCGGCCATGGAGGGAGCATCTAAGTCCCCCGCAGAGCCAGGAAATGTTTGTTCCCTTGGACTGCCGGCGTGCAGCAGTGAAAACTCATTTTGAATCTAATGGGTGGGACTTGCGTGCTATTACATGTATAATCTGCGACATGTTCGTTGTTGTCACGGACGGGAAAGGTCCGATGGATACCTTCATTTGTGAAAATGTATTGAACTTGATGCAGCTAAAAAAATGATTATTACTCTTCATGAAGAAATAAAACATTTGACCAAGCGCCTTGAACCTGAATAAGGATTCTATGAGACTATCGGCATCTTTAAATGCTTCCTATCAAAACATCCAGGAGGATCATAATGGGAACCTTCCTGGACTAGGAATCAATTTCCGCCACTGCACCCCTCTACTAGCTTGAACCAGTAAATGGCTGCTCACTGTTCCACTCCAGGTGAGAGTAAATGGATGCGTGTCGGAACCAGAAAGAAGGAGAATAATCATTCTCGGCGCACCTGCCTTCTTCCCCCGCTTCGGGACTTAAGACTTTCAAATCGCCTTTGAGCCCCTGTACCAGCTGTCTTCTGCATTGGGGTTTGGGTGTTCCCTCCATGGGCTGTGGAATGCCCCTCCAGCTACCTCTCCCTGTCCTAGTCAATCAACTGCCTGGGCACAGTCGAGATCACCGCGGCCCCCCCTCCGCTGGGCCGTGCTCTCTGGATCAGAGCTCTGTCTGCACGGAGCCGGCATCTCAGCAGCCCTCTTCTCAGGTGAGTTCTGTGGCTCTGTCCTCGCAATCTGCTTCGGACACAGCAGAAGCCGGATCATTACGGCGATTGTGATAAGGACGTTTGATGGTGAGGCATATATCTGTACCTAGGGCAAAGACCACCAGATATCACCAGGTTGCTTCCCGAGGCTCTGAGTCAGTCACCGGGGCTGATGCTGTCATGTTTCATGTGGGGGTCAAATTACATTTATGAAGGGCAGCTCAGAACAGCTGAAGATGAATTTTAAAAGAACTGATTTGGGTCTCTACTTGACACCAACAAACACCCCAATAATATCTGGCCCTCTGACCTCCCTAAACCTGTTCAGCAGACTTTTACATTACATTTACACTTTCGTCATTTTAGCAGACGCTCTTATCCAGAGCGACTTACAAATTGGTGCATTCACCTTGGGGGGACAACCACTTTACAATATATATATATATATATAGATATATATATATATATATATATATATATATCTTCTTCTTCTTTTTTTTTGGGGGGGGGGGGGGTAGAAGGAGTTACTTTTTATCCTATCCCGGTATTCCTTAAAAGAGGTGGGGTTTCAAGTGTCTCCGGAAGGTGGTGAGTGACTCCGCTGTCACTGGCGTCGTGAGGGAGCTTGTTCCACCATTGGGGTGCCAGAGCAGCGAACAGTTTTGACTGGGCTGAGCGGGAACTGTGCTTCCGCAGAGGTAGGGGGCCAGCAGGCCAGAGGTGGAATGAACGCAATGCCCTCGTTTGGGTGTAGGGGACTGATCACGAGCTGAAGGTACGGAGGTGCCGTTCCCCTCACAGCTCCGTAGGCAAGCACCATGATCTTGTAGCAGATGCGGGCTTCAACCGGAAGCCAGTGGAGTGTGTGGAGGAGCGGGGTGACGTGAGAGAACTTGGGAAGGTTGAACATCAGACGGGCTGCAGCATTCTGGATGAGTTGTAGGGGTGTTATGGCACAGGTAGGGAGCCCAGCCAACAGCGAGTTGCAGTAATCCAGACGGGAGATGACAAGTGCCTGGATTAGGACCCCTGTGCCGCTTTCTGTGTAAGGTAGGGTCGTACTCTACAAATGTTGTAGAACATGAACCTACAGGATCGGGTCACCGCCTTGATGTTAGCGGAGAACGACAGGGTGTTGTCCAGGGTCCACGCCAAGGCTCTTCGCACTCTAGGAGGAGGACACAATGGAGTTGTCAACCGTTGATGGCGAGATCATGGAACGGGCAGTCCTTCCTCGGGAGGAAGAGCAGCTCCGTCTTGCCGAGGTTCAGCTTGAGGTGGTGATCCGTCATCCACACTGATATGTCTGCCAGACATGCAGAGATGCGATTCGCCACCTGGTTATCAGAAGGGGGAAAGGAGAAGATTAATTGTGTGTCATCTGCGTAGCAATGATAGGAGAGAGACATGTGAGGATATGACAGAGCCAAGTGACTTGTGTATAGAGAGAATAGGAGAGGGCCTAGAACTGAGCCCTGGGGGACACCAGTGGTGAGAGCAAGTGGTGTGGAGAGGAGGATCTGATGGTTTCAAAAAAAAAAAAAAAAAAAAGAAAAAAAAAAAAAAAAAAAAAAAAAAAAAACAGTATCAAAGGCAGCAGATAGGTCTAGAAAGGATGAGAAGGATGAGAAGGATGAGAGCAGAGGAGAGAGAGTTAGCTTTAGCAGTGCAGAGAGCCTCCGAGACACAGAGAAGAGCAGTCCTCAGTTGAATGACCAGTCTTGAAACCTGACTGGTTTGGATCAAGAAGGTCATTCTGAGAGTGATAGCAAGAGAGTTTGGCTAAAGACGACACTCTCAAGAGTTTTGGAGAGAAAAGAAAGAAGGGATACTGGTCTGTAGTTGTTGACATCGGAGGGGATCGAGTGTAGGTTTTTTTGAGAAGGGGTGCAATTCTCACTCTCTTGAAGACGGAAGGGACATAGCCAGTGGTCAAGGATGAGTTGATGAGCAAGGTGAGGTAAGGGAGAAGGTCTCTGGAAATGGTCTGGAGAAGAGAGGAGAGGGTCAAGCAGGCAGGTTGTTGGGCGGCCGGCCATCACAAGTCACAAGATTCCATCTGGAGAAAGAGGGGAGAAAGAAGTCAAAGCATAGGGTAGGGCAGTGTGAGCAGGACCAGCGGTGTCATTTGACTTAATAAATGAGGATCGGATGTCGTCAAACTTCTTTTCAAAATGGTTGACAAAGTTTAGCCCTCCAGAACTGGCTAAGATACTATTGCAGCTCTGTGTGGTGTAACATTTATTGACAAATGTGATACCTTCTTGAAACAAAGCTCGTAATATAAGGAGGATGGGATCCAACCCAAATAATTTGGGTTCCAAGATCCTTTCATAGCATTATAAGGCTGCGTTGAGACAATGACCAAGTCCAGCTCATTTAATCCCTACCACTGTGTCACTGAGTTGTCATAATGCTTCAGCAAACGTACATTATCCTAGGGTGTTTGGAAGATACAATGTAGGTAACCTAATTTATGTCCCTCTTACTGCCCTGAATGCCTCTGCTGATCCTTAAGCTATTGTATGCAGTAACCATATGCCTATGAACCAGACTAATACTGTTGGCACTGAGGTGATGTGCCCTAGTAGGAAGTCCACTGTGTGCAGCTCACCCTGCACTAAACAACATTTTAGCATGTCTACCTCTGCTAAGCTTCCCAGTAAAGCAAGAAAAAAACCATAATCAAGCATCCCAGAAAGGTGTTAAAAATAGCCCACGTTAACTTATGTAGCTTAAGAAACAAGGTTCATGAAAATCTATAATTTGCTAGCAAGAGATGACATTCATATTCTGACAGTCTCTAAAACTCACTTAGATAATGCCTTTGATGATACAGTGGTACCAATACATGGTTGTAAGATCTACAGAAAAGACAGAAATGCCAAAGGTGGAGGTGTGGCTGTTTATATTCAGAACCACAATCCTGTAAAGCTTAGAGAGGATCTCATGTTTAAATACTGTTGAAGTAATATGGCTACAGGTTCATCTGCCTCACCTAAACGCCATTCTGGTGGGAAGCTGCTATAGACACCAAGTGCTAACAGTCAGTATCTGATAACATGTGTGAAATGCTTGATAATGTATGTGATATCAATAGAGAGGTATACTTTCTGGGTGATTTTAAATATTGACTGGCTTTCATCAGGCTGCCCACTCAAGAGAAAGCTTCAAAATGTAACTAGTGCCTGCAACCTGGTTCAGGTTTTATCAATCAATCTACCAGGGTATTTACAAACAATATAGGAATGAAATTGTCGTATCGAGTGAGTGGTGGCAATTATTGCTGATAAACAAAGGAGTCCGCTCATACTGAATCCTTGATCATAAGTTTTATTCAGATCACAAGCTTTCAGCATAAGTGACAGGTGACATGACACACCGGAGAGCGACGCCTCAGAATGGCCGCTCTGCCCTTTCTGTAGTCTAGCCCCTATTTATTAAACAATGCAAAAAGATGCTCCCTCTTCTGGCCAATCACCAGTCTCCCCTGTCTACAACACACTTCCTGTCTGTTGTATGTGGCGTTACACTAAAACATTCCCTCTTGATACTAAAATCAACATTCTTTCAGTTCCACTTAAAAAAACATTTAACACCCATGATTATCTCAATACACTACATTCCCCCCTTTCGAGACAAACTAAAAGTCTCGAAAACAAACAGAATAGGATTATGACAAGTAACAATTTATCTTATTGAGTATCTTTACATTAAACCAAAAACATTCTCCTCTAGAGTGTAAATACCTTTCTATGAAATATGAAACAACTGTTTATGAAGTGTGAATACATTACTATGACATATGAACAAATCTTTATGGAGTGTAAGAGCGAAAAACTGTCCGGCAACCTTCCATCCATCAATCAAGACAGTAAAATTCTCTCACGGTCCCTCTGCCCCAGGCAACCACCTTCGGTACTCCAGATAAACTCATAACCCATGTAAATGCATTTGAAACTATGATGCAATTAAATACACAATTAAATACAATTAAATACACAGGCCCCTGCAAACAAAATCCTATCCAAAAACATCCACTCTAAGGCTGGTCAACCCATTGGACCCTAAAGTGGAACTCTCCCTGCTTAAACTCCCTGTCCCTAAACATCACCGAAATAAACAAAAACATCTAAGATCCTCACATGTATTCAATAACATCAAACATCATTCTACAAAAATTAATACCTAAGAATATGACACAATTATGTATTACACATGTCTATATTTCATTGCAGACACTGGAATGTAGTCCACTACACTTCATCTCCCCGTAGTCTCGACTTCCAATGGACTGTTGATGATGGAATCGGCCACACCCTCCCTGTTTCATCTCCTCCAGTCATATTATCCCTTCATATTGTCGTTGTTTGAGTATTTCAATCTCCATATGTTCCCCCAAAATGCTTCTGGAAGAAAAGGAAAACCAAACAGTATCTTTTGCAAAACAACACTTTCAAATTAAACATCAATATCAACTAAGAATATAAAAAAATGCTATATAAATGATATATGAATCACATTATCCTCTTCCCCCCTTGATTCATAAAATCATACCAACATCACCCTAATATTGAAAAAAAAAAAAAAAAAAATTGAAAAATCATCAAATAATCTAAAATGATATTTATCCATTCAGTTCCACTGGTCCATCTTCATCCAGATCAGGAACAGTCAACACCGGCATCTGAGTGTTGTCTCCAGGCATCACTCTCCAACCTATCTCAATATCATAGCTTTCTCAAAGGTCAGTAACAAATTACAAACATCACACAGTGCTATCAAAGCTGCCATTAAATGTAACCCATCACTGCCCCTACTGGCTACCTGATCTTGCAACCAAGTCTTCTCAGATCTCCCAAACGCATCCCTTATATTCTTCAATGCATATATAACTATCTGAACTATGGGACTCAAAGTATACTATTATCATCAATAGGATCTTCCCAAATGTTACACCATGATACCATGGAAAAAAGTCCCCCCTTCTCCCTTAGATTCATCCTTCAATGATAGACTTGAAGACTATGACATGTAGCCTTGTCTCTTTTCATCCAATTTCAAATATAGCTTCAGATTTCTGTGTCCAGTGCTACCCCTCTTATAATGGTAGAAACCTCATATGGAAGCTTCAACGTTGACATGTAACAACATCCTGTCCATCCATAGGGTAAGAATATATATGCTTTATCACCACAAACCTTCCAAAATATCTCTAAAATTCCCCATAGTCACATTGTCAGGCAAAAGCTAATCTTTTAACCATCAAAGTCCTGCTGTTCCTACTAACTGGTACATAAAAAAGTAACATATTTCTCATTACTATCCCTTAAGGTCATGCATACCCAAAGTTATCATATAACATCACAATCTGATATTCCCATAAACATACCCCTTACCTCATATGTTTTATTAGAACAACAACTTTTAGCCCTCAATGGTTTCACCTCAAATACTTCAGTTTACGCTGTTACCTGATTTTTTCTTTACCATCCAACAAATTCACACAAGTTAATTCACTTAACCCAATAACACCTAAACCTAGGCTTTAAACAAATGTTTGGACAACGACATTATTTTTATCTGTTACTGATTATTGTTGCTGATACCACAGTCATGACAACGCATAAGATTGACACATACTTGATAGAGGTCGAGCGACCGTCTCTAACATGTTTGTTGCTGGAATTCTCAACAGACATGGACCCTCAAGATTCCTCACTGATCTTACAGAATGAGCTGCTGGAACCTGCCCATCTATCTCTAATTTTCACAACAGAAGAATCAAACCCATCCATTTAGTTTCTCTCTTCCCTAACGAGCGGTACTGATCAGATACCTCTCCTTGTCTGTCATTAAAATCAAAGACCTCATCCTGTACCTCCATGATGAATCTATATTCTCTCTACTACTATCTGTTCTCCTATTTTACCTTCTTGCTACCCCCTTTAATTTCAGAAAAGTTGTTGTCGGTGTCATACTTCCTACATTTGCTATTGCCATCGTATCATTAATCCCTTCCAAAGTTACCATTAAAGTATGTATTAACCTTAATTATTTCTAGTGGCACAGTTACCAATATCCTCTGTGTATTATCTACTGTTGGAGTGGCTACTGTAATCTACTCCTCCTGAACTCCCTCAATGACTGTGGAGGCTACAACAGACCTCAACTCTTCCATTATAAGCGTTACTTTATGAATTACATAGCCTTTTAACCAATAATTCTTAACCGGAACAAATTCTAATGCTTGCACTAGATAAGTACACATATATTCTCCCTGACCTTTCTCTGTAACATTACGCAACATAAGTGAACAGTCACTCCTAACCCTCTTCCAAACTATACCTCCTTTGATTAGGTGCCACAGCTTCTACTCTTGGTCCTGATAACAATACTTCTTCTCCATAATTATCTCTCCATGTGGGAGGAACGTCCCCATCCTAACCCTAATAAGTATTTTTTCCCCTAAAATTGGTGCTGGAGCCATTGGCTCCCTTATAATCAATGCGATATATTTATGGCTTTAATAACTATCAATGTTGAAAGAGTTAAATTGCTTCTCACTGTTGTTTTAATAGACTGAAGTGTTAATGTCCTTATTGTTACTTAATCCATTTTCCAAAGATTTGAAGTCTTTGCTTGTACTTCCATCTATCACCACTAGTGTCACTTTTTCCCAACTCTCAGTCCTATCTCTAATCCCTGACTTTCAAACTTTTGATTATAAAAAATACACCTATAATTACCTTGATCTCCCTGCTGGGAACTGTAATATAGACACTCAATCACCCTCAATCTTCTCTTACCATTCAGCAACACATACTTTCTCAATGCATCTGCTCCTAACAGATCTAAACTCCTACCATATCTTCCCACTAAACTTTAACATGTCCTTCACCACTGTTCTCTCTCTCTTACTACTAACTTTGAAACTTAGCTTACTGTCTTAGAGTTCCTTCAACCTAGTTCTCCTAACTTATTTTAATCTAATCTTTTCTCTCCTAACCTTTAAAAACTTTTTCCACTGATTTATTCACAAAATCCCTTTACCACCAAATTTTTTGAATATGTGATTGGGAAAGTCCCCACCTGCTTCTGACTTCTCTACACAGACTTGGCAAACGACTAAACACCTTTTAGCCTAGCCTGAAATCTCTTGGTGTAAGAATGTAACCCAGAATAACAGTCCACCCCTTTTTAACTGTATTTTTCAGACAGATTGTCTAATAGGCAGAATAATAGATTATCATCCTTCCTATGATATTATCTTTTTAAGCAAATATGATTCCCAAAAACCCTACTTTTTAAAATCCTCTACCAGACAGCCGTTTAGTGTACATCCTATTGTACAGTTCAATTTAAACAATGCATCTCTTCCCAACAATGCAATAGGTATATGCTCTAATATTAGTATGTCTATTTTAATTTCTCTTTGAGTTCTTATAGCATAGCTCAATTGGTTCCCTAAGAGTACTTAACTGTTTTACTACCTCAAATCCCTATCCTAATTAGTAATTTTACATAGTGAGATGTTTAACCTCTTTAGGCTGAACACAGATAATTTTTTCCACTATTCACCATTATTTCTCATAGTCCTCTGGTTTTACTTCAATTGTTAGCTATTTTCTCTTCTTCTCTAATCGGTGCTATCAGCTGACACCCCCCTCGTATCTTCTAGGCACTAACAGGTGATCTTCACTTGCTCCTTTATCTTCCTCTGTTTTTCTCCTGGCGCATTTCATCACAGGTAAAGTGACCAACCTGTCCATAATTATAACAGTCTTCTGAAAGTTGCTGGAAGTGTAGCTGAAATCTTCCTCCTCCTTCTAAGCCTTCTCTCGTCCTCTTCCTCTCCAATTCTGTGTCTGTCCAGAAACTGGCTGTGGATATGGAACACCTGGTACCCCCCCTTGACTGGTACAATTGCATGTTTGATATTGTTCAGTTGAAGCTGTAACAGTGATTGTTGATTTGGTTCACTCTGATTCTTCATAACCAAAGCTTCTTTTCTCCTTCTCCTTCTCCAATTCTTGGGATCCTTTTCTCAGCAGTTTCTCCTCTTCTGTATCTTCAGCTGTGTTACTTCTTCTAAACTATTTGCTTTATCCAGGCATGATAAACATCGGTCTATATCTCTATTTCTTCTTTGCTAGTCATTGTAGGATAAAATCCTCTTGAACATAAAGCACTTTAATCTCCAAAATCTTCATCGCTTTCTTCATCTTTGCTTTCATCAGAGATCAAATCTCGTGTATCCTTCTTCCTTCAACTTCCATCAGAGATCAAATCTCTAGTATCCTTCTTCTTTCCTCTCTTGCCAACTTCCTTCTGATCACAGAGTCATATCCACCCATGACCTCTTCTCAATCACTCATCTTCATCATCCTCATCTTCTTTAAGTTCCATCCTCCTTAACCTCCCTCTTTTCTTCCAGACATCTCATTTTCTTCCTTCTGGAGTTTTTGATTCATCTTCATCGTCGTTTCTGCTTGTCCTCTATCTATTATTCGTTCATCTCCATCTCTGATGCAACAATCACCCTGCTGGATGATCACTGAAAGCTGAGGATAAACATCCCTAAGCTCTCCTTCCCTTCTCATAAGGTGGGTGTCATTTTGCTGAATCCGTATGTGAGAAAGGTGTACTAACTTCTGCCATTAGTTTTTCTAACACTACTTTAGTTAAAGGATTACTATTTTTTCCCCTATATCAACCCTTTTATATTCCTTTATCGTGAATTATTTTATTTTAGACTATATAGCCTATGGCTTCCCCCCTTAAATTATTAATATAAACCTAACAACTCCAAAAAAAAAAAAAAAAAAAATCAATAAAATCATGAATATTAAAACCAATTTTTATTCCTATATCCTATGTCACCAATTATCAATTAGTGGTGGCTATCTTACCACAACCCATCAAATGCAAATGTAAGTTAGTCAACTTCAAAGCAATCCCAAAACAAAGCCTGTAACCCTACCATTACTACAATTCCCATAAACCCCTTGCTCTATAGGCACCTAATTATCTTAAATTTACAGAATAATGTCAGTCCTTGATTCCCAACCCATCTGTAATTAACCCAAGTGATGCACATAGCCTCCAAAATGCAATTTTTAATGAATCATTTTGCCAAGCCTATGCAAAATTGTCATAACATCACATATTTTGTAAGGGATGATTTTTGTGACTAGCCTGATATCTGATCCTCTGCCTGCGTCACACCTTGTCACGTGACGCACGTCAGCACTTCCTGTATCTCCTCTCTCCTCTGGTTCCTCTCAGATGACAAAAGAACAGAGACACAGGAAAATATTTTAGTAGTTAATGCAATCACTGAGTTATTTCAAGCATATTCAATATTCCTTCGTTCATATTCGCTTCAAGACTTAATTTAATTCATTACGTATTTTATTTTAATCCGTCATTTAACTCAGGACTAAATAGATCGCTCAAAAACATTTTTATTTAATTTTAATCCGTCATTTAATTTAATTCATTATACTTCGCCAACATATATTTAATTTATAAATTCAATAGGTCACAAAACAAGTTTCATCTTTAACCATCCGCCGTTTAAACTAGAATACTCGTGTCAAAATATATCTTCTCTTTGTTTCCTCGTCTGTGTCTATTTCTCTCCCTGCGACACGCAGCCCCACAGAGATATGACACGTTACCCACAATCCCGTTTTTTGTAGTTTTACTATACCCTCGTGTTTGTAGTTTAGTGCCGTAAACCAAAACGTGTCCTAATCTCGTGCCATAAACTCCCCCTTTCTGTAGTGTAGTGTCGCAAAATTAAACGCATGCGCAAATGCATTCAATGATACGATTCCCGGACAATAGAACGATAGCATTACGCTACAGCTTCACTATTTTATACCCTATACTCACACAATTACACATAACAGAGCTCACATTTGCGTAGAAACTTTAAATTCTACACACACATACATATTTAAGAGGCTTAGTCCATCGCAATGGGACCTCTAAGGATACATTAGCATGTAGCACAGAACACAATAAGCATTTAGCATTAGCCGCCATATACCATGTAGCATGAAACACACTCCCATTTAGCATTAACCTTAGCCTTAGCCTTTAGCTAACTGCGGCCTACCACGCCCTAAGTAACCTTGCATTGTGCCCAAATCATTATCCATCATTATCCATATCTCCGCCTAACTTTATGCTGCCTTGAGTTCTGGATAATTATATGAGCGGTTACCCCAAACGAATAATCCGTCAACTATAAGATGAGCATAACATACAATATCATCGTCCAGCTCATGGTTCCCAGAACCAACCTGACCCCACACCTAGCGCGTTGCCAGGATTTTATGGCCGACTCATAATAAGTCGCCTCGTTTCGAGGTCTTTCCAGATTCACAATGCCCTAATTGCATACGTATTCCTGACTTCATTCTGCCAATATCTGCCGTTAATATCTCTACCATCGATTGCTCTAAAATTCCAAGCCTACCCTCCCCCTTGTTGCCCTGTCTACCAGTGCAACAATTGATAATGATTAGCCAGACCCCCAGTAATCAGCAATAACTCCACGAGGCACGGTCGTATGGTACACCTCTCCAGTGTACACAAGCAGTATCAAAACTAACAATCTCAACAAAGCTTGTGAGGAAAAAACTCACCCTTGTCTGGTCATGACTTCAGACCGAGTTAGCTTGAGTTAGCTTGGCGGCTACAAATGAACAAAGGAGAACTGCAGACCAGCCCCACGTTGGGCGCCATTTGTCGTATCGAGTGAGTGGTGGCAATTATTGCTGATAACAAAGGAGTCCGCTCATACTGAATCCTTGATCATAAGTTTATTCAGATCACAAGCTTTCAGCATAAGTGACAGGTGACATGACACCCGGAGAGCGACGCCTCAGAATGGCCGCTCTGCCCTTTCTGTAGTCTAGCCCCTATTTATAAACAATGCAAAAAGATGCTCCCTCTTCTGGCCAATCACCAGTCTCCCCTGTCTACAACACACTTCCTGTCTGTTGTATGTGGCGTTACACTAAAACATTCCCTCTTGATACTAAAAATCAACATTCTTTCAGTTCCACTTAAAAAACATTTAACACCATGATAATCTCAATACACTACAAAATCATCAACATGTATTGATCAGATCTTTACTAATGCTGCAGAAATTTGTTGATAGCAGTATCCAAATCAATCGGATGTAGTAATATGCCATTTAGCAGACGCTTTTATCCAAAGCGACTTACAGTCATGCGTGCATAATTTTTTTTTTGTGTGTATGGGTGGTCCCGGGGATCGAACCCACTACCTTAGCGTTAAAAGCGCCGTGCTCTACCAGCTGAGGCTACAGAGGACCGCAATAGCTCAGTATAGTAGCTCAATATAGTAGCCATATCAAGGAAAAGCTTGATATGGGCCTAATATTGTGTATAAGAGGTCATACAATAGGTTTTGTAGTGATTCTTATGTTGTTTGATGTGAATAATATTTGTTGGTCCGTGGTGTGTAATGACGAGCAACAGACGCTGCACTTGACACATTCATGAAATTGCTCATCCCAGTTACTAATAAGCATGCACCCATTAAGAAAATGACTGTAAAAACTGTTAAATCCCCGTGGATTGATCAGGAATTGAAAATTGTATGGTTGAGAGGGATGAGACAAAAGAGATGGCAAATAAGTCTGGCTGCACAACCGATTGGCAAATGTACTGCAAATTGAGAAATCATGTGACTAAACTGAATAAAAATAAGAAGAAAATTAAATAAAACTACACTATGAAACAAAGATAAATGACATAAAGAATGATAGTAAAAACTTTTGGAGCACCTTAAAATGAAATTTTGGGCAAAAAGGCAAACTCAGCTCCATCATTCATTGAATCAGATGGCTCCTTCATCACAAAACCCACTGATATTGCCAACTACTTTAATGATTTTTTCATTGGCAAGATTAGCAAACTTAGGCATGACATGCCAGCAACAAACGCTGACACTACACATCCAAGTATATCTGACCAAATTATGAAAGACAAGCATTGTAATTTTGAATTCCGTAAAGTGAGTGTGGAAGAGGTGAAAAAATTATTGTTGTCTCTCAACAATTACAAGCCACTGGGGTCTGACAATCTGGATGGAAAATTACTGAGGATAATAGCGGACAATATTGCCACTCCTATTTGCCATATCTTCAATTTAAGCCTACTAGAAAGTGTGTGCCCTCAGGCCTGGAGGAAGCTAAAGTCATTCCCCTACCTAAGAATAGTAAAGCCCCCTTAACTGGCTCAAATAGCCGATCAATCAACCTGTTAGAAACCCTTAATAATCTTTTGGAAAAAATGGTGTTTGACCAGACACAATGCTTTTTTACGTGAAGAAATTGACAAAAGACTTTCAGCATGCTTATAGGGAAGGACATTCAACAAAAACATCACTTACACAAATGACTGATGAATGGCTGAGAGAATTGATGATAAAAAGATTGTGGGGTTGTTTTGTTAGACTTCAGTGTGGCTTTTGACATTATCAATCATAGTCTGCTGCTGGAAAAACGTATGTGTTCTGGCTTTATACCCCCTGCTATATTGTGGATAAAGAGTTACCTGTCTAACAGAACAAAGAAGGTGTTCTTTAATGGAAAGCCTCTCCAACATAATCCAGCTAGAATCAGGAATTCCCAGGGCAGCTGTCTAGGCCCATTACCTTTTTCAAACTTTACTAAAAACATGCACTGGCATTGAGTAAAGCCAGTGTGTCTATGTATGTCGATGACTCACCACTATACATGTCAGCTACTACATCAACTGAAATAACTGCAACACTTAACAAAGAGCTGAAGTTAGTTTCAGAGTGGGTAGCAAGGAATAAGTTAGTCCTAAATACATGTATTTCATAAACTAAAAGCATTGTATTTGGGACAAATCATTCACTAAACCCTAAACCTCAACTAAATCTTGTAATAAATAATGTGTCCCAAATACAACGGCGTTCGTTGTCTCCGAATACTAGCTGCCACCGTTGTATGTTTCATGTTCGTTTTGCTTTTGTCTGTTTGTTGTGACACCTGTTTCTCGTTTAGCGTAATTAGTGTCCTATAAGTTTCTCGTTGTGTCTGGAGAGCTTTTATGGAGCGGTTGGGGGTCTCGGTGAGCCTCACCTCGGGTTACCCACCCGGAGAGTAATGGGCAGGTGGAACGTGTGAACCAGGATGTGGGTAGGTTTCTTAGAACATACTGCCAGGACCGGCCGGAGGAGTGGGCAAGGTACGTTCCCTGGGCCGAAATGGCCCAGAATTCCCTACGCCATTCCTCCACTAACCTAACCCCTTTCCAATGTGTGTTAGGTTACCAGCCGGTTCTGGCACCTTGGCAGCAGAGCCAGATCGAGGCTCCTGCGGTGGATGAGTGGGCGCGGCGCTCGGAGGAGACATGGAACGCTGCACACGTCCACCTGCAGCGGGCCCTCCGACGTCATAAGGCGAGCGCCGATCTCCACCGCAGTGAGGGACCGGTGTACGCACCTGGTGATCGAGTCTGGCTCTCTACCAGAAACCTGCCCCTCCGCCTGCCCTGTCGGAAACTGGGTCGGCGGTTTGTAGGGCCATTTAAAGTCCTGGGAAGGTTGAACGAGGTGTGTTACAAATTACAACTACCTGTTGAATATAAAAGTATTAACCCCTCGTTCCATGTGTCCCTTCTCAGGCCGGTGGTAGCTGGCCCACTCCAAGAAAGTGAGATCAGGGAGACTCCTCCGCCCCCATTGGACATCGAGGGGGCACGGGCGTACTCCGTGAGGTCCATCTTGGATTCGAGACGTCGGATGGGGGGGTCTCCAATATCTAGTGGAGTGGGAGGGGTACGGTCCAGAGGAGCGGTGCTGGGTGCCGAGGAGAGACATTTTGGACCCGTCTCTCCTGACGGAATTCCATCGTGGGCACCCGACGCACCCTGCTCCGCGTCCTCCGGGTCGTCCCCCGAGGCCGGAGTCGGCGCACGTCTGGAGCCGCGCGTCAAAGGGGGGTACTGTCACGGTTTCGGCCGAGGCTGCCTCTCTTCCTTGTTCGGGCAGGCTTCGGCGTTCGTTGTCTCCAGAATACTAGCTGCCACCGTTGTATGTTTCATGTTCGTTTGCTTTTGTCTGTTTGTTGTGACACCTGTTTCTCGTTTAGCGTAATTAGTGTCCTATAAGTTTCTCGTTGTGTTTGTCTAGTGTTGTGTGTTATTGATTCAGGTCTGTCGTGTGTAGGGCTTGTTTTGCTATTTCGCTCGGTGAGCTTCCCTCCACTGCGTTGGAGCATTTATCGCACCTGTTGAGTGCGCCTTTTGTTTTGTTTCGCCTTCGTGCGTAATTTCGCCTTCAGGCAAGTCAGTTCGTATTTTTCCTTGTTGGAAATTGACTAAAGTCTTTTGGACTATACTTCGGTGTCCTGCGTTTGATTCCACCACTACACCCACCTACAGCATTCGTGACAAACTGCTCTGCCTTCTTAACAGCATTATCAACGAGGCAGGTCCTACAGGCCCTAGTTTTGTCACAACTGGACTACTGTTCAGTCGTGTGGTCAGGTGTAAGAAAGAGGGACTTAGGAAAATTGCAATTGGCTCAGAACAGGGCCAGCACGGCTGGCCCTTGGATGTACACAGAGAGCTAACATTAATAATATGCATGTCATCTCTCCTGGCTCAAAGTGGAGGAGAGATTGACTTCATCACTGCTTGTATTTATGAGAGGTATTGACATGTTGAGTGCACCGAGCTGTCTGTTTGAACTACTGGCCCGGACACCCCATGCATACCCCACAAGACATGCCACCAGAGGTCTCTTCACAGTCCCCGAGTCCAGAACAGACTGTGGGAGGCGCACAGTACTACATAGAGCCATGACTACATGGAACTCTATTCCACATCAAGTAACTGATGCAAGCAGTAGAATCAGTTTTTAAAAAACAGATAAAAATACACCTTATGGAACAGCGGGGGACTGTGAAGCAACACAAAGACAGGCACAGACACATGCATACACACACATGATAACATGCGCACTATACACACATGTACACATGGATTCTGTGTTATAGATATGTGGTTGTAGAGTAGAGGCCTGATGACACACACTTAATATGTTGTGAAATATGTTATGAATGTATTGTATTGTTTTTAAAATGTATAACTGCCTTAATTTTGCTGGACCCCAGGAAGAGTAACTGCTGCCTTGGCAGCAGCTAATGGGGATCTATAATAAATACAAATACAAATACATGAAAGCCCGCTTGGAGTTTGCCAAAAGGCAATAAAGGACTCTCAGACCATGAGAAATAAGATTCTCTGGTCTGATGAAACCAAGATTGAACTCTTTGGTCTGAATGCCAAGCGTCACGTCTGGAGGAAACCTGGCACCATCCCTATGTTGAAGCATGGTGGTGGCAGCATCATGCTGTGGGGATGTTTTCAGTGGCAGGGAGAAGAGTCAGGATCGAGACAAAGATGATCAGAGCAAAGCCACAGTGAGATCTTTGATGAAAACCTGCTCCAGAGTGCTCAGGACCTCAGACTGGGGCGAAGGTTCACCTTCCAACAGGACAAAGACCCTAAGCACACAGACAAGACAACGCAGGAGTGGCTTCGGGACAAGTCCTGTATGAAAATGTATGCACTCACTAACTGTAAGTCACTCTGGATTAGAGTGTCTGCTAAAATGACTAAAATGTAAAAATGTAATTCTCTGAATATCCTCTCCCCATCCAACCTGAAAGAGCGTGAGAGGATCTGCAGAGAAGAATGTGAGAAACTCCCCAAATACAGGTGTGCCAAGCTTTTAGCGTCATACCCAAGGAGACTCGAGGCTTTAATCGCTGCCAAAGGTGCTTCAACAAACTACTTAGTAAAGGGTCTGAATACTTATTTAAATGTAATATTTCCTTATATTTGTTATTTTTTTGCAAATAAATCTGAGAAAAACTGTTTTTTTGCTTTGTCTTTATGGGGTAATGTGTGTAGATTGATGAGGGCGGAAAAAACACTTTAATCAATTTTAGAATAAGGCTGTAATGTAACAAAATGTGCAAAAAGTGAAGGGGTCTGAATACTTTCCGAATGCACTGTATGTTGAAGAGGGTGGGGCTCAGGCTGCATCCCTGTCGTACCCCACGGGAAAGAAATTGGTGTTTTTGCCAGTTTTAAACCGCACACTTGTTGTTTGTGTACATGGATTTTATAATGTCGTATGTTTTTCCCCCAACACCCCCAACACCACTTTCATCAATTTGTATAGCAGGCCCTCATGCCAAATTGAGTCAAAAGCTTTTTTGAAGTCAAGAAAGCATGAGAAGACTTTTCCTTTGTTTTGTTTTGTTTCTTTGTTAATTAGGGTGTGCAGGGTGAATACGTGGTCTGTCATACGGTAATTTGGTAAAAAGACAATTTGACATTTGCTCAGTACATTGTTTTCATTGATGAAATGTACGAGTCTGCTGTTAATGATAATGCAGAGGATTTTCCCAAGGTTGCTGTTGACAAATATCTCACGGTAGTTATTGGGGTCAAATTTGTCTCCACTTCTGTGGATTTGGGTGATCAGTCATTGGTTCCAAATATTGGGGAAGATGCCAGAGCTGAGGATGATGTTAAAAAGTATACCCAATTGGAATTTGTGGTCTGTATATTTATCATTTCATTTAGGACCCCATCACACCCACAGGCCTTTTTGGGGTTGGAGGGTTTTGTATTTTGTCGTGTAGTTCATTCATTGTAATTGGAGACTCATTGGGTTCTGGTAGTCTTTAATAGTTTATTCTAAGATTTGCATTTGATCATGTATATGTTTTGCTGTTTGTTCTTTGTTATAGGGCCAAAAAGATTGAAGAAGTGGTTTATTCCATACATCTCCGTTTTGGATAGATAACTCTTTGTGTTGTTTGTTTAGTGTTTTCCATTTTCCCAGAAGTGGTTAGATTCTATGGATTCTTCAATTACATTGAGCTGATTTCTGACATACTGTTCCTTCGTTTTCCATAGTGTATTTCTGTATTGTTTTAGTGATTCACCATCTCTCTCTCTCTCTCTCTCTGAGCCATAGGAATGTAACATAGTAATGTAGGTTGCCATATACAGTGAGGGAAAAAAGTATTTGATCCCCTGCTGATTTTGTACATTTGCCCACTGAAAAAGACATAATCAGTATATCATTTTAATGGTAGGTTTATTTGAACAGTGAGAGACAGAATAACAACAAAAAAATCCAGAAAAACGCATGTCAGAAAATGTTATGAATTGATTTGCATTTTAATGAGGGAAATAAGTGCGTGACACAGTACTTTTTTCCAACAATTGTTTACAGACAGAACATTTCACTTATAATTCACTGTATCCCAATTCCAGTGGGTCAGAAGTTTACATACACTAAGTTGACTGTGCTTTTAAACAGCTTTGGAAAATTCCAGAAAACGATTTCATGGCTTTAGAAGCTTCTGATAGGCTAATTGACATAATTTGAGTCAATTGGAGGTGTACCTGTGGATGTATTTCAAGGCCTACCTTCAAACTCAGTGCCTCTTTGCTTGACATCATGGGAAAATCAAAAGAAATCAGTCAAGACCTCAGAAAGAAATTGTAGACCTCCACAAGTCTGTTTTTCCTTGCGAGCAATTTCCAAACGCCTGAAGGTACCACGTTAATATGTACAAACAATAGTATGCAAGTATAAACATCATGGGACCACGCAGCCGTCATACCGCTCAGGAAGGAGACGCGTTCTGTCTCCTAGAGATGAATGTACTTTGGTGAGAAAAGTGCAAATCAATCCCAGAACAACAGCAAAGGACCTTGTGAAGATGCTGGAGGAAACAGGTACAAAAGTATCTATATCCACAGTAAAACTAGTCCTATATCGACATAACCTGAAAGGCCGCTCAGCAAGGAAGAAGCCACTGCGCCAAAACCGCCATAAAAAAGCCAGACTATACGGTTTGCAACTGCACATGGGGACAAAGATCGTACTTTTTGGAGAAATGTCCTCTGGTCTGATGAAACAAAAATATAACTGTTTGGCCATAATGACCATTGTTATGTTTTGGAGGAAAAAGGGGGTGGCTTGCAAGCCGAAGAACACCATCACAACCATGAAGCACGGGGGTGGCAGCATCATGCTGTGGGGGTGCTTTGCTGCAGGAGGGACTGGTGCACTTCACAAAATAGATGTCATCATGAGGATGGAAAATTATGTGGATATATTGAGGCAACATCTCAAGACATCAGTCAGAAAGTTAAAGCTTGGTCGCAAATGGGTCTTCCAAATGGACAATGACCCCAAGCATACTTACAAAAGTTGTGGCAAAATGGCTTAAGGACAACAAAGTCAAGGTATTGGAGTGGCCATCACAAAGCCCTGACCTCAATCCTATAGAACATGTGTGGGCAGAACTGAAAAAGTGTCTGTGAGCAAGGAGGCCTACAAACCTGACTCAGTTAAACCAGCTCTGTCAGGAGGAATGGGCCAAAATTCACCCAACTTATTGGCAATGCTACCAAATACTAATTGAGTGTATGTAAACTTCTGACCCCTGGGAATGTGATGAAAGAAATAAAAGCTGAAAGAAATCATTCTCTCTACTATTATTCTGACATTTCACATTCTTTAAATAAAGTGTTGATCCTAATTGACCTAAGACAGGGAATTTTTACTAGGATTGAGTGTAAATGTATTTGGCTAATGTGTATGTAAACGTCTGACTTCAACTGTAGCTGCAAGGCAATACACAGGCACAACATGCAGGCACACTGAGGTAGAGTCCCAAATGGCACCCTATTCCCTATATAGTGCACTACTTTTGACCAGAGCCCTTTGTGGGACCTACTCAAAAGCAGTGCACTTAGGGGATAAGGTGCCGTTTGGGACACTGCCTGTCTGGTTGACTGCAACATGTTTCCTCCCTGTGTGGAATGACCCGTGGTCTCTATGATATAACAGCCTGATACACAGCAGACAGTACTCTGGGTGCAACATGTTTCCTCCCTGTGTGGAATGACCCGTGGTCTCTATGATATAACAGCCTGATACACAGCAGACAGTACTCTGGGTGCAACTCTTCTAGGGCACAGTCACCGGCTGTTGAACACAATTAATACAATTTGATTTGATTTGACGTTTACTTCATCTCTTAGCATGTTCACTGTCAGACATATCATGTTCACTGTCAGACATATCATGTTCACTGTCAGACATATCATGTTCACTGTCAGACATATCATGTTCACTGTAAGACATATCATGTTCACTGTCAGACATATCATGTTCACTGTCAGACATATCATGTTCACTGTCAGACATATCATGTTCACTGTCAGACATATCATGTTCACTGTCAGACATATCATGTTCACTGTCAGACATATCATGTTCACTGTCAGACATATCATGAACACTGTCAGACATATCATGAACACTGTCAGACATATCATGTTCACTGTCAGACATATCATGTTCACTGTCAGACATATCATGAACACTGTCAGACATATCATGAACACTGTCAGACATATCATGAACACTGTCAGACATATCATGTTCACTGTCAGACATATCATGTTCACTGTCAGACATATCATGAACACTGTCAGACATATCATGTTCACTGTCAGACATATCATGTTCACTGTCAGACATATCATGTTCACTGTCAGACATATCATGTTCACTGTCAGACATATCATGTTCACTGTCAGACATATCATGTTCACTGTCAGACATATCATGTTCACTGTCAGACATATCATGTTCACTGTCAGACATATCATGTTCACTGTCAGACATATCATGTTCACTGTCAGACATATCATGTTCACTGTCAGACATATCATGATCACTGTCAGACATATCATGTTCACTGTCAGACATATCATGTTCACTGTCACTCAGTCCTAACTAGGTCTGTGGCGTTCATAATATTTTGTCAGCCAGTGATTGTCAAGCAAATAGCTGCCGGTCTCACGGTAATTTACCATTAATTAACATAAACACATTTAGCATCTCCTGGCTTCCATGCATTGCCTACAAGCCACTGATGCAGACCTTTGGAACATCTACATTTAAAAAAGTCTAATAAATCCATTTAATATAGCCTACACCATCACAATAAATCAATTATTTCTGCCATGGAGTTGTTGGAGTGCTTAGACACTTTATTACTGCTTTAATACTGCTTTAATACTGCTTTAATACTGCTTTAATACTGCTTTAATACTGAATTATTACTGCTTTAATACTGTTTTAATACTGAATTAATACTGCTTTAATACTGCTTTAACACTGCTTTAACACTGAATTAACACTGAATTAATACTGAATTAATACTGAATTAATACTGAATTAATACTGAATTAATACTGAATTAATACTGCTTTAATACTGCTTTAACACTGAATTAACACTGAATTAATACTGAATTAATACTGAATTAATACTGAATTAATACTGAATTAATACTGAATTAATACTGAATTAATACTAAATTAATACTGAATTAATACTGAATTAATACTGAATTAATACTGAATTAATACTGCTTTAATACTGCTTTAATACTGAATTAATACTGAATTAATACTGAATTAATACTGAATTAATACTGAATTAATACTGAATTAATACTGAATTAATACTGAATTAATACTGAATTAATACTGAATTAATACTGCGATAGTCAATTTCAGAAGAACATAATAGCATACTCTGAGTTATCCTTGTGTTAGGTCCTGATCTGGCAATGCCATATGGCTGTGGGCTACACTAGTTCATTTAGCAGAAAAGATTTGCTTAGAATTCCGTGGCATTATTTTTATAGTATTTTATAGTATGAAGATACAATTGAATAGGTCTGAATAAAATTGAAAGGATATTTTCTCCAAATGATTTCTGAGGGAGTGTGCACATGTCTGTGTTGAGCGATTAACAAGGAAACAGGTCCTCCTGTACGCTTAATTTAGAGTTATTTATGCGACTTTAGTTGTGCTCTTCCATATAGCGCTGCTCTTCCATATAGTGATAATCTTCCATCCTATAGCGCTGCTCTTCCATCCTATAGCGCTGCTCTTCCATATAGTGATGCTCTTCCATCCTATAGTGA
>CM072228.1:55089159-55194159 GCA_036851935.1 Coregonus suidteri | reverse complement strand
GTCGGGGTGTCAAACTTTACATTATTCATAATGTAAGGGTTTGTACACTTTACATTATTAATCATGTCAGGGATATAAAACTTCACATTATTAATCCTGTCAGGAGGTAACTTTATATAATTCGTCCTGTCAAGAGGTAAACTTTACATGACTAATTCTGTCAGTATGTAAAACGTTATGTGATTTTATCATGTCAGGAGGTACATTTTATTATTTATCCTGCCAGAGGTAAACTGTATATAATTCATCCTGTCAAAGCCTGCAAACGTTACACTTATTAATCCTGTCAGGATGTAAACTTTACAGTATTCATCATGCCAAGGTGTAAACTTTTTAATTATTCATAATCTCATGATGTAACGTTGCATTAGTCATCATGTCAGGATGTAAACGTTACATGTTTCATCATGTCAGGATGAAAACTGTACGATATTCATCACGTCAAGGTGTAAACTTGTAATTATTTCATCATATCATGATGTAAACTTTACGTTGGTCATCATACAATGGTGTAAACTTTACAATATAACATCACGTCAAATGTGTAATTTTTACATATTTAATATTGTCATTAGGTTAACTTTACATTATTAATCCAGTCATTAGGTTAACGTTACATTACTAATCCTGTCATTAGGTTAACTTTACATTATTAATAACTTTACATTATTAATCCTGTCAGGAGGTTAACTTTACATTATTAATCCTGTCAGGAGGTTAACTTTACATTATAAATCCTGTCTGGAGGTTAACTTTACATTATTAATCCTGTCATTAGGTTAACTTTACATTATTAATTCTGTCAGGAGGTCAACTTCACATTATTAATCCTGTCATTAGGTTAAATTTACATTATTAATAACTTTACATTATTAATCCTGTCAGGAGGTTAACTTTACATTATTAATCCTGTCAGGAGGTTAACTTTACATTATTTATCATGTCATTAGGTTAACTTTACATTATTAATCCTGTCATTAGGTTAACTTTACATTATTAAATCCTGTCAGGAGGTTACTTTACATTATTAATCCTGTCAGGAGGTTAACTTTTACATTATTAATCCTGTTATTAGGTTAACTTTACATTATTAATCCTGTCAGGAGGTTAACTTTACATTATTAATCCTGTCAGGAGGTCAACTTCACATTATTAATCCTGTCAGGAGGTCAACTTCACATTATTAATCCTGTCATTAGGTCAACTTCACATTAACACCTGCTCTTTTCCATGACAGACTGACCAGGTGAATCCAGGTGAAAGCTATAAATCCCTTATTGATGTCACCTGTTAAATCCACTTCATCAGTGTAGATGAAGGGGAGGAGACAGATTAAAGAAGGATTGTTAAGCCTTGACACAATTGAGAAATGGATTGTGTATGTGTGGCCATTCAGAGGGTGAATGGACAAGACAAATTATTTAAGTGCCTTTTAACGGGGTATGGTAGTAGGGTGCCAGGAGCACCGGTTTGTGTCAAGACTGCAACACTGCTGGGTTTTTCACGCTCAGACAGTTTCCCTGTGTGTATCAAGAATGGTCCACCACCCAAAGGACATCCAGCCAACTTTACACAACTATGGGAAGCGTTGGAGTCAACATGGGCCAGCATCCCTGTGGAACGCTTTCGACACCTTGTAGAGTCCATTTCCCAACGAGTTGAGGCTGTTCTGAGGGCAAAAAGGGAGTGCAACTCAATATTAGGAAGGTGTGCTTAATGTTTTGTACACTCAGTGTATATGCTTTTCAGTCACAACTATTACAGATTATAAACTATTACAGATTAAATCCACCCCTCATCTTCTCTCAGCCAAGCCCATCTCGTAGAACCTCAGACCATCCCAACTATCTTAGTTTTCTCTCTTGATGCCGTATTTTTTCAACTGTGCTGTGATGTCTTACATTACAAAGGTATGGTGGATTTGTCTATTTCAGTTTCAAGCCACAATACGCTTGCTGAAAGGTGTAATACAAAACGAGCACAGCACGGCCATGAGCAATCTCCATAGACAAACCCTGGCAGTGGAATGCCACATACTGAAGGCTCAGTGACTTTCTTTCTTTTTTCCTTTTCTTTCCTTCTTCGTTCTTTTCCTTCTTCCTGACTTTCTCCGTGGTGGCACGCGTCATGGAATGCCTAACTTTCCAACAGGAGAAGGTCATTCCGTCAAATTTCTGATTTGCTTCCTGCCTGCTACACAAATGGTGTGAGTACTAATGTTATTGTGGAAGTGAAATGTCTCGGAGCAGACACACGCGGCTCAAGAGCCGTGCAGTGTAATGCCACACACAAGCTCACCGAGAACTAGGAACACGCTCGAGGACGTAGCTGAAGGCGCCGTTACGCGTAAAATTGTCTGTCCTCTCGGCTGCAGATCTGTCCTCGCTTCAGACTTGCAACCTCACTACAGTGTTCCCAAACTGCTCGCTGGAAGCAACGTCAACACAAGAACTGTTTTCGTACTGTGAGCTTTATGAAATGGGTTTCCAGCGCTGAGCAGCGCTCACACAAGCCTCAAGCTTTCACCAATGCCCACGCTTCGGCTGAGTTGATAAATTGCAGCATTCAAGCCAATTTAAATGCGCGAACTACACACCGCATATAAGAACCATGGGAAGGTGACTGGAATACTGTTTGAATACAAACAGTGTAGTTATTTCTCTCCATAAAGGCAGTCCAAACAGCTGCAAAACATCAGCAGAGAGACAAAGTGGAGTCTCGCAATTCCAAGCGTGCTCAGACAGCGACGTATGTGGCAGGGTCACACAGAACCATCACAGACTACAAAGGGAAAACCGGCCACGTCTCGGACAACCGACATCTTGCTACTCCAGGACACAGCTAAACACCTTGTTTTGCCCGCTTTGAGGATACACACCGTGCCGACCTGGACTGCGCGCCTGCTCCCAATGACTGTTGGCCCCTTCGTTCTACGTGGGCCTGACGTGAGTACGATATTTCAGCGTGTTAAACTCTCGCAAGGCTAGACCGGCCCCAGACGGAATCCCAAGCTGCGTCCTCAAAACATGCGTTTCACCACTGGTTGGAGTGTTTTACGGACAATATTCAATCTCCTCCCCTATTCCAGATCTGCTGTCCACCTTGCTTCAACTGTATTCAAGGATGTTCCACCATTGTTCCTGTACCCAAGAAAGCAAAGGTAACTGAACTATTCCGCCCCGTAGCGCTCACTTCTGACATCATGAGTGCCTTGATGTCAGACATCTAAAAAACTCTACCTTAACTGACACCCTAGACCCACTTCAATTTGCTTACCGCCCCAATAGATCCACACGACCTGCAATAATGCCATCACACTGCAACACTCCCTAATGCCAATCTGGACACGAGGAATAACCTATTTAGAATGCTGATTCATTGACTATAGCTCAGCCTTCACCACATAGTTACCCTCCAAGCTCAGCATTAAGCTCGGGCCTGGGTCTGAACCCCACCGCCCGAGTGCAACTGGGTCCCCTGGAACTTCCTGACGGGCCGGGCCCCAAGGTGGTTGAGGTAGGAAACAACACCTGCCACTTCCTCAACACAGGGGCCCCCACAAGGGTGCGTGCTCAGCCCCCCTCCTGTACTTTCCCTGTTCAACCAATACTGCGTGGCCACGTAATGCCTCAAACTCAATCAGCCAGTTTAGGCGGATGACTACAAAAACAGTAGTAGGCCTGATTACCAACAATGACGAGACCCCGCCTACGTGGAGGAGGTGAGGGCCCTGGCGGAGTGGTGCCACGGAAAATAACCTCGGCTCAACTCAAACATCAACACAAACAAAGAGGAGCTGATCGTGGACTTCATGAAACAGCAGAGTGAGCACGCCTGCTATCCACATCGACGGGACCGCTAGTGGAGAAGGTGAAAAGCTTTCAAGTTCCTCCTCGGCATACACTCACGACACATCTGTAATTGGTCCACCCACAACAGTACAGTGTGGTGAAGAAGGCGCAGACAGCGCCTCTTCAACCTCAAGGAGTTCTGAAGAAAATTCTGCTTTTGGCCCCTAAGATCCTCACAAACTTTTAACTAGATGCACAATTGCGAGCATCCTGTAGTCTGTATCACCGCCTGGTATTGGCCACTCTGCACGCGCCCGCAGCGAAACCTCATGGGCTCTCAGCAATAGGGTGGTGCGGTTCCTGGCCCAAGCCAAAGACGAAGATCACCAGGGGCACACTTGCCTGTGCCCTGATGTCGATCAGGAAGGCCAAAAAGATCATCAAGGACATCAACCACACTAGCCACGGCCTGTTTCACCCCGTTAACCATACCAGAGAGCGGAGGTCGAGTACAGGTGCATTAAAGCTGTGGACCCGAGAAGAAGAAAAGAAGAGAAGGCAAAAAGGGAATTGTTTTAACAAAAAGAGTGAGCCTTTCTTAATAATTCACCGAGGACCAGTTAGTGTTTAAAGTTTTGTATGGGTGAAGCTTTTTTTTAGTGAGAGGTTATATACATTCATATTTAAATAATTTTCAGCCACAAAAGTCATATTTATTATATAAAAGTAAGCACGTTTAGTTTTTGTCTAGTCTTGCCATATTGTTTTACCAAATACATGTATTAAAATTTTTTTTAAATTTGTAAAACAGTCCGTCATGTAGTAGTCCTAAGCTAAATACGTACACCGATAACTACGTTGACTAAAAGAGTTTTCATTAGTTGGTGATTTTTTTGTTTTTATTTGATTATTACAAGTTGACAAATTGGACCTTAAAGCTGAAGTAGAAAAATAAGTGCCCTTTTTTTCCATTGTGGGCGAAGATCTTGTCTAGTTTGGCAAACGTTCTATTTAAATGAGCTGTGGTAAGTTATTTTAATATCTTTAGGGATATGAATGCCAGTAACGTGTACTTCACAATCTGCCTCATTTTATTGGTAAACTACAAGGTAGTGTACATACTCATCTAAAAAACAATTTAACTTGTTGTATCTGAAATTCATCTTTAATTTTTAATCCAACATAGAAATGCTACCAAAACTAATTTACTACTGACTCCGTTACAGATGCCGTAGTCACCTCTGATTCACCAAACTATATTTTGAAAGGAGGAAGCCAAGTACTTTAAGCAATATCCTGCTTCCATCTCCACTAACCAAAGTTTAATTATTTAAACAAAAAAACAAAAATTTTTTTTTTTTTTTTTTTTTTTTTTTTTTTCCTATTAATAATTAATAGGCTGTATAACTGTAGAAACACTCCAGGAGAACTTCTCAAGAGAAGAGGAGGACTTCTTGATTCAATTTGAAGCTTTTAAGTCTCCCAGGAGGGCTGGATGGCACTACCCGTTTGAGGTGCCTCAGAGGACCGTTTATTTAGTCATGTTTTTAAACTCAACCGTCCCTAATAAAAATGGTAAAAAAAGATTATCAGATACTCAACAAGATGGTCCTGATTTCATTATCACTGAAACATGACCCAAGTGGTAAATTTAAAATCAAATCAAATTGTATTTGTCAACATACAGGTGTTTAGCAGATGTTAGTGGTCGGGTGTCGCGAAATCCTTGTGCTTCTCGCTCCGACAGTGTCAGTTAATATCTAACAAGTCATATCTTAAACAGATTTCACAACATCTACCACAATACGACACACATCTAAGTAAGGAATGTGAATTTAAGAAGCTATAGATATATTTCAGACAGCAATGACATGAGTCGGCATGGACTAAGATACAGTAGAATATTATAGATAGAAGCCGTATATACATATGAGATGAGATAAGGCTAGGATACAGTATTGTAGACATTATTACAGTGACTAGTGTTCTATTTTCTTAAAGTTGCCAGTAATTTTCATAGGGCCGCAGCACCTCTAAGGTGCTAGTGAGGGCCTATTTTAACAGTCTGATGGCCTTTGCCATAGAAGCTGTTTTTCATTCTCTCTGTCCCCAGCTTTGATGACACCTGTACCGGACCTCGCCTTCTGGAATGAATAGCGGGGTGACAGCAGTGGCTCAGGTGATTTGATGTCCTTGATGATCTTTTTGGCCTTCCTGTGCATCGGGTTCTGTAGGTATCCTGGAGGGCGAGTAGTTTTCCCCCGGTAATGTGTGCGTTCGGGTGAGCTGCCGGTTGCCGTGTACCATGCTGTGATACAGCCCGACAGGGATGCTCTCAGTGTGTGCATCTGTTAAAAGTGTGTGAGGGTTGTTAGGGTGCCAAAGCCAAATTTCTTCAGCCTCCTGAAGTTTTGAAGAGGTTCTGTTTTCCCCGTTCTTTCAAACACACTGTCCCTGCGTGGGTGGACCATTTCAGTTAAGTCCAGTGATGTGTTATTCCGAGGAACTTGAAGCTTTTCACCTTCTCCACTGCGGTCCCGTCGATGTGGGATAGGGGGGTGGCTCCCTCTGCTGTTTGCCTGAAGATCCATGATCAGCTCCTTTAATTGTAAACTGCCAATAAAAGAATCCATGTCGCACTTAAAAAATTGGAGGAGGCCGCTTACACTTCAGCAAAGTGCATAGTTTCTTAGCCTTAAAAAGGATAATGTCGTATATTATTCATCCTAATCAGACAGGTTTTTTTTACATGGAATTAATTAAGAGATAACATAAGAACAAATACTGAAAACAATAGAACACTATTAAAAATTCTGGGAATACAGGCCCTCGTATTTCATCGCTGAACTTTGGAGAGGCCTTTTGATAAAGTACGACTGGAATTTATATATAAATGTCCTGGAATATTTCAAATTTGTGGAGAAAATCTCTTATAACATGTGTTACAGTTATATATAGTAACCCCTAGGTGTAAAATATTAAATAATGGCTTACTTTCTTATGAATTTTTAAAACTGTCCAGGAGGAGTGAAACAAGGGTTTCCACTATCAGCATATCTATTTATTATGGCCGATAGAAATTTTAGCACTTTATGAGATGGCAGCCATTTTAAGCTGGCTCCCTAACCAATTGTGCTATTGTGTGTGTTTTTTGTGTGTTATTTGTAACTTATTTTGTACATAATGTTTCTGCCACTTATGACCGAACAAAGCTTCTGGATGAAAATGTTTTCTTTAATGAGTCGGACACTAAGGATTTTTCTTCCAGACAACCCCGACAAGGCCCAAATCCCAGTCATGGCGCATTAGAACGAGATTGGAGATAACCTGGAACATGTGGTCGGGGGTGCCCTGTAAGGCTCCCGGACAGCGGCGATGTTCTCTACCCTGCAGTCCCATTAGCCAATGTACAATCCTTGGATAACAAAATAGATACGAACTACGATCATTATATCCTACCCCAACGGGACATAAAAAACTGTAATATCTTACTTGTTTTCACCGAGACGTTGGCTGAACGACGGACATGGATAACATAGCAGCTGGCAGGATCAACCGTGCCATTGGCAAGACAGAACAGCTGCCATCGGTAAGACAAGGGGGGGGCGGTCTGGTGTATATTTGTTAACCAAAGCTTGTGCACAAAATCTATATTAAAGAAGTGTCAAGGTTGTGCTCGCCTGAGGTAGAGTATCTCATGATAAGCTGTAGATCGCACACCATTTACCAAGAGAGTTTTTCACTATATATTTTGGAGCTGGTCCTTTGTACCCACCACAAACCGATTCTGGCACTAAGACCACAACTCGATGATCCTGTATAGAGGCCATGAAGCAAAACAGGCAAACACTGCATCCAGATGCGGGCGCTCCTAGTGGCCCAGGGACTTTTAATGCAGGGAAAACTAAATCCGTTTCACCTAATTTCTACCACAATGTTAAATGTGCCAACCATAGAAAAAAAAAAACTCTAGACGTCACCTTTACTCCACACTCAGGAGACGCATACCAATCTCTCCCTCGCCCTCCCATGTTTGCCAAATCTGAACAATTCGTAAATCCTCCTGATTCCTGCTTAGACAAGCAAAAAACTACAGCATGAAGCACCAGTGACCTCGGTCATAAGAGAGTGGTTCATATGAACGCAGATGCTAAGCTACATGGACTGTTTTTGGTAGCACAGACTGAATATGTTCCAGGGATTCTTACGATGGATACATTGGACGGAGTACAAACCCACATCATTCACATGGCTTCATCAATAAGTGCATCAATGACGTCGTCCCCCACAGTGACAGTACATACATACCCCAACCAGAAGCCATGGATTACAGGCAACATCCGCACTGAGCTAAAGGATAGAGCTGCCGCTTTCAAGGACCGTGACTCTAAACCGGACAAACTTATAAGAAGTCCCGCTATGGCCCCTCCGATGCACCATCAAACAGCAAAGCGTCAAATAGTATATGCAACACTGAAGCATGCATGAGAGCATCAGCTGTTCCGGACGACTGTGTGATCAAAGCTCTCCGTAGCCGATGTGAGTAAGACCTTTCACAGGTTCAACATTCACAAGGTCGCCAGGGAAACAGAAGAACGGATTACCAGGGGACGTGTACTCCGAGCATGCGCTGACCAACTGGCAAGTGTCTTCCACTGACATTTTCAACATTTCCCTGACTGAGTCTGTAATACCAAAATGTTTCAACCAGACCACCATAGTCCCCCTGTGCCCAAGAACACTAAGGTAACCTGCCTAAATGACTACCGACCCATAGCACTGACGTCTGTAGCCATGACAGTGCTTTGAAAGGCTGGTCCATGGGTTTCACATCATAACACCATCATCCCAGAAACCCTAGACCCACTCCAATTTGCATACCACCCCAACAGATCCACAGATGATGCATGCAATCTCTATTGCACTCCCACACTTTCCCTTTCCCACCTGGACAAAAGGACCACCTACATGAGAATGCTATTCATTGACTGCAGCTCAACATTCAACACCATAGTGGCCCTCAAAGCTCATCACTAAGCTAAGGACCCCTGGATTAACCCCTCCCTCTGCAACTGATCCTGGACTTTCCTGACGGGGGCCGCCCCCAGGTGGTAAGGGTAGGTGACAACATACCTGCCACGCTGATCCTCAACCACGGGGGCCCCCTCAGGGGTTGCATGATCAGTCCCCACCTGTACTGTCCCTGATCACCCATGACTGCATGGCAGGCACGACCTATCCAACACCATAATTAAGTTTGCCGACCAACACAACATTGTGTAGGCTGATACACCGACAACGATGAGACAGCCTATAGGGAGGTGGTCAGAGACCCTGCCGTATGGTGCCAAGATAACAACCTCTCCTCACGTGAACCAATACAAAGGATCTGATTGTGGGACTACATGAAAAAAAGAGGACTGAGCCGACCCCATTCTCATCGACAGAAGGCTTAGTGGAGCTGGTCGAGAGTTTTCAAGTTCCTTGGTTCCTCCACATCACCAACAAACTATAGTGGTCCAAAAACACAACCAAGACAGTCGTGAAGAGGGCACGACAAAGCCCTATTCCCCCTCAGTGAGACTGAAAAGATTTGGCATGGGTCCTCAGTCCTCAAAAAACTTCTACAGCTGCACCATCGCGCGCATTCCTGACTGGTTGTCAATCCACTGCCTGTATGGCAACTGCTCCAGCATTCCGACTGTACGGCACTACAGAGGGGTATTGCGTACTGCCCAGTACATTCAAACCGGTTCAAGCTTCCTGCCGGAACCAGGAACCTCTTAACCAGAGACCAGGAGCGGTGTCAGATGAAGGCCAGCGTACGTGCCATCCAGACCATTCTATATACCAGGCGGTGTGTCGGTCGTGCAGTGGGGGAAGGCCCAAGCTTCCCTGCCCAACCAGTGACCTCCTCCTCTATACAAATACCAGTGCGGTGTCAGAAGTGAAGGGGATGGGGTCCCAGCTTCCTGCCAACCAGTACCTCTATACCTGCCTGGTGTCATAGGAAAAAAAACGCGCCCAAGGCTTTCTGGCCAACCAGGACCTGCTATCCCATGCGGTGTCAGAGGAAGGCCCCCTAAAAGACTCCACGCCACCCTAGTAATAGACTGTTCTCCCCTCTGCTACCACACGGCAAGCGCTACCGGAGCGCCAAGTCTAGGTCCGAAAGGCTTCTTAACACACTTCTAATCTACCCCAAACCCCCATAAGGCTCCACTTCCAGCTTCAACCCACCCTCAAAACCCCCCCCCCCCCCCCCCCCTTTTTTACGGCTGCTGCCTACTCTCTGTTATTAATGTATTCATTAGGAATTCCTTTTAAAAAGTTTGACTGTACGTATTACCGTTAATTTACTCGCCTAACTGTGATCCACCCGCAACATATTGGCTCTGTACCGGTAACCCACCCCTGTATAGCCTAGCCTCTCCCTACTGTTATTCAACATTGACTCTGTACCGTACCAACCAGGTAACCCCCTGTTATATAGCCTCCCTACTGTTATTTTCACATTGACTCTGTATACCGGTAGCCCCCTGTATCTAGCCTCCCCTACTGGTTATTATCACATTGAACTCTGTACCGTACCGTACCCCCTGTATATAGCCTCTCTACTGTTATTTTACTGTTGCTCTTTAATTATTTTTTATTTTTGTTTTTTACTACTTAACGCTTACTTTTCTTGAAAATGCATTGTTTGGTTAAGGGCTTGTAAGTAAGCATATTCACTGTAATGTCCTTAACAACTGTTGTATTTCGGCGCATTTGACAAATAAAAAGGTGATTTGATTTTGAGTATAATCCAAGTCCAAAACAATAATATCAACGGCCCTATAAAACACCAGACCAGGGCTTTTAAAAAACCACAAGTTTTTTTCATGTTTTCTTTTTAAATCCCACAATTTTGAATCGCCTCCACAGCCTTCATAGGATGATACTAAATGCTTTATTCTTCTACCTCGTCTGGATTACCAACCAAATTATTGTAAGTGTAACTCTATTATGTATTCGGATTGCTACAAAATACAACTTTTACATTACCATTTGTTTACCAATATCAGATTGTCTGATGAAACGGTGAAGTGGAACATAACTAGTACCGGTGATTCCTATCCCAAAGAAGTAAATTCCTCATTAACAAAAAAAGTAATAGTTAGCCAAAAATAAATAAGATTTGCTACTCATGGAAAGTAAAATACCTTTCTATTTGTGGAACAAATCCCCCTGATTAACTCTTTTAGGTCATAATCCCCCAGTTTAAACCTGTTGCCTCTCATGGGCCCTGCCGTACATCTGGGTACTCTACAGGAAGAATGTTCCTTTTTTTTTTTCTTCCTTTCCTCCCCTTGTAATTCAGGAATTTACTACTACTCGACCTCGTCACTTTCGGTTAGTAGAAATCGAAATATCTACAAATTTTGCTTTGCTATTTTTAAAACAAGAAGCCATAGAAAGTTGGATGCATTTTCATTTTAATCCAACTCCACCATAAAAGACAGAGCCAATACTACAAGACAAAACGTATGGTTAAACTCAAATAGACTGAGTTGATAAAAAAACTATAATAAAAAAAGTATAATACGTTGTAACGTATATCATAATGAGGAGTGTTGGAGTTATGGGTCAAACATGCAGCTAGCTACATACAAAAATACAGTGCATTATTTTTTTCTATATCCGGAAAAGTATTCAGTCTCAGAACCGCCCTTTGCCCTGGACTTTTTTTTTCCACCATTTTTGTTACTTTACCGCTTATTCCTAAATTGATTAAATGTATAGCACCCAAAGCAAAAACAAGGTTTTTTAGAAAAATGAGGCACATAAAAAAAAAAATGAAAAAAAAAAAAATGACAAAATATTACAATTCATCCACAGCCTTATTCTAAAATGGATTACATGTGTCCCGTCATCAAACCTAGCACACAATATCCCATACTGACAAAGCGAAAACAGTTTTTATAGAAATAAAAACTGCAATTATCAACATTCACATAATGTCTTCCCATAAGTATTCCGACCCTTTACTCAATCCACTTTTGTTGAATCCCCTTTGGCAGCGATTACAGCCTTGATTCTTCTTGGGTTATGACGCTACGAAGCCTTGCACAACGCTGTATTTGGGGAGTTTCTTCACAATTCTTCTCTGGCAGATCCTCTCTCAAGTTCTTTCAGGGTAGATGGGGAGCGTCGCTGCACAGCTATTTTCAGGTCGCTCCAATGCACTGTATGTGGAAATGTCTTCTCTAACCCAAATTAATCCACCAACTAATTGCCTAGCATTACTGCAAATGGGAAGAATGAAAGTGGAAGGGGGAGAAATTACGGAAACTTGTCTGTCGGCCCTGCATTAAAGACCAAAGTGGTCTAAAGAAAAATTGACTGCTGTGCCATTATAGATTGCACATAGTTTGGGAAGAGATTTTCAATGTACCGATTCCATTGCACATGGTTTAATGAACGGAGACACCACAACACCTTTTGCATTCAAAACTATCCGAGTTTTCAATGTAAAATGAATATACAAAAATTCTTTCCACCGAAAACAATAGAATGTTATATACAGTGGGGAGAAGCAAAATATTTGATACCCTGGACGATTTTTTAGGTTTTCCCACTGCCAGGTATAATAAAATTACTGATATGACAGTTGAGGACGTGACTACAATTACAGAATGTGTTGTAATTACATTAAAACGATCCCGCTCGCGAATAGTTGCTTTCGACTATGGACAGATGGTTATTCAGTTGAGTATGATCTCCTCTCCTCCTTGGACCACATGCTGATTTCCACAACCTGGGGATTTCATGTACATTCTAGGGTGAGGTTAAAGATGCCAATGTTAATGGAGGAGGAATGCTGTCCTGCAGCTAATTGTGTAGTGAGGCAGGGGTTATAGATCATCAGGGTACCGGGATGTTTTTGACATCAATTTGCATTGTTGAAGAACGCTCTAAAACAAACGCACCTCTGAGACAGAGAAGAGGGCAAGACAGGAGAAACCTGTCGAGGTCTTGAGAGCCGTCAGGTAATTTACCAGGGGGCTCATGTTGACCCGTTAACCCTAATCAAAAATAATGCATACAGAAATGTTTTGATTAAAAGACTTCGGATAGAGGTTCTCGTCAGTTACCATCTGTGAGTCCAACCGAGCTGTTTGTTAGGGCCCGAATGTGTAGAGTCTCTCTTGATAAGAGCGTCTGCTGAATGTGCCGTAAAAATTAAATGTAAAATGTGGTCAATGTAGGGAGCCTGTCAAATTTTTTGCACTCGCTCCCTTTTCACGTACTATGCCAAATTTGGAAGGATTATTCAGGATTATCAGGCATTAAATTTGAGGTATTTGTCTGCTTTTCAGTCATAAGCCACCCCCTGAGGTATCCCGATGCCTGTTTAAAAGGGCATCCAATCCAAAATCATCACTGAATCAGACCTTACCTTGCTTTAGCCACAAATCCCCCCATTTTTCATATATTCCTTCCTTATGATTTCAGTTTTCCCTCCTCTCTCTGCTTCTTCGCTGTGGGCCTCCTGCTTCTTCTCTTCTTCCTGTCTCTCTGTCCTCCTGCCTCTGTCTCTTCGCTGCCCCTTCATATCAAGTATTGGTCAAAAGAAGGTCTTGTTAGCATACAACACTCCTGGAATTGTGGGAAGTAAGAAAAAGGCTAATATCAACATCATGGTATGAATTCTATTTCTTTTATTTTTTATTCTATTACTATTCCATTCCGATGCTAATATAATAATGTTAAAAAACATTGAGTATCAACTAAACTGCTTTCCAGTTTCTTTTCAATTATTGATAACTAACGTAGTTTTAGTAATTGTAAACCACCTCCCTTACAACAGGCAACAGCACAGTGAGAACACTCACTCCTATATAATGTAAGGCAAAAAACACAGAAACAGAAGCATTAAAATGATGTGAGTGTTTTGGTTAAAGAAAGGATCAAAGGGAGAAACCTTGATTTGAAACAAATTGGGAACAATCTTGAAGTAAGATTCCTAGGTATTTACATAAATTCCTGAGATGAATCAAGTTAGAGTCTCGGTTCAGTCACCCATACGCACAATTCAGATTTGAAATTCTATGGACAATAATTCAAAATACAATCCAATGGGAAAGTAATTTTGCTTTGAAAGTTGATGAACTTGTAAACTCACTTTTGAGAAAATGTTTTGGTACACCCACTGGAGAGCTCTTCTTTGTCTACACCCATTCAGCATCGTTCACACCCTCTTAAGCTTTAGCCCCACCCATCTCTTTAAGGGTTTGATCTGAGCGTTCTGTAGAAACAACAGAAGTGAAGCAGCCAAGCTAACTGGCTAGCTACTTCCAACACAGAACAGCTCACTGAACATTACTCACCCTAGCAGAGCTGGTTAGGCTATTATGTTATCCAGAGCATTGGTGACTGCAACTGTGCTGTCAGATTGTCTGTTCGGAAATTCAAAACGTGTCGCTGTCGGAGCGCTCATTTAGTGTGAAGCTATGCGTGCCCCACCACGGTCTCTCCATTTAATGACATTATGTGAAGCTATGCGTTGCCCCCACCACGGTCTCTCCTTTAATGACATATCCTTCACATACATCTCTGTCACCATGGCAACCAACCAAAGTGAGTAAGCTGAACATTTGTCTTGGGGGGCCTGACCCTGTTTTCACATGCAGCTGCCTACCCCTCTCCCCCAACAACATCCCCCCCTCACCCCACATTCCCTCTACCCCTCCCTCTCTCCTCTTAAACCAAACCGGGCTAACCTATAGTCTGTCTGTGGGCTGGCTCCTCTCCCTCTCTCCTCTAAACCAAACCGGGCTAACCTATAGTCTGTCTGTGGGCTGGGCTCCTCTCCCCTCTCCTCTACATTTTAGTCATTTAGCAGACGCTCTTCTCCAGAGCGACTTACAGTTAGTGAGTGCATACATTTTCATACTGGTCCCCCGTGGGAATCGAACCCACAACCCTGGCGTTGCAACCACCATGCTCTACCAACTGAGCTACACGGGACTGTCTTCTCTCTCCTCTCATCTCCTCCACCCCAAACCTCCCCTACACTGGAATTAACACAGCACGCCTCTGAATGGGGCTCTCCCCTAAAAGTCTGTAGTCTCCCCCCTAAACAAATTGTGGGCGTTCTCACCCTGATCAGGCGTTAGTCTGGGATCTCCCAAAACAAGAAAGTCGGGGCTCTAGAAGAGGCCTGAGTTATCATATTGAAATTCTGAGTTGGATGATCATTCAAAACTATTTTTCCCAGTCTGAGCTAATTTATTTCCAAGTTCCCAGTTGTCTTTGAAAGCACTGAAGTCGGAAGTCGGAGTTTCCGGGTTCCCAGTCCCGATTTCCCAGTTGTTTTGAACGCGGCAAAAATCCCAATCCATACTGATTGTCATAGTTTTACTTTTAGTTTTTCTCTTAGGATTGAACATGTGAATGATAAGACTTTGTACTGTATCATAGCTTCAATCGACAGAATGCCAAGAGCTGTTATCGAGGCAAAGGGCGGCTATTTGAAGAATCTCAAATATAAAATATATTTTGATTTGTTTAACATTATGAAATAACTATGTGTTATTTCATAGTTTTGATGTCTTCACTATTGTTCTCCAATGTAAAAAATAGTAAAAATAAAGAAAAACCCTTGAATGACTAGGTAGTGTATGTCCAAACTTTTGACTGGTGCTGAACATGGGTGAACGCTTCTCCCTCTCTGTCACAGATGCCATGGTTGCCCTTAGTTTGGTGTTTTAAACAAACGCCTTATTTGTTCTCTTTTCGACTCCCTCCATATATTTGCATCAAACGCCAGAATTTTTTCTCCATCCCTTGCTGTCTACTGCGCTTCCACTGGGCTTTCCCATTGTTGATTGCCATTTCTCCCCCATCACTCCTCAGAATTTTTTTTTTAAAACCTAATCAGGATTTCCTCATCGTCCGATCATTTTCAAGTCAGAGAGAGTCAGCATGGCACGATCGTCCTCCAGAAAGTGAAAATAGCTACACTTTTGCAGTTTTTAAAATTCTTTCAAAAAACCCGCTAAAAAAGGGTTATCGCACATACTGAACGCTCATGTTATAGACAGAAGCACGCTAATTGCGACCAATCCAAACTCACTCCTCTCTCGACATGTACATCCCATCCATTATCGTCAGCATCATGGCTAGCGGGAAGAGTACCCCCGTCTTTTTTCGTGCTAAACGAACTAGGTCTCATAATTTAACCATTTTATTTGTCATATACAGATGGCATACAATTTTGTTATTAGGCACGTGAAAGTTCGCATGCTCCGAAGGCATTTTCCTGCCCCAAAATCTATTTGTTATTAATAAAAAATTTTACACGTCAAATGCCTCTCCTGTGAAGTAGTGACCTGTAACATATGCTGTTTCCTGAAACGAGTCACACATTAAAATAGAATAAAAAGACGCCAATTTAGAAAATTTGACATAAGCTCACCTTCCTGGAATTCAGTCACAAATGGCACCCTGTATAGTGCAACTCTTTCAACCAGAGCACGATGGGGTTGCCATAACTGGAGTCAGCCACTGTGGAGAGATACACTGCATATAACCACTGTGGAGAGATACCTGCATATAACCACTGTGGAGAGATACACTGCATATAACACTGTGGGAGAGATACACTGCATATAACCACTGTGGAGAGATACACTGCATATAACCACTGTGAAGAGATACACTGATAGACCATGTGGGAGGATACACTGCATATAACCATATGTGGAAAGATACTCTTGCATGTAACCACTGTGGCAAGATACACTTGGTATATTCTGTGGAGAGCTGAGCTGTGCATGTAACCACTGTGGGAGATACATGCATATAACCATGTCAGATACACTCATATCAACCACTGTGGAAGACTCACTGCTGTAAGTCAGTCTGGTCTAGAATTCACAGTGGAGCCAGCATAAAAAAAAAAACGTGACCACGTGTGTGAAAGTGACACCAGTGGCAATGTGACTGGGATGGGCTGGGGCTGGGCTGTAGGGCTGGGCTGGGGATGTCTCTGAATGATCAGGACTGTGTGTGTGTGTTTCAAGTTTTATTAGTCACAATGTAGCCAGGCATACGTGCATCGTCCAATGACAGACTGCAGGTTGACTGGCATGCAATGGGGCTGAGCTATACCAACATAAAGTAAATGTAGCCTGAATAGAATAGACATTTTAGCATAATGTGTGGTAATAACAAGTTTTAAAAGAACCGTATGTTATAGTCCGATAATTACATAGTGTATTGGGAAAGATCAGGATGGGGGGAGGGGGCAGGTACACTCAATTGCAACACAATTGAAAGATAAATATAAGAGCAGGGTGTAACAAACAAATAAAGTAAATGTTGGAGGCATAGTTATAACCACTTAGTATAATATAAACAAGAAGAACCATTTATAGCACTGCATATTTGAGAGATATGTGTATTGTCAGCATATGGGCGGGGGGCGGGGGGGGGGGGGTGTGGGGGATTCTGGTGGGATTGGGGGTGTAAACCACGTGTTGGGGGGGATGTGTGGCAGTGTATAAACTGAGTGTAGTATAATATAGAGTCTGGTAGCAGCAGTGTGATTGTGTAGCATGAATGTATATGTGTGTGTATGTCTGTAGTGTGTGTGCGTGTGTGTGTGTGTGTGTGTGGTGTGTGTGTGTGTGTGTGTTGTGTGTGTGTGTGTGTGTGTGTGTGTGTGTGTGTGTGTGTGGTGTGTGTGTTGTGTGTGTGTGTGTGTGTGTGATGTGTGGTGTGTGTGTGAGTGTGTGTGTGTGTGTGTGTGAGTGAGTGAGTGAGCGTGAGTGAGTGATTGAGTGAGTGCCTGTGTTGCTAAGGTGCGGAGTCCAGGTGGTCAGTTCCAGTTCAGAAGTGTCCAGCAGTCTGATGGCTTGTAGATAGAAACTGTCTCTGAGCCTGTTGGTATCAGACCTCATGCTCCGGTACAGTCTGATGGCTGGCAGATATTAACTGTCTCTGGAGCCTGTTGGTATCAGACCTCATGCTCAGATACCATACTGCCCGACGGTAAAGGAGAGAACAGCTCGTGTCTGGTTAGAGTCCAGGCCGCGACCGGGGAGACCCCATGGGCCGCGGCGCACAATTGGCCCAGCGTCGTCCAGGTTAGGGGAGGGTTTGGCCGGCAGGGATGTTCTTGTCCCATCGTGCACTAAGCGACTCGGTGGTGGGCCAGGGCGCAGTGCACGCTGACACGGTCCCAGGTGTACAGTGTTTCCTCCGACACATTGATCTGTTGGCTTCCGGGTTAAGCGGGCATTGTGTCAAGAAGCAGTGCGGCTCGGTTTGCAGTGGGTAGTGTTGTTTCGTGAGGACGCACGGCTCTCGACCTTCGCCTCTCCCGTGTCCGTATGGGGAGTTGCAAGACTGTAACTACCAATTGGATACCAGAAGTTGAGGATAAAATAAATAAATAAAGACGCTGTTGCGGCCTCTTGACAAGAGTGGTGGTGTTTGTTGGTCCACGTCAAGCTCCTCGGTGATGCTGACTCTCTCTACTGTAGTCCTGTTGAGGTGGATCGGGGCATGTTCCCTCTGCTTCCTGAAGTAAATAATCAACACCTATGTTTTGTGTGGTGTGTGTGTGTGTGTGTGTGTGTGTGTGTTTGTGTGTGTGTTTGTGTGTGTGTTTGTGTGTGTGTGATGTGACAGAGTGGGATGGGTTTGGTCTGTCTGTCTGTGTATCTGTCTGCCTGTCGGTGTGGCTGTCAGCTAGTCTGTCTGTCAGCCTAAATGTGTGTCTGTCTGTCTGTCTGTCTGTCTGTCTGTCTGTCTGTCTGTCTGTCTGTCTGTCTGTCTGTCTGTCTGTCTGTCTGTCTGTCTGTCTGTCTGTCTGTCTGTCCGGTGTGTCTGCTGTGTATGTCTGTCTGTCTGTCTGTCTGTCTGTCTGTCTGTCGTCTGTCTGTCTGCTGTCTGTCTGTCTGTCTGCCTGCCTGCCTGTCTGCCTGTCTGTCTGTCTGTCTGTCTGCCTGCCTGCCGTATGCCTGTCTGTCTGCCTGTCTGGCCTGCCTGTCCTGTCTGTCTGTCTGTCTGTCTGTCTGTCTGTCTGTCTGTCTGACTGTGTCTGACTGCTGCCCTGAGCATGCATCCCTGACTCACTTCTGTTTATATAACAGTTAACCAGTCAGGTCTGGTTAGCATCGGTGATGGTAGCATGTTAGTCACTCAAATAACAGTTAACCAGTCAGGTCTGGTTAGGATCGGTGATGGTAGCATGTTAGTCACTCAAATAACAGTTAACCAGTCAGGTCTGGTTAGCATCGGTGATGGTAGCATGTTAGTCACTCAAATAAAAGTTAACCAGGCAGGTCTGGTTAGCATCGGTGGTGGCAGTATGTTGGTGAATGTTTGTGATGACGGTTGTGAATGTTTATGGTGATGACGATGGTGAATGTTTATGGTGATGATGGTGGTGAATGTCTATGGTGATGATGGTGGTGAATGTCTATGGTGATGACAGTGGTCAGTGGCACAGTGGTCTAAGGCACTGCATCTCAGTGCTTGAGGCGTCACTACAGACCCCCTGGTTCGATTCCAGGCTGTATCCCCATCCGGCCGTGATTGGGAGTACGATAGGGCGGCGCACAATTGGCCCAGCGTCGTCCGGGTTTGGCCGGTGTAGGCCGAAATTGTAAATAATAATTTGTTCTTAACTGACTTGCCTAGTTAAATAAAGGGAAAACATTTTTTTTACAAAATGACGGTGGTGAATGTCTATGGTGATGACGGTGGTGAATGTTTGTGATGATGGTGGTGAATGTTTATGGTGATGACGGTGGTGAATGTCTATGGTGATGACGGTGGTGAATGTTTATGGTGGTGAATGTTTATGGTGATGACCGGTAGTGAATGTTATGGTTTATGGTGAATATTGGTGATGACGGTGGTGAATGGTGATGACTGTGGTGAATGTCTATGGTGGATGACGGTGGTGAATGTCTATGGTGGTGAATGTTTATGGTGATGACGGTGGTGAATGTCTATGGTGATGACGGTGGTGAATGTTTATGGTGGTGAATGTTTATGGTGATGACGGTGGTGAATGTTTATGGTGATGAACGGTGGTGAATGGTTTATGGTGATGACGGTGGGTGAATGTTTATGGTGATGACAGTGGTGAATGTTTATGGTGATGACGGTGGTGAATGTTTATGGTGATGACGGTGGTGAATGTTTATGGTGGTGACGGTGATGAATGTTTACGGTGATGACGGTGGTGAATGTTTATGGTGATGACAGTAGTTGAAAGTTTATGGTGATGACGGTGGTGAATGTTTATGGTGACGCAATCCTTGTCCCCTGAAGAGGCACCACGCTCTTTTGCATTATACCAATTAACCCATTTTTTATTTTTTATTTAACCAGGTAAGCCAGTTGAGAACAAGTTCTCGTTTACAACTGCGACCTTTGATCTACAGTATAGTGTAAATGAGAATACCATGTGTCCTGTTGTTCGTGGAATGGTACAACACCGTCATTTAACTGTATGACACGTTTCTATTCAGATGACTGAAACGCTGCCTGTAGCCTGCTTCCATTCTGGTGATGGTGACTCACATTGTGAGTAATCAATCTATGAATCCATATGAATAATGTAGGCCTAGTTAGTCTGCCTAGTAGTCCACTATTATCATCTAATCCTATTGATTTCTCATATCTCATGTCTAATCCTATTGATTTCTCATATCTCATGTCTAATCCTATTGATTTCTCATATCTCATGTCTAATCCTATTGATTTCTCATATCTCATGTCTAATCCTATTGATTTCTCATATCTCATGTCTAATCCTATTGATTTCTCATATCTCATGTATAATCCAATTGATTTCTCATATCTCATGTCTAATCCAATTGATTTCTCATATCTCATGTCTAATCCTATTGATTTCTCATATCTCATGTCTAATCCTATTGATTTCTCATATCTCATGTCTAATCCTATTGATTTCTCATATCTCATGTATAATCCAATTGATTTCTCATATCTCATGTATAATCCTATTGATTTCTCATATCTCATGTCTAATCCAATTGATTTCTCATATCTCATGTCTAATCCTATTGATTTCTCATATCTCATGTCTAATCCTATTGATTTCTCATATCTCATGTCTAATCCTATTGATTTCTCATATCTCATGTCTAATCCAATTGATTTCTCATATCTCATGTATAATCCTATTGATTTCTCATATCTCATGTCTAATCCTATTGATTTCTCATATCTCATGTCTAATCCTATTGATTTCTCATATCTCATGTCTAATCCTATTGATTTCTCATATCTATCTGGTGGTATGTTGATATTTTACCCACTATGGGACGGTTTTCCAGACACAGAATAGGCCTGTTTCTGGATTAAAAAGCTATTTCATCTGAGATCTGTTTTAAGTCTAGGTCTAATATGTGTCCAGGAAACCCGCCCTATATGGTTCCCTCCTCTTTCATTATCACGTGAACTACCTTGTATTTAGACTCATTGAGATTCCCTTTACGCTTCCTTCTCATGCTACTGATAAAATAAGATCAGATTGTGATCTAGTGCCCTCTGCTGTTCATTTTGTGTAAATACAGCTATGAAGGATATTTCTGGTTTATATGAACATCTTGGGACATATGTAGAAACACACATCAAATGTGATGTCATACAATATATAAAACACAGGTATTGAGATATAATCTGCCTAAATATGTGGACAGGATATGAGGATATTGACCCTCAGTAATCGCCCCTTAGGGCCACCCAAGGACATGCCCCCGGGCCAGTCTGGGGCACTACCCGGCCACCCTAGGACATGCCCCCGGGCCAGTCTGGGGCACTACCCGGGCCAGTCTGGGCCACTACCCGGGCCACCCTAGGACATGCCCCCGGGCCAGTCTGGGCCACTACCCGGGCCACCCTAGGACATGCCCCCGGGCCAGTCTGGGGCACTACCCGGGCCACCCTAGGACATGGCCCCGGGCCAGTCTGGGGCACTACCCGGGCCACCCTACCCCGGGGACATGGCCCCGGGCCAGTCTGGGGCACTACTCCTGCTGGGGTTTTACTGGGTTTCGAAGTGTCTGAAATATTTAAGAGCAGACAAGATCATATTTTGTGTCCCAAATGGCACCCCTTATTCCCGATATAGTGCACTACGTTTAACCAGGGCCCATATAGGGAATAGGGTCCCATTTGGGACAAGCATCCCATATCAGACACTCCAACGAAGCCTCTGACCACCACCTCACTCTGTTCTGTTCATCAGTGAAGCAACTCCACTGTTACAGCTGGAAGACACGCTCAGCTTTAAAGAGCGACTGCCTTCAGGGTTATCTTTGGTCTCTTTGATGCCTCTCTGATTAATGCCCTCCTTGCCTGGTCCGTGAGTTTTGGTGTGCGGCCCTCTCTTGGCAGGTTTGTTGTGGTGCCATATTCTTTCATTTTTTAATAACCCAACCCTGATCTGTACTTCTCCACCAACTTTGTCCCTGACCTGTTTGGAGAGCTCCTTGGTCTTCATGGTGCCGCTTGCTTGGTGGTGCCCCTTGCTTAGTGGTGTTGCAGACTCTGGGGCCTTTCAGAACAGGTGTATATATATACTGAGATCATGTGACAGATCATGTGACACAAAATACACAAATAAATCCAACAACCGTCCCACTCCTTCAGTCACATTCAAATCACATCCCTACACAGGCTCAGGTGCCTGTGAGGACAAAGCATTCATCAACAGGATTCATTGTAATGCCTCTGCAAAATGTTCCTGAGTCCCAAAAAAACGCTCAACTGCACTCACAATGCCTATTTCTCCAATTTCCTCTTTGTTTGTGCTGTGCAGTTGATTACCAAAGTAATAAACGTTACAAAGTCCACCTTCTTAACAAGGCAACATGTCAGGATCCCTCCGTTGGCAAGGAACATCATCTGGTGCCTCCACTCCTATTACCATTACTTCTTCAACTGCACTCCTTTCTTCCACTCTTCTCAATGCCTCCTGATAGGAGACACGCTGGACAGCACTTATTCTTGCCGCCTCCGTCTCCGTCACCCTAACAGGACACTTCAGAAATTCGGGTGCATTGTTCACCACCACAATTGCATCATTTAGGCTCAGCGGTCATACGATAACCCTCCCGTCTACATACACTTGACACATGACCAAATCATTTCCATTTATCACTGCACGGGTTTGGGCACGAAGGCTCTCACAGGGAATCTCATATCACCCAAATACATGTGAGAAGGGAGAGACTCTTCATCAAAAAACTATAGAATGGATGGAGAGGGCTTCCTCACTCCATCCACCATGCGGGTCAGTCGTCATGCACCAACCACCTGATCCAATTATTCACGTTTATCCTTTGCATTTAATTCTAGCAGCACCCCAGAGATAACACCCTTGATAGGCGCCCTGCTTCGAAGGTCCACACACCACACATTCCAATCACCACCCCAGAGATAACACCCTTGATAGGCGCCCTGCTTCGAAGGTCCACACACCACACATTCCAATCACCACCCCAGAGATAACACCCTTGATAGGCGCCCTGCTTCGAAGGTCCACACACCACACATTCCAATCCGACATCTTCTTCAGGTGCAAAATAAACCCACTTCTTCTTATTCTCATCCAATGCATCCACAATTTTAATAGAGACTTCAAACGGATCTCCCAAGGTAACAACATCGATCCAAAACCCTTATTCCAACCAAAAAAGACTCAGAACTATGTTTGGATTGACTAGTTCCCACAACCTCTTCACTTCTCTTATTTCCTTTTGTATTCTCCAACTGTAATCCAACTCCTCTCACGCTCGTCTCACGCTCGTCTCACGCTCCTCTCACGTTCCTCTCACGCTCCTCTCACGCTCCTCTCACGCTCCTCTCACGCTCCTCTCACGCTCCTCTCTCACGTTTCCTCTCACGCTCCTCTCACGCTCCTCTCACGCTCCTCTCACGTTCCTCTCACGCTCCTCTCACGCTCCTCTCACGCTCCTCTCACGCTCCTCTCACGTTCCTCTCACGTTCCTCTCACGCTCCTCTCACGCTCCTCTAACGTTCCTCTCACGCTCCTCTCACGCTCCTCTCACGCTCTTCTCACGTTCCTCTCACGTTCCTCTCACGCTCCTCTCACGCTCCTCTCACGTTCCTCTCACGCTCCTCTCACGCTCCTCTCACGCTCCTCTCACGTTCCTCTCACGTTCCTCTCACGCTCCTCTCACGCTCCTCTCACGTTCCTCTCACGCTCCTCTCACGCTCCTCTCACGTTCCTCTCACGCTCCTCTCACGCTCCTCTCACGTTCCTCTCACGCTCCTCTCACGCTCCTCTCACGTTCCTCTCACGTTCCTCTCACGCTCCTCTCACTCTCCTCTCACGCTCCTCTCACGCTCCTCTCACGTTCCTCTCACGTTCCTCTCACGCTCCTCTCACGCTCCTCTCACGCTCCTCTCCCCTCCACACACGTAGCAATTTTTTTTACTTGAGATATACCGCAGCACATTAGATGTAAAATTGCACAAATAAAACATCCTTGGCAAAAACGTCAAAATGGATTACGGATTTCTTGAGATATCTTAGATTTATTCTGGGGATTTTGAGTAAGTGAAATAGGCTTCCGCATCTACAGTGTCTCCTGGGGGACAAACATCATAAATCAAACACGGAATCGGTCAGGAAACATAACTCCAAGATGAAATCTCGTTTTTCTAATGGTCAACAGAAAAAACACACATGACAATCGGCATGTTCAGAGGCTCTTTAAACTAAACCACTGTGGGATTTCTGGATTTAAATTACAACTAATTAATCCAATTCAACCTTTTTTTCATGATTCATGATGAAATAGTCTCAGAGAATCAATCAAATCTCGCTGTTTTCTATGAAGCTGCCTGGTATTGTCAGTCTAGTGCCAAGAAGTTAAGAGTATTTTCATTACAAAGCAAAAAAAGTGATAATGCAAAATGCATCATGCAGAGATGCAGGATCTTACATTGATCCAGTTTGCTGCAGCAGTAAAATGCTGCAGCAAACTGGATCAATTTAAGATCCTGCATCTCTGCATGATGCATTTTGCATTATCACTTTTTTTGCTTTGTAATGAAAGGAAATGTAAATTATTATGTGGATTATAAATCATATAAAAAAAATTATAGCGGGTGATACATTTTACTTTAGGGAAAATCAAGTCTGAAATTTTACCAGGGTAGTTACAAACAGCACAGGAATGAAATCATCCACATGTATTGATCACTTCTTTACTAATGCTGCAGAAATTTGCTTTAAAGCAGTATCCATCAGATGTAGTGATCACAAAATATAGTAGCCATATCTAGGAAAACCAAAGTTCCAAAGGCTGGGCCTAATATAGTGTATAAGAGGTCATACAAGAAGTTGTGTAGTGATTCCTATGTTGTTGAACTAAATAATATTTACTGGTCTGTGATGTATAATGAGGAGCAAACAGACGCTGCACTTGACACATTTATGAAACGTCTTATTCCAGTTACTAATAAGCATGCAACTATTAAGAAAATGACAAGAAACTGTTAAATGCCCGTGGATTGATGAGGAATTGAGAGGGATTAGGCAAAAGGAAGGGCAAATAGGTCAGGCTGCACAGCCGATTGGTAAACGTACTGTAAATTGAGAAATCATGTGACTACACTGAAGAAGAAGAAGAAGAAGAAGAAGACGAAGAAGAAGCCGAAGAAGAAGAAGAAGACGAAGAAGAAGACGAAGAAGAAGAAGAAGAAGAAGAAGAAGAAGAAGAAGAAGAAGAAGAAGAAGAAGAAGAAGAAGAAGAAGAAGAAGAAGAAGAAGAAGAAGAAGAAGAAGAAGAAGAAGAAGAAGAAGAAGAAGAAGAAGAGACTGTATTATGAAACAAAGATAAATGACAGTAAAAAGCTTGTAATTTTTAATTCCATAAAGTGAGTGTGGAAGAGGTGAAGATGATATTGTTGTCTGTTAACAATGACAAGCCACTTGGAAATACAATTACTGAGGATGATAGCGAATGATATCGCCACTCCTATTTGCCATCTCTTCAATCTAAGCCTCAGGAAAAGTGTGTTCCCTCAGGCCTGGAGGGAAGAGAAAGTCCTTCTGCTACCCAAGAATATCGAAGTAACCTTTACTGGCTCAAATAGCCAACCACAGCAAGTGAAATCACTGCAACACTTAACAAAGAGCTGCAGTTAGTTTCAGAGTGGGTGGCAAGGAATAAGTTAGTCCTAAATATTTCAAAAACTACAATAATTGTATTTGGGACAAGTCATTAACTAAACCCTAAACCTCAACCAAATCTTGTAATAAATAATGTGGAAATTGAGCAAGTTGAGGTGACTAAATTGTAAACTGTCATCGTCAAAACATATTGATGCAACAGTAGCTAAAATGGGGAGAGGTCTGTCCATAATAAAGCGTTGTTCTCAGGATAACAGACTGGGACAAGGATAGGTTGAAAATGACTGTGAATATGCCTGCCAGCTGTTCTGCCCATGCTCTGAGAACGCGCCCTGGAAATACCGTCTGGCCCCGCGGCCTTGTGAGTGTTGACCTGATTAAAAACCGTACTCACGTCTGCCTTGGAGAGCGAGATCACCCAGTCCCCTGGGTCGGTGGGGGCCCTCGCACACAGTACAGTGTTGTTATTGTTGAAGCGTAAAACGTTAAGTTCATCTGGTAGAGAGGCATCGTTGGGCAGGTCACGGCTGGGTCCAAACAACAAAATGGGAGAAATCGGACGCTTACATGTCAGGACTGTTCTCTTGGTACTCAACCATGTCTCTGGACTTTACACATCTCCTGAAATATGTGGCGTTAAAGACTCTGGTGACTGTGGATTGTCGTTCAAGTGCTGTCTGTAAATCCAAATGTTGTAACCCTCGATCTAGACTTACCATTACCTTGCTGCTTCTACTGTCTAGAAATTTGCAATCTAACCCAGGTCCTGACATTTTCACCCCTGCTGAATTAAGGAGTCAGAGCGGCCTGTGGTTTCTGCATATGAAGCTAAGAAGTCATCTGCCGAAGCTTGTGAACATATGGATAAAAACTGCAGAACCTGACATATTTATGCTTTCTGAAACCTGGATCAAAAAATCCATTACAGACAAAAATATTGGCATAAATGGTTACAACGTTTTTCGTACAGAAAAACCTGACTTCTGTTACTAAACCTCAGCAATCTGAATATCTGTCTTTGAACCTCGGCTCATCTTTAAATATTGTTGTATCTTGTTGCTATAGACCTCCATCTGCTTCTGCTGGCTCTCTGGATTGTATTTTCGAATTGTTATCACAGCATGTCAACTCTGAGTGACTTGATGGGTGATCTGGATCAGGATTGGTTAACATCTAGCTCTGATCAACTAAAAATTCTATCCAATACCTATAATCTCACTCAGATTGTCAACAGTGTAACCAGGTTGAGTATAAAGTGTCCTCTGAAATCCTCTTTGATTGATTTCATCTTAACCGATACTCCTCATCGTTTTAATGCTTCTGGTATTTTTGCAAATGACATTAGTGATCACTGTGCTATTGCCTGTGTGAGAGAAGGTAAAATATCTAAGCGATCACCACGTGTCATTACGAAAAGAAACTGGAATCAGTTTGATACTCAATGTTTTTTACATTATATATTTAGCATTGAATGGAATAGAATATAATTCATCCCTGATGTTGAATTAGCCTTTTCTTACTTCCACAATTCCAGGATGTATGCAACAAGCCCCTTTCAAAAATTCAGGATTAAGGGCAGAGAAAATCCTTGGTTTACTGATGAATTTACTAAAATCGTAAGGGAACGAAATGATATGTGGGCTAAAGCAAGAGGCTCTAGTCTGATGGTTCTAGTCTGTACTCCTGATGGTTCTAGTCTGTACTCCTGATGGCTCTAGTCTGTACTCCTGATGGCTCTAGTCTGTACTCCTGATGGTTCTAGTCTGTACTCCTGATGGCTCTAGTCTGTACTCCTGATGGCTCTAGTCTGTACTCCTGATGCTCTAGTCTGTACTCCTGATGGTTCTAGTCTGTACTCCTGATGGTTCTAGTCTGTACTCCTGATGGTTCTAGTCTGTACTCCTGATGGCTCTAGTCTGTACTCCTGATGGTTCTAGTCTGTACTCCTGATGGCTCTAGTCTGTACTCCTGATGGCTCTAGTCTGTACTCCTGATGGCTCTAGTCTGTACTCCTGATGGTTCTAGTCTGTTACTCCTGATGGCTCTAGTCTGTACTCCTGATGGTTCTAGTCTGTACTCCTGATGGTTCTAGTCTGTACTCCTGATGGCTCTAGTCTATACTCCTGATGGGCTCTAGTCTGTACTCCTGATGGTTCTAGTCTGTACTCCTGATGGTTCTAGTCTGTACTCCTGATGGGTTCTAGTCTGTACTCCTGATGGCTCTAGTCTGTACTTCTGATGGCTCTAGTCTGTACTCCTGATGGCTCTAGTCTGTACTCCTGATGGTTCTAGTCTGTACTCCTGATGGCTCTAGTCTGTACTCCTTCTAGTCTGTACTCCTGATGGTTCTAGTCTGTACTCCTGATGGTTCTAGTCTGTACTCCTGATGGTTCTAGTCTGTACTCCTGATGGTTCTAGTCTGTACTCCTGATGGCTCTAGTCTGTACTCCTGATGGCTCTAGTCTGTACTCCTGATGGCTCTAGTCTGTACTCCTGATGGTTCTAGTCTGTACTCCTGATGGCTCTAGTCTGTACTCCTGATGGCTCTAGTCTGTACTCCTGATGGCTCTAGTCTGTACTCCTGATGGCTCTAGTCTGTACTCCTGATGGTTCTAGTCTGTACTCCTGATGGTTCTAGTCTGTACTCCTGATGGTTCTAGTCTGTACTCCTGATGGTTCTAGTCTGTACTCCTGATGGTTCTAGTCTGTACTCCTGATGGCTCTAGTCTGTACTCCTGATGGTTCTAGTCTGTACTCCTGATGGCTCTAGTCTGTACTCCTGATGGCTCTAGTCTGTACTCCTGATTGGCTCTAGTCTGTACTCCTGATGGCTCTAGTCTGTACTCCTGATGGCTCTAGTCTGTACTCCTGATGTCTGGTACTCCTGATGGTTCTAGTCTGTACTCCTGATGGCTCTAGTCTGTCTAGTCTGTACTCCTGATGGTTCTAGTCTGTACTCCTGATGGTTCTAGTCTGTACTCCTGATGGCTCTAGTCTGTACTCCTGATGGTTCTAGTCTGTACTCCTGATGGCTCTAGTCTGTACTCCTGATGGCTCTAGTCTGTACTCCTGATGGTTCTAGTCTGTACTCCTGATGGCTCTAGTCTGTACTCCTGATGGCTCTAGTCTGTACTCCTGATGGCTCTAGTCTGTACTCCTGATGGCTCTAGTCTGTACTCCTGATGGTTCTAGTCTGTACTCCTGATGGCTCTAGTCTGTACTCCTGATGGTTCTAGTCTGTACTCCTGATGGCTCTAGTCTGTACTCCTGATGGTTCTAGTCTGTACTCCTGATGGTTCTAGTCTGTACTCCTGATGGTTTCTAGTCTGTACTCCTGATGGTTCTAGTCTGTACTCCTGATGGTTCTAGTCTGTACTCCTGATGGTTCTAGTCTGTACTCCTGATGGTTCTAGTCTGTACTCCTGATGGTTCTAGTCTGTACTCCTGATGGCTCTAGTTCTAGTCTAGTCTGTACTCCTGATGGTTCTAGTCTGTACTCCTGATGGGTTCTAGTCTGTACTCCTGATGGTTCTAGTCTGTACTCCTGATGGCTCTAGTCTGTACTCCTGATGGTTCTAGTCTGTACTCCTGATGGTTCTAGTCTGTACTCCTGATGGTTCTAGTCTGTACTCCTGATGATGGCTCTAGTCTGTACTCCTGATGGTTCTAGTCTGTACTCCTGATGGTTTCTAGTCTGTACTCCTGATGGTTCTAGTCTGTACTCCTGATGGCTCTAGTCTGTACTCCTGATGGTTCTAGTCTGTACTCCTGATGGGCTCTAGTCTGTACTCCTGATGGTTCTAGTCTGTACTCCTGATGGTTCTAGTCTGTACTCCTGATGGCTCCTAGTCTGTTACTCCTGATGGTTCTAGTCTGTACTCCTGATGGTTCTAGTCTGTACTCCTGATGGTTCTAGTCTGTACTCTGATGTACTCTAGTCTGTATCCTGATGGCTCTAGTCTGTACTCCTGATGGCTCTAGTCTGTACTCTGATGGTTCTAGTCTGTACTCCTGATGGTTCTAGTCTGTACTCCTGATGGTTCTAGTCTGTACTCCTGATGGCTCTAGTCTGTACTCCTGATGGTTCTAGTCTGTACTCCTGATGGCTCTAGTCTGTACTCCTGATGGCTCTAGTCTGTACTCCTGATGGCTCTAGTCTGTACTCCTGATGGTTCTAGTCTGTACTCCTGATGGCTCTAGTCTGTACTCCTGATGGCTTCTAGTCTGTCTACTCCCTGATGGCTCTAGTCTGTACTCCTGATGGTTCCTAGTCTGTACTCCTGATGGTTCTAGTCTGTACTCCTGATGGTTCTAGTCTGTACTCCTGATGGTTCTAGTCTGTACTCCTGATGGCTCTAGTCTGTACTCCTGATGGCTCTAGTCTGTACTCCTGATGGTTCTAGTCTGTACTCCTGATGGTTCTAGTCTGTACTCCTGATGGGTCTAGTCTGTACTCCTGATGGCTCTAGTCTGTACTCCTGATGGCTCTAGTCTGTACTCCTGATGGCTCTAGTCTGTACTCCTGATGGCTCTAGTCTGTACTCCTGATGGTTCTAGTCTGTACTCCTGATGGCTCTAGTCTGTACTCCTGATGGTTCTAGTCTGTACTCCTGATGGTTCTAGTCTGTACTCCTGATGGCTCTATAGGGTCTGGTTCGGCAGATGATTGTTTGGCTTTTAAATGTCTTCGAAATCTGAGTGTGGCTATGACCCGAAAACTGAAAGCAGACCACTACCTTAAATCTACTAAGGATAATTTAAATAATCCCTCCAAAGTTTCGCAAGTAGTGAAAGGTTTGAAGTGCAAAAAAGATACACAGCTTGTCAAACAATTGCAGGGAGTTTATTTGACAAGGTTAAAGGTCTAAATGAGCCCCCTGTGAATTTACCAGACACCCCCATGCACTCCTTCGCCAGGTTCTACTTCTCATCCTTCTCTGTTTTTCAACCTGTAATTTAAATTGATTTTTATTTGGATTTCATATAATGGACATATACAAATAGTCCAAATTGGTGACGTGAAATGAAAAAAATAACTTGTTTCAAAAAACTCTAGAAAATAAATAACGGAAAAGTGGTGCGTGCATATGTATTCACCCCCTTTTCTATGAAGCCCCTAAATAAGATCTGGTGCAACCAATTACCTTCAGAAGTCACATAATTAGTTAAATAAAGTCCCACTGTGTGCAATCTAAGTGTCACATGATTTGTCATATGATCTCAGCATATATACACCTGTTCTGAAAGGCCCCAGAGTCTGCAACACCAATAAGCAAGGGGCACCACCAAGCAAGCAGCACCATGAAGACCAAGGAGCTCTCCAAACAGGTCAGGGACAAAGTTGTGGTGAAGTACATATCTGGGTTGGGTTATAAAAAACTATCAGAAACTTTGAACATCCCACGGAGCACCATTAAATCCATTATTAAAAAATGGAAAGTATATGGCTCCACAACAAACCTGCCAAGAGAGGGCCGCCCACCAAAACTCATGGACCAGGCAAGGAGGGCATTAATCAGAGAGACAACAAAGAGACCAAAGATAACCCTGAAGGAGCTGCAAAGCTCCACAGCGGATATCGGACTATCTGTCCATAGGACCACTTTAGGCCGTACACTCCACAGAGCTGGCTTTACGGAAGACTGGCCAGAAAAAAGCCATGCTTAAAGAAAAAAATAAGCAATCACGTTTAGTGTCGTAGCCGGCCGCGACCGGGAGACCCATGGGGCAGCAAATAATTGGCCCAGCGTCATCCAGGGTAGGGGAGGGAATGGCCGGCAGCGATGTAGCTCAGTTGATAGAGCATGGCGTTTGCAACGCCAGGGTTGTGGGTTCGTTTCCCACGGGGGGCCAGTATGAAAAACATAATGTAGGCACTCACTAACTGTAAGTCGCTCTGGATAGGAGCGTCTGCTAAATGAATAAAATGTAAATGTAAAATGTAGTGTTCGCCAAAAGGCATGTGGGAGACTCCCCAAACATATGGAAGAAGGTATTCTGGTCAGATGAGACAAAAATTGAGCTTTTCGGCCATCAAGGAAAACGCTATGTCTGGCGCAAACCCAACACCTCTCATCACCCCGAGAACACCATCTCCATAGTGAAGCATGGTGGTGGCAGCATCATGGTGTGGGGATGTTTTTCATCGGCAGGGACTGGGAAACTGGTCAGAATTGAAGGAATGATGGATGGCCTGTTTCAGTCTTCCAGAGATTTGAGACTTGGACGGAGGTTCACCTTCCAGCAGGACAACGACCCTAAAAATACTGCTAAAGCAACACTTGAGTGGTATAAGGGGAAACATTTAAATGTCTTGGAATGGCCTAGTCAAAGCCCAGACCTCAATCCAATTGAGAATCTGTGGTATGACTTTAAGATTGCTGTACACCAGCAGAACCCATCCAACTTGAAGGAGCTGGAGCAGTTTTGCCTTGAAGAATGGGCAAAAATCCCAGGGACTACAGTGGGGAGAACAAGTATTTGATACACTGCCGATTTTGCAGGTTTTCCTACTTACAAAGCATGTAGAGGTCTGTAATTTTTATCATAGGTACACTTCAACTGTGAGAGACTTGTGATGATTTTTAAGTAATTAATTTGTATTTTATTGCATGACATAAGTATTTGATCACCTACCAACCAGTAAGAATCCCGGCTCTCACAGACCTGTTAGTTTTTCTTTAAGAAGCCCTCCTGTTCTCCACTCATTACCTGTAATAACTGCAACTGTTTGAACTTGTTACCTGTATAAAAGACACCTGTCCACACACTCAATCAAACAGACTCCAACCTCTCCACAATGGGCAAGGCCAGAGAGCTGTGTAAGGACATCAGGGATACAATTGTAGACCTGCACAAGGCTGGGATGGGCTACAGGACAATAGGCAAGCAGCTTGGTGAGAAGGCAACAACTGTTGGCGCAATTATTAGAAAATGGAAGAAGTTCAAGATGACGGTGAATCACCCTCGGTCTGGGGCTCCATGCAAGATCTCACCTCGTGGGGCATCAATGATCATGAGGAAGTTGAGGGATCAGCACAGAAAAACACGGCATGACCTGGTCAATGACCTGAAGAGAGCTGGGACCACAGTCTCAAAGAAAACCATTAGTAACACACTACGCCGTCATGGATTAAAATCCTGCAGCGCACGCAAGGTCCCCCTGCTCAAGCCAGCGCATGTCCAGGCCTGTCTGAAGTTTGCCAATGACCATCTGTATGATCCAGAGGAGGAATGGGAGAAGGTCATGTGGTCTGATGAGACAAAAATATAGCTTTTTGGTCTAAACTCCACTCGCCGTGTTTGGAGGAAGAAGAAGGATGAGTACAACCCCAAGAACACCATCCCAACCGTGAAGCATGGAGGTGGAAAAATCATTCTTTGGGGATGCTTTTCTGCAAAGGGGACAGGACGACTGCACCGTATTGAGGGGAGGATGGATGGGGCCATGTATCGTGAGATCTTGGCCAACAACCTCCTTCCCTCAGTAAGAGCTTTGAAGATGGTTCGTGGCTGGGTCTTCCAGCATGACAACGGCCCGAAACACACAGCCAGGGCAACTAAGGTGTGGCTCCGTAAGAAGCATCTCAAGGTCCTGGAGTGGCCTAGCCAGTCTCCAGACCTGAACCCAATAGAAAATCTTTGGAGGGAGCTGTAAGTCCGTATTGCCCAGCGACAGCCCCGAAACCTGAATGATCTGGAGATGGTCTGTATGGAGGAGTGGGCCAAAATCCCTGCTGTAGTGTGTGCAAACCTGATCAAGACCTACAGGTAACGTATGTTCAAAATAGGAAATATGCCAAGGGGGGTGAATATTTTCGCAAGCCACTGTAGGTAGATTTAAAGTGACTATGCATAGATAATAAACAATATCCAATTTGGCAGCAGCGTAAAAGAGGGGGTGTGTGGGGGGGGAATGCAAATAGTCTGTGTGTCCATTTTATTACCTGTTCAGGAGACGTATGGCTTGGGGGTAGAAGCTGTTAAGAAGTCTTTTGGACCTAGACTTGGCGCTCCGGTACTGCTTGCCATGCGATAGCAGAGAGAACAGTCAATGTAAATGTGGTATTTCTGTTTTTAGCCAGTGTAGCTGCAGTCATCATTGCTCCCATTTTTAACCTCACACTTGAAGTTAAGGAAATCCCGAAGTTATGGAAAATCTGCTTTTGTACTGCCTCTCCTGAAAGGTGGAGATCCTTCGCTACTTGAAAACTATCAAAATTGTCTGTACTGTCTAAGGTACTGGAGTCCTTAGTTAGTAGGCAGCTGAAGGCCTACCTCCAAGAAAACAACATCTTAAATGGAATGCAGTCAGGTTTTAGGTCTGGCCACAGCACTGTTTCAGCAACATTGAAGGTTTTAAATGACATCCACTGTGCTCTTGACAAGAAGTTATATTGTGTGTCTTTACTGATTTGTCGAAGGCGTTTGACTCCGTGGACCATGCTGTGTTGGTGCAAAGGTTAAAATGTTGCAGAATTACTGGTCATGTTCCAGATTGGTTTATAAATATCCTATCAAATCGTTCACACTGTAATGGCGGATGGTTGTAAATCTGAGGCCATAGAGTTGTGCTCTGGTGTTCCGCAAGGTTCTATTTTGGGCCCACTGTTGTTCATATTGTGTATCAACAACATTGGGGATCATATTGAAACAGCGGACGTTCATTTTTATGCAGATGATCCTGTTCTTTATTCAGATGATACTGTTCTTTATTCAAGTGGTAGTAGCTTATCTTTAGCTTTTGAAAATGCCTAAAGAGCATTTAACACCATACAACAGAATCTGTATGATTTGAAGCTGCTTCTGAATTCGGGTAAAACAAAATGCATGTTTGTGTCACGTTGCTGTGGATTGGTGTGGTGTAGAATCATGCGCAGGAAGCAGAGGATAAGTCCAACAAGACTTTACTTGAGCACACAAAATAAATCCAAACAGCCCGGAGGCAAAAGGACGCACACAGGCGTAAATAGAGAGCGCACACACAGGTGCATAAAATACTCTCCTAAACACAAGGAGGAAACTAGGAAAATAGCGTACCGACACGGGTAGCGCAACAACCCGACACGAACAATCACACACAACACTAAACTAACCACAAGGAAACTAAATAGGGTGCTAAATAAGACATAACACAAAACAGGTGTGACTAACAGACAAAACCAATCAAACACGAAACATGGAGCGGTGGCAGCTAGTACTCCGGAGACGACGACCGGCGAAACCTGCCCGAACAAGGAGGAGGAGCTGCCTCGGCCGAAACCGTTCTCGGGGACGACCAGGAGGACGCGGAGCAGGGCACGTAGGATGACCACGATGGAATTCGGCCATCAGGGACGGATCCAGAATGTCCCTCCTCGGCACCCAGCACCGCTCCTCCGGACCGTACCCCTCCCACTCCACGAGATATTGGAGACCCCCCATCCGGCGTCTCGAATCCAGGATGGTCCGAACAGTGTACGCCGGAGCCCCCTCGATGTCCAACGGGGGTGGAGGAGTCTCCTCAATCTCAAAGTCCTGGAGTGGACCAGCTACCACCGGCCTGAGGAGAGACACATGGAACGAGGGGTTAATATTCTTGTAATGAATAGGTAGTTCTAACCTGTAACACACCTCGTTCAATCTCCTCAGGACTTTAAAAGGCCCCACAAACGCCGACCCAGCTTCCGGCAGGGCAGGCGGAGGGGCAGGTTTCTGGTTGAGAGCCAGACTCGATCTCCAGGTGCGTACACTGGCCCCTCACTGCGGTGTAGGTCGGCGCTCGTCTTCTGTCGACGTATGGCACGCTGCAGATGGACGTGTGCAGCGTTCCACGTCCTCCTACGAGCGCCGCACCCACTCATCCACAGCGGGGGCCTCGATCTGGCTCTCATGCCACGGTGCCAGAACCGCTGGTACCCTAAACACACACTGGAAAGGGGTTAGTCTCGTGGAGGAGTGGCGGAGAGAGTTCTGTGCCATCTCGGCCCAGGGCACATATCTCGCCCACTCCTCCGGCCGGCCCCTGACAATATGACCTCAGAAACCTACCCACATCCTGGTTGACTCGTTCGACCTGCCCATTACTCTCCGGGTGGTAACCCGAGGTAAGGCTCACCGAGACCCCCAAACGTTCCATAAATGCTCTCCAGACTCTGGAGGTAAACTGGGGTCCTCGATCGGACACTATATCCTCGGCACCCCGTAATGCCGGAAGACGTGAGTAAATAGAGCCTCAGCGGTCTGTAGGGCAGTAGGAAGACCCGGCATGGGAAGGAGACGACAGGCCTTCGAGAACCGATCCACAACGACCAGGATGGTGGTATTCCCTGTGAGGAGGGAAGATCGGTAACAAAATCCACCGAGAGAGGTGAGACCAGGGTCGTTGTGGAACGGGGGCAGGGGCTGTAATCTACCCCTGGGCAAGTGTCTGGGCGCCTTACACTGGGCACACACTGAGCAGGAGGAGACATAAACCCTCACATCCCTGGCTAATGTTGGCCACCAGTACTTCGTACTAAGGCAGTGCACTGTCCGGCCAATACCTGGATGTCCAGAGGAGGGGGACGTGTGAGCCCAATAAATCAGCCGATCCCGGACCTCGAGCGGGACATACGCCCGACCCACCGGACACTGTGGAGGACTAGGGTCGGTGCGTAACGCCCGCTCGATCTCCGCATCGACCTCCCACACTACCGGTGCCACCAGACAAGACTCCGGTAGTATGGGAATGGACTCCATGCACCTCTCCTCCGTGTCATACCGACGGGACAGAGCATCTGCCTTCCCGTTCTGGAACCCAGGGATGTCAGTGATCTTGAACACAAACCGGGCGAGAAACATAGTCCATCGAGCCTGGCGAGGATTCAGTCTCCTAGCTGCCCGAATGTATTCCAGGTTACGATGGTCGGTCAGAATGAGGAAAGGGTGCTGAGCCCCCTCAAGCCAATGCCTCCACACCTTTAGGGCCTGTACTACGGCTAACAGCTCCCTGTCCCCTACGTCATAATTCCGCTCCGCCGGACTGAGCTTTTTAGAATAAAAGCACAGGGGCGGAGCTTAGGTGGTGTACCGGATCGTTGAGAAAGAACTGCCCCGATACCGGCCTCAGACGCGTCCACCTCAACTTGGAAGGGTAAAGTGGGATCCCGGGTGCGCCAACACCGGAGCCGAGGTAAACAGGTCCTTCAGTCTCCCAAGGCCCTGTCCGCCTCAGCCGACCACTGCAAGCGCACCGGACCCCCCTTCAGAAGAGACGTTATGGGAGCTGCCACCTGTCCAAAACCCCGGATAAACCTCCGGTAGTAATTCGCAAAACCCAAGAACCGCTGCACCTCTTTAACCGTAGTTGGGGTTTGCCAATTACGCACGGCGGACACTCGGGTCCTCCTCCATTCTCACCCCTGACGCAGACAACTGGTAACCCAAAAGGAAACTGACTCCTGAAAGAACAGAACATTTCTCAGCTTTGACATACAGGTCATGCTCCAACAATCTCCTCAATACCCTGCACACCAGGGCTACATGCTCGGCCCGAGTAGAGCTGTACACAAGAATATCATCGATGTACACCACTACTCCCTGCGCCTGCATGTCCCGGAAAAGTTCATCTACAAACGATTGGAAGACTGATGGAGCATTCATTAACCCATATGGCATGACGAGATACTCGTAATGGCCGGAGGTAGTACTAAATGCTGTCTTCCACTCATCGCCCTCCCTAATGCGCACCAAGTTATATGCGCTCCTGAGGTCCCAATTTTGTGAAGAAACCGTGCCCCGTGTAATGACTCCGTCATGGTCCCAATCAGCGGGAGTGGATAACTATATTTCACAGTCACCTGATTGAGACCGCGGTAATCAATACACGGACGCAAACCTCCATCCTTTTTCTTCACAAAAAAGAAGCTCGAGGACGCGGGAGAAGTGGAGGGCCGTATGTATCCCTGTCTCAGAGACTCGGCAATGTAAGTTTCCATTGCCCTTTTCTCCTCCTGTGACAAAGGATACACATGGCTCCGCGGAAGCGCGGCTCCTGTCTGGAGGTCTATCGCACAATCCCCCTGTCTATGAGGTGGCAACCGTGCCGCTCTGGTCTTACTAAACACGAGCGCCAAATCCTCATACTCAGGAGGAATGTGCAGTGCTGGCATCTGGTTCGGACTCTCCACCGAGGTCGCCCCTACGGAAACACCCAGACATAACCCCTCACACTGAGCAGACCACCCTTTAAGAGCCTTCTCTCGCCACGAAATAGTAGGATCATGGGTAATCAACCAGGGAAGCCCCAGTACCCCAGTACCACAGATAGAGTTGAATCGTCTCCTCATGACCCCCCTGCGTCATCATCCTAAGTGGCGCTGTGACCTCCCCAATCAACCCAGATCCTAACGGACGACTATCTAAGGCATGTACAGGAAAGGGTTTTTCGACTGGAAGAGAGGGGGAATCCCTAACTTAACACAGAATTTCCGATCTACAAAATTCCCAGCTGCGCCTGAATCGACTAGCGCCTTATGCTGGGAACGAGGTGCAACCTGTGGGAAACAAACAGGTAATGTAATGTGTACGACAGAAAGCTCTGGGTAAGTAGGGCGCCTACTCACCTGGGAGGACTCCCCACTGTATGACCTGCCATCTCCCTCACGAGGGGACCCTCCCCAGCACCTAGCCGCAGTGTGCCCTCCGCGGCCACACTTGGTGCAGGAGACTGCCCCCCTCGGGCTCCTACCTCTTCTCCCTCTAGCGCCAGCACCTCCAAGCTCCATCGGACTCTGCTCGGAGGCGCTGGAGGGTGGAATGGGAGGCCCCCACCTGGGACGTCCGCGGGTCGCCAGCAGGTTGTCCAGTCGAATGGCCATGTCCACCAGCTGGTCAAATGTGAGTGTAGTGTCCCTGCATGCTAACTCCCTGCGGACGTCCTCCCGAAGGCTACATCTGAAGTGGTCTATGAGGGCCCTCTCATTCCACCCAGCATCAGCCGCTAGAGTCCGGAACTCCAGCGCAAACTCTTGGGCGCTCCTCATCCCCTGTCGGAGGTGGAATAGACGTTCCCCCGCCGCCTTCCCTTCTGGTGGATGGTCGAAGACAGCACGGAAGCGGCGGGAGAACTCCGCATAGGTGACTGTGGCGGCGTCTATTCCCCTCCATTCGGCGTTGGCCCACTCCAACGCCTTGCCGGTGAGAGACAGGAGATGAGGGCGGAAACGCTCTCGTATCCCGAGGGCGGGGTGTATGGTGGCAAGGTAGAGCTCCACTTGTAAGAGGAACCCCTGACACCCGGCAGCGGTGCCGTCGTACGCCCTTGGGAGCGAGAGCCGAATCCCACTGGGTTCCGGTCGATGGACGGGCTGGCTGTCCGGTGGTGACGGTGCGATAGGTGGGGCTGTGGGAACCCCGCTGGTTTCCCATCGACGAAGGGTGTCCATGACGCCCTCCAAGGCGTGCCCGATCCGGTTGATGCGGTGCTCTTGACCAAGCAGACGCTCCTCCATGACGTCGACGGGTGCTCCTGCTGATTCCATTGACGGGTGTGTGATTCTGTCACGTTGCTGTGGATTGGTGTGGTGTAGAATCATGCGCAGGAAGCAGAGGATAAGTCCAACAAGACTTTACTTGAGCACACAAAATAAATCCAAACAGCCCGGAGGCAAAAGGACGCACACAGGCGTAAATAGAGAGCGCACACACAGGTGCGTAAAATACTCTCCTAAACACAAGGAGGAAACTAGGAAAATAGCGTACCGACACGGGTAGCGCAACAACCCGACACGAACAATCACACACAACACTAAACTAACCACAAGGAAACTAAATAGGGTGCTAAATGAGACATAACACAAAACAGGTGTGACTAACAGACAAAACCAATCAAACACGAAACATGGAGCGGTGGCAGCTAGTACTCCGGAGACGACGACCGGCGAAACCTGCCCGAACAAGGAGGAGGAGCTGCCTCGGCCGAAACCGTGACAGTTTTTTTTTTTTTAAATGCCAGGCAAGTTACTAATCATGTCATTGCTACATTTGATGGACATACTATAGAGCAAGTCAAAGTGTACAGATATTTGGGAGTGTGGGTGGATGACAAGCTGAGCTTCACTGTTCATGTGGAGAACTTGATAAGGAAGCTCAAGCTGAGAATAGGTTTTTATTACCGGCATAAGGTTTGTTTTTCTCTGGAGGCCAGAAAGGAGCTGGTACGATTTACATTACTGCCGGTTTTAGATTTTAGTGATGTTATGCAGGCTCAACCACTACCCCGAGAGCACTTGATTCAGTATATCACGCAGTCCTCAGGTTCTTACCAATCAAAAAAACGTCTAACACATCATTGTGATCTCCACAGCGCCGTTGGCTGGTCGTCATTGACCTTGCATAGGCTTAAACACTGGTATAACCTAATTTATAAGGCCATACTGGGTAAAATACCACTTTATCTCTGTTTAATCAGGTCAGTAAATAAATATCAATTACGGTCCCATTTCTCATTTGCTTTTAACAGTACCAAGAATTAGAACAGGTCATGGTAGAAATAGTTTTAGTTCCTCAGCTCTGTGGTCCTGGAATAGTTTTAGTTCCTCAGCTCCGTGGTCCTGGAATAGTTTTAGTTCCTCAGCTCTGTGGTCCTGGAATAGTTTTAGTTCCTCAGCTCCGTGGACCTGGAATAGTTTTAGTTCCTCAGCTCCGTGGTCCTGGAATAGTTTTAGTTCCTCAGCTCCGTGGACCTGGAATAGTTTTAGTTCCTCAGCTCCGTGGACCTGGAATAGTTTTAGTTCCTCAGCTCCGTGGTCCTGGAATAGTTTTAGTTCCTCAAATCTGTAGTCATGGAATAGTTTTAGTTCCTCAACTCCGTGGACATGGAATAGTTTTAGTTCCTCAGCTCCGTGGTCCTGGAATAGTTTTAGTTCCTCAGCTCTGTGGACCTGGAATAGTTTTAGTTCCTCAGCTCTGTGGAACTGGAATAGTTTTAGTTCCTCAGCTCCGTGGTCCTGGAATAGTTTTAGTTCCTCAGCTCCGTGGAACTGGAATAGTTTTAGTTCCTCAGCTCCGTGGTCCTGGAATAGTTTTAGTTCCTCAGCTCCGTGGACCTGGAATAGTTTTAGTTCCTCAGCTCCGTGGTCCTGGAATAGTTTTAGTTCCTCAGCTCCGTGGTCCTGGAATAGTTTTAGTTCCTCAGCTCCGTGGACCTGGAATAGTTTTAGTTCCTCAGCTCCGTGGTCCTGGAATAGTTTTAGTTCCTCAGCTCCGTGGTCCTGGAATAGTTTTAGTTCCTCAGCTCTGTGGTCCTGGAATAGTTTTAGTTCCTCAGCTCCGTGGACCTGGAATAGTTTTAGTTCCTCAGCTCCGTGGACCTGGAATAGTTTTAGTTCCTCAGCTCCGTGGTCCTGGAATAGTTTTAGTTCCTCAGCTCTGTGGTCCTGGAATAGTTTTAGTTCCTCAGCTCCGTGGTCATGGAATAGTTTTAGTTCCTCAGCTCCATGGTCCTGGAATAGTTTTAGTTCCTCAGCTCTGTGGTCCTGTAATAGTTTTAGTTCCTCAACTCCGTGGACATGGAATAGTTTTAGTTCCTCAGCTCCGTGGTCCTGGAATAGTTTTAGTTCCTCAGCTCTGTGGACCTGGAATAGTTTTAGTTCCTCAGCTCCGTGGAACTGGAATAGTTTTAGTTCCTCAGCTCCGTGGTCTTGGAATAGTTTTAGTTCCTCAGCTCCGTGGAACTGGAATAGTTTTAGTTCCTCAGCTCCGTGGTCCTGGAATAGTTTTAGTTCCTCAGCTCCGTGGTCCTGGAATAGTTTTAGTTCCTCAGCTCCATGGTCCTGGAATAGTTTTAGTTCCTCAGCTCCGTGGACCTGGAATAGTTTTAGTTCCTCAGCTCCGTGGTCCTGGAATAGTTTTAGTTCCTCAGCTCCGTGGTCCTGGAATAGTTTTAGTTCCTCAGCTCCGTGGTCCTGGAATAGTTTTAGTTCCTCAGCTCCGTGGTCCTGGAATAGTTTTAGTTCCTCAGCTCCGTGGTCCTGGAATAGTTTTAGTTCCTCAGCTCCGTGGACCTGGAATATTTTTTGTTCCTCAGCTCCGTGGACCTGGAATAGTTTTAGTTCCTCAGCTCCGTGGTCCTGGAATAGTTTTAGTTCCTCAGCTCCGTGGTCCTGGAATAGTTTTAGTTCCTCAGCTCCGTGGTCCTGGAATAGTTTTTAGTTTGTCAGCTCCGTGGTCCTGGAATAGTTTTAGTTCCTCAGCTCCGTGGTCCTGGAATAGTTTTAGTTCCTCAGCTCTGTGGTCCTGGAATAGTTTTTAGTTCCTCAGCTCCGTGGTCCTGGAATAGTTTTAGTTCCTCAGCTCCGTGGTCCTGGAATAGTTTTAGTTCCTCAGCTCTGTGGTCCTGGAATAGTTTTAGTTCCTCAGCTCCGTGGTCCTGGAATAGTTTTAGTTCCTCAGCTCCGTGGTCCTGGAATAGTTTTAGTTCCTCAGCTCTGTGGTCCTGGAATAGTTTTAGTTCCTCAGCTCCGTGGACATGGAATAGTTTTAGTTCCTCAGCTCCGTGGTCCTGGAATAGTTTTACTTCCTCAGCTCCGTGGACCTGGAATAGTTTTAGTTCCTCAGCTCCGTGGTCCTGGAATAGTTTTAGTTCCTCAGCTCCGTGGTCCTGGAATAGTTTTAGTTCCTCAGCTCCGTGGACCTGGAATATTTTTTGTTCCTCAGCTCCGTGGACCTGGAATAGTTTTAGTTCCTCAGCTCCGTGGTCCTGGAATAGTTTTAGTTCCTCAGCTCTGTGGTCCTGGAATAGTTTTAGTTCCTCAGCTCCGTGGTCCTGGAATAGTTTTAGTTCCTCAGCTCAGTGGTCCTGGAATAGTTTTAGTTCCTCAGGTCCGTGGTCCTGGAATAGTTTTAGTTCCTCAGCTCCGTGGTCCTGGAATAGTTTTAGTTCCTCAGCTCTGTGGTCCTGGAATAGTTTTAGTTCCTCAGCTCCGTGGTCCTGGAATCGTTTTTGTTCCTCAGCTCCGTGGTCCTGGAATAGTTTTAGTTCCTTAGCTCTGTGGTCCTGGAATAGTTTTAGTTCCTCAGCTCCGTGGTCCTGGAATAGTTTTAGTTCCTCAGCTCTGTGGTCCTGGAATAGTTTTAGTTCCTCAGCTCCGTGGTCCTGGAATAGTTTTTAGTTCCTCAGCTCCGTGGTCCTGGAATAGTTTTAGTTCCTCAGCTCCGTGGTCCTGGAATAGTTTTAGTTCCTCAGCTCCGTGGTCCTGGAATAGTTTTAGTTCCTCAGCTCTGTGGTCCTGGAATAGTTTTAGTTCCTCAGCTCCGTGGTCCTGGAATAGTTTTTGTTCCTCAGCTCCGTGGTCCTGGAATAGTTTTAGTTCCTTAGCTCTGTGGTCCTGGAATAGTTTTAGTTCCTCAGCTCCGTGGACATGGAATAGTTTTAGTTCCTCAGCTCCGTGGTCCTGGAATAGTTTTACTTCCTCAGCTCCGTGGACCTGGAATAGTTTTAGTTCCTCAGCTCCGTGGTCCTGGAATAGTTTTAGTTCCTCAGCTCCGTGGTCCTGGAATAGTTTTAGTTCCTCAGCTCCGTGGACCTGGAATATTTTTTGTTCCTCAGCTCCGTGGACCTGGAATAGTTTTAGTTCCTCAGCTCCGTGGTCCTGGAATAGTTTTAGTTCCTCAGCTCTGTGGTCCTGGAATAGTTTTTAGTTCCTCAGCTCCGTGGACATGGAATAGTTTTAGTTCCTCTCAGCTCTGTGGACCTGGAATAGTTTTAGTTCCTCAGCTCCGTGGTCCTGGAATAGTTTTAGTTCCTCAGCTCCGTGGTCCTGGAATAGTTTTTAGTTCCTCAGCTCTGTGGTCCTGGAATAGTTTTAGTTCCTCAGCTCCGTGGTCCCTGGAATAGTTTTAATTCCTCAGCTCTGTGGTCCTGGAATAGTTTTAGTTCCTCAGCTCCGTGGACATGGAATAGTTTTAGTTCCTCAGCTCCGTGGACATGGAATAGTTTTAGTTCCTCAGCTCCGTGGTCCTGGAATAGTTTTAGTTCCTCAGCTCTGTGGTCCTGGAATAGTTTTAGTTCCTCCGCTCCGTGGTCCTGGAATAGTTTTAGTTCCTCAGCTCCGTGGTTCTGGAATTCTCTCCTGATGATTTAGTCACGTTGGTGGAGTTTAAACACTTGGTCAATGTAAATATCATAGAAGAGTGTAATTGTCTTTAGGACAGCTGTTTTTTAGTTATGACATTCGTGTTTTCTTTACGTAATATGTAATTGTTGTACTGTATGTGTGTCTATAGTTTTGTTCAGTGTTGTGTTAGTGTATGTAAGTAGTTTTGTCTGAAACTTTGTTCCCCCTGCTGCTGTTGGACCAGGTCTCTCTTGAAAAATAGATTTGATCTCAATGAGAAAAACCTGTACAAATAAAGGTTAAATAAAAAAAAAAAAAAACAGTGTTTTAGGACTTTATCGCCCCTAGTGGTGAAGGAGATGTGTTGATGGAAGTTGGGCATCATGTGTCTTAAAGGGATACTATGGGATGTATCTACATTCCCAAAGTCAGATGAACTCGTGACCCTTTTTTGTGTGTCCAGTATGAAGGAAGTTAGAGGTAGTTTCATGAGCGAATGCTAACTAGCATTAGCGCAATGACTGGAAGTCTGTGGGTATCTACTAGCATAGATAGTAGATACCCATAGACTTCCAGTCATTGCGTTAACACTAGTTAGCTTTGGCTCGCGAAACTACCTCTTAACTGGCACAAAACACATTTGATTGGCTTCACATTTTATCTCTTTCGGTCCGTGTACGGTCAAAAACAGAGAATGAAAATCAGAAATCTACTTGTTTTCTCATTTATTGTGTCAAAATTGGACATGGAATAACAAACTTTTTTTTAAATAAAATGTATTTATTTTTGTTTTCTACTGACCAGCTAGCAGGCTGGCTAGCTAGCCCTACCTGGTTACTGGCTATAGTCATGCTAGCTAGTAGTAGCTAGTGGAAGTAAGTTAGTCCCTCAACCTGCTACAAGATGAAGCTGCCCGGCCAGAGAAAGGGGAGATATCGCCATTAGCTTCAGTAGCTAACTTAGCTTCTGTCAGCTGATGGTGTCTATTGACTGAGTAATAATGAACAACAGTTACTGTAAACGGTTACCAATCTGGCACTTTCATAGCTAACTTAGCTATTGCTTACACATACAACAATATCCAATTTAGCTATTGTCAGGGCTGATGTGTGTGTCAAATCAAAATCAAATCAAATCAAATTGTATTGGCCACATGCGCAGAATACAACAGGTGCAGACATTACAGTGAAATGCTTACTTACAGCCCTTAACCAACAGTGCATTTATTTTTTTATAAAAAAGTAAAATAAAACAACAACAACAAAAAAGTGTTGCGAAAAAAAGAGCAGAAGTAAAATAAAATAACAGTAGGGAGGCTATATATACAGGGGGGTACCGGTGCAGAGTCAATGTGCGGGGGCACCGGCTAGTTGAGGTAGTTGAGGTAATATGTACATGTGGGTAGAGTTAAAGTGACTATGCATAAATAATTAACAGAGTAGCAGCAGGGTAAAAAGATGGGGTGGGGGTGGGGGTGGGGGGGCAGTGCAAATAGTCCGGGTAGCCATGATTAGCTGTTCAGGAGTCTTATGGCTTGGGGGTAGAAGCTGTTGAGAAGTCTTTGGGACCTAGACTTGGCACTCCGGTACCGCTTGCCATGCGGTAGCAGAGAGAACAGTCTATGACTAGGGTGGCTGGAGTCTTTGACAATTTTTGAGGGCCTTCCTCTGACACCGCCTGGTATAGAGGTCCTGGATGGCAGGAAGGTTGCCATACCAGGCGGTGATGCAACCAGTCAGGATGCTCTCGATGTTAGTGGGCTGTCTGTCATGCTTTAAACAGCCCACTGCCTTTCTCTGTCATGCTTTAGAATGCATCGTCATCTCCTCTCAGAGGGACTTGATTAAGGGCTAAACATGCAATCATGTCAACAATAGAGCCCAGGTGATATCTATGAAGAGCAAGCTGATCCGTGTTTAAACAGTGTGGATATTTCCTGCCCTCTCTTTAGGCATTTCTCTCTCCCGCCACAAAGCCTCACATGTTAAGGGACATGTTTGTTCACTCCTCTATCTGTCTCTAACGCTTCCAATCACAGAACCCTTTAATGGTAAAGGTTGAATCTGATGACGTAGACATGCTGGCCTATGGGCTTTAGCATGGCTCCTCTGGCCCGTGGGCTATAGCATGGCTCCTCTGGATGTGGGTGGCTCTGGCCCGTGGGCTTCAGATTTCAGAATATTGGAAACCTTATTGTACAAACAGTACCAACACATACATAAGCATAATCTTACAGCCTGTGTCACATTTGGACACTTCATCCAAAGTGCTTTACCTTAACATTTTAAAATAGGCCTAAAAACAAAGAAATGCTAGCTGACATGGATGGTGACTGCATTTGGCCAGTAGTGAATAGATGTGTAAAGACAAAGTAATATCATGAAATCACATTTTGTCTTAGCTTGTAGCTCATAAAATATTCAATTTGATTTGATTTTGGATCTCTGGTAAAATGCAGCAATTACATTCACTTTTTGTCACACCCTGATCTGTTTCACCTGCCTTTGTGCTTGTCTCCACCCCCCTCCAGGTGGCGCCCATCTTCCCCATTATCCCCTGTGTATTTATACCTGTGTTCTCTGTTTGTCTGTTGCCAGTTTGTTTTGTTTCGTCAAGCCTATCAGCGGTTTTCCACTTGCTCCTGTCTTTCTCAAGTTCCTGTTTTCTAGTTTTCCCGGTTTTGACCATTCTGCCTGCCCTCACCCTGAGACTGCCTGCCGTTCTGTACCTTTTGGACTCTGATCTGGATTACTGACCTCTGCCTGCCCTTGACCTGTCGTTTGCCTGAACCCTGTTTTTGTAATAAACATTTGTTACTTCGACACTGTCTGCATCTGGGTCTTCTCTTGAAACGTGATAAGGAGGGAGTTTAATTCCTAACCAATCTACACCCGTCTATCCAGTCTCTCTGCCCCAAACCAACATCCCTCCATACAAGTACCATCTGTCAACTTTCAGTAAAATCCACACTTGAAGCAAATTAAATCAGTTTAATTAAAGGTTTAATCAAAGGGCAGTAGAACAAGAGTAGGCAAAGTTTAGTATGAGGGGATGAAGTAATTGACTTGGCAGCCTGGCAGCTTGGGGTTGAAGTAATTGACTTGGCAGCCTGGCAGCATGGATTGTTGCCAACAGCAAAATAACTTTCAATAAGTGAGAGGAGAGAGAAAGAGACTTCACTGTTCATTTGTGATTGTTTCTTCCACTTGCTTTGGCAATGTTAACATATGTTTCCCATGCCAATAAAGTCCCTTTGAATTTAATTGAATTGCGAGACATAATCACTGTTGAGCATTCCATTTAAAAATGGTGTCAAACTGTTCTAGACAGATTGTCTCAGAGAATGTAACAGGGTTAGAGAGATATGCAGACTTACAGTCACAAGGCCAGGCTTATTGAATGTAGGGTACTGCAGGGTTAGAGAGAGACTGGGTACAGCAGGGTTAGAGAGAGACTGGGTACGGCAGGGTTCGAGAGAGACTGGGTACAGCAGGGTTAGAGAGAGACTGGGTACAGCAGGGTTAGAGAGAGACTGGGTACTGCAGGGTTAGAGAGAGACTGGGTACGGCAGGGTTAGAGAGAGACTGGGTACTGCAGGGTTAGAGAGAGACTGGGTACAGCAGGGTTAGAGAGAGACTGGGTACAGCAGGGTTAGAGAGAGACTGGGTACTGCAGGGTTAGAGAGAGACTGGGTACTGCAGGGTTCGAGAGAGACTGGGTACAGCAGGGTTAGAAAGAGACTGGGTACTGCAGGGTTCGAGAGAGACTGGGTACTGCAGGGTTAGAGAGAGACTGGGTACTGCAGGGTTAGAGAGAGACTGGGTACTGCAGGGTTCGAGAGAGACTGGGTACTGCAGGGTTAGAGAGAGACTGGGTACAGCAGGGTTAGAGAGAGACTGGGTACTGCAGGGTTAGAGAGAGACTGGGTACAGCAGGGTTAGAGAGAGACTGGGTACTGCAGGGTTAGAGAGAGACTGGGTACTGCAGGGTTAGAGAGAGACTGGGTACAGCAGGGTTAGAGAGAGACTGGGTACTGCAGGGTTCGAGAGAGACTGGGTACTGCAGGGTTAGAGAGAGACTGGGTACAGCAGGGTTAGAGAGAGACTGGTACTGCAGGGTTAGAGAGAGACTGGGTACGGCAGGGTTAGAGAGAGACTGGGTACTGCAGGGTTAGAGAGAGACTGGGTACGGCAGGTTTAGAGAGAGACTGGGTACTGCAGGGTTAGAGAGAGACTGGGTACAGCAGGGCTAGAGAGAGACTGGGTACTGCAGGGTTAGAGAGAGACTGGGTACTGCAGGGTTAGAGAGAGACTGGGTACTGCAGGGTTAGAGAGAGACTGGGTACTGCAGGGTTAGAGAGAGACTGGGTACAGCAGGGTTAGAGAGAGACTGGGTACAGCAGGGTTAGAGAGAGACTGGGTACAGCAGGGTTAGAGAGAGACTGGGTACTGCAGGGTTAGAGAGAGACTGGGTACTGCAGGGTTAGAGAGAGTCAAAAGTTTGGACACACCTACTCATTCAAGGGTCTTTCTTCATTTGTTACTATTTTTTACATTGTAGAATAATAGTGAAGACATCAAAACTATGAAATAACACATGGAATCATGTAGAAACCAAAAAAGTGTTAAACAAATCAAAATATATTTTATATTTGAGAATCTTCAAATAGCCACCCTTTGCCTTGATGACAGCTTTGCACACTCTTGGCATTCTCTCAACCAGCTTCAGCCAGGTAGTCACCTGGAATGCATTTCAATTAACAGGTGTGCCTTCTTAAAAGTTAATTTGTGGAATTTCTTTCCTTCTTAATGCGTTTGAGCAAATCAATTATGTTTGTGACAAGGTAGGGGTGGGTATACAGGAGATAGCCCTATTTGGTAAAAAGACCAAGTCCATATTATGGCAAGAACATCTCAAATAAGCAAAGAGAAACAACAGTCCATCATTACTTTAAGACATGCAGGTCAGTCAATACGGAACATTTCAAAAACGTTCAAAAACCATTAAGCATGGAGGAGGAGGTGTTATGGTGTGGGGGTGCTTTGCTTGTGACGCTGTCTGTGATTTATTTAGAATTCAAGGCACACTTAACCATCATGGCTACCACAGCATTCTACAGCGATACGCCATCCCATCTGGTTTGGGCTTAGTGGGACTATCATTTGTTTTTTCAACAGGACAATGACCCAACACACCTCCAGGCTGTGTAAGGGCTATTTTACCAAGAAGGAGAGTGATGGAATGCTGCATCCGATGACCTAGCCTCCACAATCCCCTGAGCTCAACCCAATTGAGATGGTTTGGGATGAGTCGGACCGCAGAGCGAAGGAAAAACAGCCAACAAGTGTTCAGCATATGTGGGAACTCCTTCAAGACAGTTGGAAAAGCATTCCAGGTGAAGCTGGTTGAGAGAATGCCAAAATATATTTTGATTTGTTTAACACTTTTTTGGTTACTACATGATTCCATATGTGTTATTTCATAGTTTTGTTGTCTTGTACAATGTAAAAAATAGTAACAATTATGAAAAATCCTTGAATGACTATGTGGGTTCAAACTTTTGACTGGTAATGTATGTTACTATGTATTTTAATGAACAGACTTTTTTTTTTACCTTACATGCTGTAGCTAGGTTGCATTCAAATTCATTACATAAAACTACAAAGTTCAGCACTAAATCACAGTTGCATGCTGTGGTATCATCACTAACAACTAAAACAGTGCTTTCAGCCATCTTAATTATTTGTTTCAGATAACTTGGTCCATTGTTTAGTTGTGACATCACTGGAAGGAAACACAAAACATAATGTACAACTTGCCTCTGTATTCGAAAATAATGTGAATATCAAATTGATACTTACAATGCAGATTCCTTCACCTCGAGTGTCCATTTTCAGACTCAAAAGTTGACAATTAAACAATTACACACAAGATGAAGAATAAATGTTCATGAACACGTTTAACTTTCATTTGGGAACTATCTAAATTACAATTATTATTATTTAATTTTTTTACCCTACTTTTTCAATTATGATATTTTCTGATCGCTGCAACTCCCCAACGGGCTCGGGAGAGGCAAAGGTCGAGTCATGCGTCCTCCGAAACATGACCTGTCAAAACCGTGCTCCTTAATCCGGAACCCAGCCGCACCAATGTGTCGGAGGAAACACTGTTCAACTGACGACAGAAGTCAGTCTGCTCTTTGCCACCTTCTCCTCCCTGCTGAATCCTCCTTCCCCCCCCCCCCCCCCCCCCCCTCCTCTCTGTGGATGACTTCGTCAACCATTTTGAAAAGAAGGTTGACGACATCCGATCATCGTTTGTTAAGTCAAATGACACTGCTGGGCCTGCTCACACTGCCCTACCCTATGCTTTGACATCTTTCTCCCCCCTCTCTCTCCAGATGAAATCTTGCGACTTGTGACGGCCCGCCGCCCAACAACCTGCTCGCTTGAACCTATCCCCTCCTCTCTTCTCCAGACCATTTCTGGAGACCTTCTCCATTACCTCACCTCGCTCATCAACTCATCCTTGACCGCTGGCTATGTCCCTTCCGTCTTCAAGAGAGCGAGAGTTGCACCGCTTCTCAAAAAACCTACACTCGATCCCTCCGATGTCAACAACTACAGACCAGTATCCCTTCTTTCTTTTCTCTCCAAAACTCTTGAGCGTGCCGTCTTTAGCCAACTCTCTTGCTATCTCTCTCAGAATGACCTTCTTGATCCAAACCAGTCAGGTTTCAAGACTGGTCATTCAACTGAGACTGCTCTTCTCTGTGTCACGGAGGCTCTCTGCACTGCTAAAGCTAACTCTCTCTCCTCTGCTCTTGTCCTTCTAGACCTGTCTGCTGCCTTTGATACTGTGAACCATCAGATCCTCCTCGCCACCCTCTCCGAGTTGGGCATCTCCGGCGCGGCTCACTCTTGGATTGCGTCCTACCTGACAGGTCGCTCCTACCAAGTGGCGTGGCGAGAATCTGTCTCCGCACCATGTGCTCTCACCACTGGTGTCCCCCAGGGCTCAGTTCTAGGCCCTCTCCTATTCTCACTATACACCAAGTCACTTGGCTCTGTCATATCCTCACATGGCCTCTCCTATCATTGCTACACAGACGACACACAACTAATCTTCTCCTGTCTCCCTTCTGATAACCAGGTAGCGAATCGCATCTCTGCATGTCTGGCAGACATATCAGTGTGGATGTCTCCCGAGTGGCGCAGTGGTCTGTGCCACTAGAGATCCTGGTTCGAATCCAGGCTCTGTCGTAGCCGGGCCGCGACCGGGAGACCCATGGGGCTGCACGCAATTGGCCCAGCGTCGTCCAGGGTAGGGGAGGGAATGGCCGGCAGGGATGTAACTCAGTTGAGGGTTGTGGGTTTGATTCCCACAGGGGGTATGAAAAAAAATGATGTATGCACTAACTGTAAGTCGCTCTGGATAAGAGCGTCTGCTAAATGACTAAAAATTTAATGTAAATGATGACGGATCTCAAGCTGAACCTCGGCAAGACAGCGCTGCTCTTCCTCCTGGGGAAGGACTGCCCGTTCCATGATCTCGCCATCACGGTTGACAACTCCGTTGTGTCCTCCTCCCAGAGTGCAAAAAGCCTTGGCGTGACCCTGGACAACACCCTGCTCATGCTCTACAACATTCGGAGAGTACGACCCTGCCTTACACAGGAAGCGGCACAGGTCCTAATCCAGGCACTTGTCATCTCCTGTCTGGATTACTGCAACTCACTGTTGGCTGTGCCATTAAACCCCTACAACTCATCCAGAATGCCGCAGCCCGTCTGTTCAACCTTGCCAAGTTCTCTCACATCACCCCGCTCCTCCGCACACTCCACTGGCTTCCAGTTGAAGCTCGCATCTGCTACAAGACCATGGTGCTTGCCTACGGAGCTGTGAGGGGAACGGCACCTCCATACCTTCAGTCTCTGATCAGTCCCTACACCCAAACGAGGGCATTGCATTCATCCACCTCTGGCCTGCTGGCCCCCCTACCTCTGCGGAAGCACAGTTCCCGCTCAGCCCAGTCAAAACTGTTCTCTGCTCTGGCACCCCAATGGTGAAACAAGCTCCCTTACGACGCCAGGACGGCGGAGTCACTCACCATCTTCCGGAGACACTTGAAACCCCACCTCTTTAAGGAATACCTGGGATAGGATAAAGTAATCATTCTACCCCCCCCTTACCCCAACCCCCCAAAAAATAAAAATAAAAATAAATCCCACTGGCTATAATGTGAATGCATCAATTTGTAAGTCGCTCTGGATAAGAGCGTCTGCTAAATGACATAAATGTAAATGCACAATGAGCCAAATAAAGCCCCCCGGCCAAACACTCCCCTAACCCAGACAATGCTGGGCCAATTGTGCACCACCCTATGGGACTCCCAGTCACGGCCAGTAATGACACAGCCTGGGATCGAACCCAGGTCTGCAGTGATGCCTCTAGTTCTGCTGTGCCTTAGACCACTGTGCCACTCGGAAGGCTAAATTACTACTTAAATTGGCTGTGGTCTGTCCACAGGCAGCTGAGGCTCCATTGGCTGGGATCTGTCCAAATGCAGTAGAGACCCCAGACCAGAAGGATCCACTGCAGGGAAATATATGATTATTTCTACTAGCCAGTGCTAGCTTTATTGCTGTCAGAGAAACACAGCCCTCACTACAAAGCTAGCTAGCTAGCAAGCAACACATTGCTTGCTAAACAACATTAACTAACTAGCTTTAGCAATTAAATTATATCTAATACGACATATTAAACTCTGAGCTTGACCATCCCCAAAAAATCTTACCTTGGAGCTAGCACAGACCCCTTGACCAAGACACTTCCAGTAGGACAGCCATCTCTGCAGCACTCCACCAATCAGGCCTTTATGGTAGAGTGGGCCAGAAACAAGATTCTCTGGTCTGATGAAACCAAGATTGAACTCTTTGGCCTGAATGCCAAGCATCACGTCTGGAGGAAACCTGGTACCATCCCTACGGTGAAGCATGGTGGTGGCAGCATCATGTTGTGGGGATGTTTTTCAGCGGCAGGGACTGGGAGACTAGTCAGGATCGAGGGAATGATGAACGGAGCAAAGTACAAAGAGATCCTTGATGAAAACCTGCTCCAGAGAGCTCAGGACCTCAGACTGGGGTGAAGGTTCACCTTCCAACAGGACAATGACCCTAAGCACACAGTCAAGACAACGCAGGAGTGGCTTTGGGACAAGTCTCTGAATGTCCTTGAGTGGCCCAACCAGAAACCCGGACTTGAACCCGATCGAACATCTCTGGAGAGACCTGAAAATAGCTGTGCTGCAACGCTCCCCATCCAACCTGACAGATCTTGAGAGGATCTGCAGAGAAGAATGGGAGAAAACTCTCCCCAAATACAGGTGTGCCAAGCTTGTAGCATCATACCGAAGAAGACTCAAGACTGTAATCACTGCCAAAGGTGCTTCAACAAAGTACTGAGTAAATGGTCTGAATACTTATGTAAATTGTATATTTCATGAACGTTTTTTTGTATACATTTGCCAAAATTTCTAAAAAACAGTTTTTGCTTTGTCATTATGGGGTATTGTGTGTAGATTTGTGAGGGGGGGAAAAACAATTTAAACCATTTTAGAATAAGGCTGTAACGTAACAGAATGTGGAAAAGGTCAAGGGGTGTGAAATACTTTCCGAATGCACTGTATATACAGCACCAGTCCAAACGTTTGGACACACTAACTCATATAATGTTTTTTATTTTTTTACATTGTAGAATTTTAGTGAAACATCAAAACTATGAAATAACACATATGGAATCATGTAGTCATGTAGGAACCAAAAAATTGTTAAACAAATCAAAATATATTTGAGATTCTTCAAATAGCCACCCTTTGCCTTGATGACAGCTTTGCACACTGGAATGCATTTCAATTAACATTTACGTCATTTAGCAGACGCTCTTATCCAGAGCAACTTACAGTTAGTGAATACATATTTCTTTATTTATACTGGCCCCCCGTGGGAATTAAACCCACAACCCTGGCGTTGCAAACGCCTTGCTCTATCAACTGAGCTACATCCCTGCCAGCCATTCCCTCCCCTACCCTGAACGACGCTGGGCAAATTGTGCGCTGCCCATGAGTCTCCTGGTCGCGGGCCGGCTGCGACAGAGCCTGGATTCGAACCAGGATCTCTAGTGGCACAGTTAGCACTGCAATGCAGTGCCTTAGACCACTGCGCCACTCAGGAGTTAACAGGTGTGCCTTCTTAAAAGTTAATGTGTGGAATTTATTTCCTTCTTAATGCGTTTGAGCCAATCAGTTGTGTTGTGACAAGGTAGGGGGGGGTATACAGAAGATAGCCCTATTTGGTAAAAGACCAAGTCCATATTACGTTAATACCAGGAAATATACTACTGTAAAAAATTTTTTTTTGCCACATCTCATGTAATTGCAGGGTGTAACCACTAGGTGGGCCTATATACTACATTGTAGAGAGGAGATGAAAATCATTTTTCTACTGTAGCACTGGGTCGTCACAAGTTACCACAGCCACAAAGTCAGAAGGCCCGCCTACTAGACCAGTCAGATGAGATAGTGTGCTGACAGACTTGCAGGGGCAGACGAGAGATTTCATCTATCTATTGATCCGTCAATGATTTAGTTGTTTTATCAGCTTAAAAAAACACACAAAAACAAAAACATTTTAAACGCAAGGATGTGTTATTCAAACTCAGCTTGCAAGCTTATCATGATGTTTGCCCTTACTCATAGTTACTTGTCTTTACCCAAAATAGGTTTTCTCCAATATCTGCAATATCTGCATATAGACATTTTAGATGTTTATTTTCAAAATCCACAATCCACAGGTAAAACGTACAAAGTTTTCACAGACATGTTCACAGAAATTTAAATATATTAAATTGGCTGATTTTAAGATATACTTCAACCCTGTTACTTTATTTGGCACCTAGGCACTTTAACATAGCCCTGCAGTCCACCTTTTTGCTATTTTGTACCAGTTTCCATCTCTGTACGAAGGCATGGTCTTCAAGCTATGGAAGATGGCAAAACATGTAATAATAATAATCATTGATTGGACTCACATGGCTCTTTTCTAGACATCCAAAGCTCTTTACAGTGTAAGGGGAAACTCACCACCCTAACCCCACTCTATACAGGGGAAACTCACCACCCTAACCCCACTCTATACAGGGGAAACTCACCACCCTAACCCCACTCTATACAGGGAACTCACCACCATAACCCCACTCTATACAGGGAAACTCACCACCCTAACCCCACTCTATACAGGGGAAACTCACCACCCTAACCCCACTCTATACAGGGGAAACTCACCACCCCTAACCCCACTCTATACAGGGGAAAACTCACCACCCTAACCCCACTCTATACAGGGGAAACTCACCACCCTAACCCCACTCTATACAGGGGAAACTCACACACCCTAACCCCACTCTATACAGGGGAAACTCACCACCCTAACCCCACTCTATACAGGGGAAACTCACCACCCTAACCCCACTCTATACAGGGGAAACTCACCACCCTAACCCCACTCTATAAAGGAGAAACTCACCACCCTAACCCCACTCTATACAGGGGAAACTCACCACCCTAACCCCCACTCTATACAGGGAAACTCACCACTCTAACCCCACTCTATACAGGGGAAACTCACCACCCTAACCCGACTCTATACAGGGGAAACTCACCACCATAACCCCACTCTATACAGGGGAAACTCACCACCCTAACCCCACTCTATACAGGGGAAACTCACCACCCTAACCCCACTCTATACAGGGGAAACTCACCACCCTAACCCCACTCTATACAGGGGAAACTCACCACCCTAACCCCACTCTATACAGGGGGAAACTCACCACCCTAACCCCACTCTATACAGGGGAAACTCACCACCCTAACCCCACTCTATACAGGGGAAACTCACCACCCTAACCCCACTCTATAAAGGAGAAACTCACCACCCTAACCCCACTCTATACAGGGGAAACTCACCACCCTAACCCCACTCTATACAGGGGAAACTCACCACCCTAACCCCACTCTATACAGGGGAAACTCACCACCCTAACCCCACTCTATACAGGGGAAACTCACCACCCTAACACCACTCTATACAGTGGAAACTCACCACCCTAACCCCACTCTATACAGGGGAAACTCACCACACTAACCCCACTCTATACAGTGGAAAAACTCACCACCCTAACCCCACTCTATACAGGGGGAAACTCACCACCCTAACCCCACTCTATACAGGGGAAACTCACCACCCTAACCCCACTCTATACAGGGGAAATTCACCACCCTAACCCCACTCTATACAGGGGTAACTCACCACCCTAACCCCACTCTATACAGGGGAAACTCACCACCCTAACCCCACTCTATACAGGGGAAACTCACCACCCTAACCCCCCTCTATACAGTGGAAACTCACTCACCACCCTAACCCCACTCTATACAAAAGAAACTCACCACCCTAACCCCACTCTATACAAAATAAACTCACCACCCTAACCCCACTCTATACAGGGGAAACTCACCACCCTAACCCCACTCTATACAGGGGAAACTCACAACCCTAACCCCCTCTATACAGGGGAAACTGACCACCCTAACCCCACTCTATACAGGGGAAAACTCACCACCCTAACCCCCACTCTATACAGAAGAAACTCACCACCCTAACCCCACTCTATACAGGGAAACTCACCACCCTAACCCCACTCTATACAGGGAAACTCACCACCCTAACCCCACTCTATACAGAAGAAACTCACCACCCTAACCCCACTCTATACAGAAGAAACTCACCACCCTAACCCCACTCTATACAGGGGAAACTCACCACCTTAACCCCACTCTATAGAGGGGAAACTCACGACCCTAACCCCACTCTATACAGGGGAAACTCACCACCCTAACCCCACTCTATACAGAAGAAACTCACCACCCTAACCCCACTCTATACAGGGGGAAACTCACCACCTTAACCCCACTCTATAGAGGGGAAACTCACCACCCTAACCCCACTCTATACAGGGGAAAACTCACCACCCTAACCCCACTCTATACAGGGGAAACTCACCACCCTAACCCCACTCTATACAGGGGAAACTCACCACCCTAACCTCACTCTATACAGGGGAAACTCACCACCCTAACCCCACTCTTTTACAGGAGGAAACTCACCACCCTAACCCCACTCTATACAGGGGGAAACTCACCACTCTAACCCCACTCTATACAGGGGAAACTCACCACACTAACCCCACTCTATAACAGGGGAAACTCACCACCCTAACCCTACTCTATACAGGGGAAACTCACCACACTAACCCCACTCTATACAGGGGAAACTCACCACCCTAACCCCACTCTATACAGGGGAACCTCACCACCCTAACCCCACTCTATACAGGGGGAAACTCACCACCCTAACCCCACTCTATACAGGGGAAACTCACCACCCTAACCCCACTCTATACAGTGGAAACTCACCACCCTAACCCCACTCTATACAGGGGAAAACTCACCACCCTAACCCCACTCTATACAGTGGAAACTCACCACCCTAACCCCACTCTATACAGGGTAAAACTCACCACCCTAACCCCACTCTATACAGGGGAAACTCACCACCCTAACCCCACTCTATACAGGGGAAACTCACCACCCTAACCCCACTCTATACAGGGGTAACTCACCACCCTAACCCCACTCTATACAGGGGAAACTCACCACCCTAACCCCACTCTATACAGGGGAAACTCACCACACTAACCCCACTCTATACAGTGGAAACTCACCACCCTAACCCCACTCTATACAGGGGAAACTCACCACACTAACCCCACTCTATACAGTGGAAAACTCACCACCCTAACCCCACTTTATACAGGGAAACTCACCACCCTAACCCCCCTCTATACAGGGGAAACTCACCACCCTAACCCCACTCTATACAGGGGAAATTTTACCACCTTAACCCCACTCTATACAGGGGAAACTCACCACCCTAACTCCACTCTATACAGGGGTAACTCACCACCCTAACCCCACTCTATACAGTGGAAACTCACCACCCTAACCCCACTCTATACAGGGGAAACTCACCACACTAACCCCACTCTATACAGTGGAAACTCACCACCCGAACCTCACTCTATACAGGGGAAACTCACCACCCTAACCCCACTCTATACAGGGGAAACTCACCACCCTAACCCCACTCTATACAGGGGAAACTCACCACCCTAACCCCACTCTATACAGGGGAAACTCCCCACCCTAACCCCACTCTATAGATGGTGTTGAACTCTGAGCTGTAGTCAATGAACAGCATTCTCACATAGGTGTTCCTTTTGTCCAGGTGAGAAAGGGCAGTGCAGAGTGCAATAGATATAGCAACATCTGTGGATCTGTTGGGGCAGCATGCGAATTGGAGTGGGTCCAGGGTGTCTGTGATGATGGTGTTGATGTGAGCCATGACCAGCCTTTCAAAGCATTTCATGGCTGCAGATGTGACTGATACGGGTCGGTAGTCATTTAGACAGGTCACCTTAGTGTCCTTGGGCACAGGGACTATAGTGGTCTACTTGAAACATGTAGGTATTACAGACTGGGTCAGGGACAGGTTGAAAATGTCAGTTAAAATTTACAAAAAGCTTTTTTCGCTTTGTCATTATTGGGTATTGTGTGTAGATTGATGAGGATTTGTATTTGTTTAATCAATTTTAGAACAAGGCTGTAACGTAACAACATGTGGAAAAGGGAAAGGGTCTACTAAATACTGCAGGATATTACAGGTCTTCAGGTCCCGTTGATAGTCTGGAACGGAGCTCGTCCAGTTCGTTCTCCATTCGCCAAAGAACAGAGGGTAGAGGTGGATTATTTACTTGCCAACGTAGTTTCATCTGCTGCACGTCAGCCTCTCTTACGCCGTCCCCTCCTTTTAGGAGTCTCGAGGATTAGGGCCTGGTCCGGGGTGAGCAGTGTGTCCTGCGCCGCCCACTCATCCAATCCAATCAAGCCAAATAGTAGAACTCCAAATCGAGGTTAGTGATTGCTGTTCTGTTCTGGTGTCCAGAAGCTCTTTCGGTCATTGGAAATGATGGCGTAAACATTATGTACAAAAAAGTTAAGATCAGCGCAGAAAAACACACAAAATAAGAAAAACGGCAGCGATCCATTTCAACGCCAGACCCAGCGGTTCTAGTGTTGGTTAAATCCTACAGGGACCAACAGAAAGCTCACATAGTCAACAGACCAAATACTATTTAGTTGGTCAATAATCTCAATAGTTTCTGTTGCTCATTCAATCTCTTATATATTCTCAATATATTAGGGAAACTTATTCATTATCAGTGCTCCTTATATTCTGGTTTATGTTTGATAATAATGATATAGATATAATAGTATAATAATAGATCTTTAATATATAATCATATATGTCCATATATGGTTCTCACATTGTCACGGATTCAGCCGAGGCTGCCCCTCCTTCTTGCTCGGGCAGGCTTCGGCGTTCGTCGTCTCCGGAGTACTAGCTGCTACCGATCCATGTTTCCATGTTTGACTTGTTCTGTCTGTATTGGTTACACCTGTTTCCCATGATGTGCTATTGTCTTCCCTATTTAACCCTCTGTCGGGTTGTTTTCCCTCCCTGTGTGGGGGTTGTTGTATCTCAGAGTACCTTCGAGTAAAGTACGTTTTCTGATCAGCTCTGTGTCCTGCGTTTGACTTCGCCTACCGCATTTCACTGACGCCCTTGACACACATGAGCTAGCCATCTGCTAAGATAAAGAGAAGATAGCCTTGGGACCCAGATAGCAGTGGACATTCAATGGCCAGCACCAGAGGTCAGAGGTCAGATTTAAGGTCACCTCTGAAGTGTTGAGATGTTCAGCATAGCTCACTGACACACATTTCTACATAGCTCACTGTGGACCAGAACATGCCTCACATGTCTATGATTGTGGCCTCCTGTGTTTTTCTGTCCTTATCATATTGCCTGTTATTAAAGGGTATTATTTTTCCTGCACTTTTAAAGTCTAAAAGTGACTGTAAACATCATTGACGCAGAGGCTGACCAGATTTAGAGACAACATGCTCTGTAAACAACATTGACGCAGAGGCTGACCAGATTTAGAGACAACATGCTCTGTAAACAACATTGACGCAGAGGCTGACCAGATTTAGAGACAACATGCTCTGTAAACATCATTGACGCGGAGGCTGACCAGATTTAGAGACAACATGCTCTGTAAACAACATTGACACAGAGGCTGACCAGATTTAGAGACAACATGCTCTGTAAACATCATTGACGCAGAGGCTGACCAGATTTAGAGACAACATGCTCTGTAAACAACATTGATGCAGAGGCTGACCAGATTTAGAGACACCATGCTCTGTAAACAAGATTGACGCAGAGGCTGACCAGATTTAGAGACACCATGCTCTGTAAACATCATTGACACAGAGGCTGACCAGATTTAGAGACACCATGCTCTGTAAACAACATTGACTCGGAGGCTGACCAGATTTAGAGACAACATGCTCTGTAAACATCATTGACACAGAGGCTGACCAGATTTAGAGACAACATGCTCTGTAAACAACATTGACGCAGAGGCTGACCAGATTTAGAGACACCATGCTCTGTAAACATCATTGACGCAGAGTCTGCTGACCAGATTTAGAGACACCCATGCTCTGTAAACATCATTGACACAGAGGCTGACCAGATTTAGAGACACCATGCTCTGTAAACATCATTGACACAGAGGCTGACCAGATTTAGAGACATGCTCATGCTCTGTAAACAACATTGACGCAGAGGCTGACCAGATTTAGAGACACCATGCTCTGTAAACATCATTGACGCAGAGGCTGACCAGATTTAGAGACACCATGCTCTGTAAACATCATTGACACAGAGGGACCTGAGACACCAGATTTAGAGACACCATGCTCTGTAAAAACATCATTGACACCATGCTCTGAGACACAGAGGCTGACAGATTTAGAGACAACATGCTCTGTAAACAACATTGACATTGCAGAGGCTGACCAGATTTAGAGACACCATGCTCTGTAAACATCATTTGACACAGAGGCTGACCAGATTTAGAGACACCCATGACACAGAGGCTCTGTAACACCATAAACATTGACACAGAGGCTGACCAGATTTTAGAGACACCATGCTCTGTAAACAACATTGACACAGAGGCTGACCAGATTTAGAGACACCATGCTCTGTAAACATCATTGACACAGAGGGACCTGACCAGATTTAGAGAGGCTGACCACATTTAGAGACACCATGCTCTGTAAACAACATTGACGCAGAGGCTGACCAGATTAGAGACACCAGATTGACGCAGAGACCAGATTTAGAGATGCCACCATGCTCTGTAAACATCATTGACACAGAGGCTGACCAGATTTAGAGACAACATGCTCTGTAAACATCATTGACAGATTTAGAGGCTCTGAACATCATTGACACAGACTGACCACATTTGACACCTCTGTAAAAACAACATTGACACAGAGGCTGACCAGATTTAGAGACACCATGCTCTGTAAACATCATTGACACAGAGGCTGACCAGATTTAGAGACACCATGCTCTGTAAACATCATTGACACAGAGGCTGACCAGATTTAGAGACAACATGCTCTGTAAACAACATTGACTGACCAGATGGTAAACATCATTTGAGGCTGACCAGATTTAGAGACACCATGCTCTGTAAACATCATTGACACAGAGGCTGACCAGATTTAGAGACACCATGCTCTGTAAACATCATTGACACAGAGGCTGACCAGATTTAGCAGACTGACCATGCTCTGTAAACAACATTGACACAGAGGCTGACCAGACACCATGCTCTTTATTGACACAGACACCATAGAGCATCTGTAAACAACATTGACACAGAGGCTGACCAGATTTAGAGACACCATGCTCTGTAAACAACATTGATGCAGAGGCTGACCAGATTTAGAGACACCATGCTCTGTAAACAACATTGACACAGAGGCTGACCAGATTTTAGAGACACCATGCTCTGTAAACATGACAGATTGACCAGATTTAGAGAACAAACATGCTCTGTAAACCAGAGGTTGAACCAGATTTAGAGACACCATGCTCTGTAAACAACATTGACACAGAGGCTGACCAGATTTAGAGACAACTGCTCTGCTCTGTAAACACCACATGTGACAACAGACACAGAGGCTGACCAGATTTAGAGACACCATGCTCTGTAAACAACATTGACGCAGAGGCTGACCAGATTTAGAGACACCATGCTCTGTAAAAACATTGACATTGATTTTGACAGAGGCTGACCAGATTTAGAGACAACATGCTCTGTAAAACAACACTGACACAGAGATTTTAGGCTGACCAGATTTAGAGACAACATGCTCTGTAAACAACATTGACACAGAGGCTGACCAGATTTAGAGACAACATGCTCTGTAAACAACATTGACACAGAGGCTGACCAGATTTAGAGACACCATGCTCTGTAAACAACATTGACGCAGAGGCTGACCAGATTTAGAGACAACATGCTCTGTAAACAACATTGACACAGAGGCTGACCAGATTTAGAGACAACATGACACAGAGGCTCTGATTTAGAACAACATGCTCTGTAAACAAATTGAGAGGCTGACCAGATTTAGAGACAACATGCTCTGTAAACAACACTGACGCAGAGGCTGACCAGATTTAGAGACACCATGCTCTGTAAACAACATTGACGCAGAGGCTGACCAGATTTAGAGACACCATGCTCTGTAAACAACATTGACACAGAGGCTGACCAGATTTAGAGACAACATGCTCTGTAAACAACAGATTAGAGAAAAAACATGCTTGACACAGAGAGCTGACCAGATTTAGAGACACCATGCTCTGTAAACATCAGACACAGAGGCTGACCATGCTCTGTGTAAACATCATTGACACAGAGGCTGACCAGATTTAGAGACAACATGCTCTGTAAACAACATACATCATTGGACACAGAGGACGACCAGATTTAGAGACCAACATGCTCTGTAAACAACCATGACCGAATTTAGAGACAACCATGCTCTGTACATCATTCGAGACAACATGACCCTCTGTGGAAACAACATTGACACAGAGGCTGTGACCAGATTTTAGAGACAACATGCTCTGTAAACAACATTGACACAGAGGCTGACTCAGATTTAGAGACAACATGCTCTGTAAAACATCATTGACGCAGAGGCTGTCCAGACACCATTTAGAGACTGGACATTTCATGCTCTGTAAACAACATTGACACAGAGTTCATGACCAGATTTTAGAGACACCATGCTCTGTAAAACTTGTTGACACAGAGAATGACCAGAGACAAACAACATGTACAACTCTGCGTATGTAGCACACATTGACGCAGAGTAGCAGATTAGAGTTTTAATCTGTATGACTTTATTGAACAGAGGCTGACCAAGTGTAGAAGACAACCATGCTCTGTAACACATTGACGGATTACTGCCCAGATTTAGCTACACAATGCCTCTTGTAAACAAACATGACTCAGCGGCCTTACCAGATTTAGTTACACCATGCTCTGTAAAGCATTTTGACCAGAGGCTAAGTTGACTGAGAACAACATGCTCATGTTACAAAACTGACAGAGGCCTTGACCAGATTTAGACTGACCATGCTCTTAAACTCACATGACACCTGAGGCTGACCAGATTTAGAGACACCAGTGCTCTGTAAACATCTTGACACAGAGGCTGACCAGATATTAAGAGAACCCATCCTGTAAACAACCTGAACGCCTGACCAGATTTATGAAGGACTCCATGCTCTGTAAACACACTGCACCTCAGATTTTAGAGACACTCCCTGAACCCTCAGATTGAGAGACACATGGCTCTCTAAACACTCGCAGAAGGCTGAACCAGATTTAGAGACAACCATCCTCTGTAAACCACTTCAGAGGCTACCAGATTTAGAGAACCATGCTCTGTAAACATCCCTGACCAGAGGCTCCCAGATTTAGAGACAACATGCTCTGTAAACAACACTGACACAGATGGCTGACCAGATTTAGAGACAACATGCTCTGTCAACAACACTGACCAGAGGCCTTTTAGAACAACATTCCGGTTGACGCCCTCCAGATTTGGATGTCCATGCTGCAACATTGATGACCAGAGGCTGAACCAGATTTCGAGACCATGCTCTGTAAAACAACAATTGACGCAGAGGCGACCAGATTTCAGAGACCACCTCTCCTCCCTGGACGCAGAGGCTGACCCAGATTTAAGACTCCCATGCTCTGTAATCATCCTTGACCAGAGGCTGACCAATTTAAGAGACCCTTGCTCTCCCTCCAAACATTGACACAGATTTCGACCAGATTTAGAGACACATGCTCTGTAAACAACCTGACACTGACCATATTTAGAGACAACATGCTCCCTAAAACAAACCTGACCAGAGCTGACCAGATTTAGAGACCCATGCTTCTTCGAACCTTGACTCAGAGGCGAACCAGATTTGAGAGACCCATGCTCATGTAAACAAACTTGACAACCTGACCAGATTTAGAAGACTACCTTCTCTGTAAACCAACTGACACAGAAGGCTGACCAAGATTTAGAGACACCTGCCTCCCTCAACAACATTGACCTGAACCCAGATTTAGAGACCCCAATGCTCGGTAAACCATTCCAGAGGCTGACCAGATTTAGAGACCATGCTCTGTAAACCTGACACAGAGGCTCCAGATTCCCTCCCTGACACAGAGGCTGACCATATTTTAGAGACGACATGGCTCTTAAACACACCTTCCTCCTCACCATGTCCCTGACACCTCTCTCGCCACACTCCCTCCCTCGCCTCCTCTCCTCCTCTCTAAACCCCCTCCTGCAGGCTGATCCAGATTTCAGATGCTATCCCTATGTAAACAAACAGTCAGACTCCCTGATGCAGGATGCCTGCAGGCTGCACTGTGGCTAGCTGACCAGATTTACATGCTAGTGAAGATACAGCTGATGAGACTGAAGTGATGCTGCCAAGCTGAAGACAGGTGTGATGAGACAGAATGAAGCGGTGCTGCAAACAGCTGAAGACAGGTGTGATGAGGAGACCAGAAGTGATGCTGCCAGCTGAAGACAAGGTGCTGTGTGTTTCTGCTGTCGAGATGTGATGTTGCTGCTGCTGCTGGTTGAGTTGACTCACAGGGTGAGAGGATGAGGACGTGAGGTGAAGCCGTATCGGAATAGAGGAGCGAATGACTGCGGGAGGACAGGAAGAGGCCAAGACGAGGCTGCATCCAGGCTGCATGATAGGCACAACACCTCTGTGGAGGATAGCATCAGATCACAGTGAGTAGCTATATACTTTCTATATTCCTCCCTTCTCCCTCCGTCCACTGACCTCATCCTCCTCTAGAGGACCCTCTCCGTCAGACATTGGACACAGACGGACATTCATCCCAGGGTTGCTCGGTGGCAACCGGCAGCTCCTGGATGGGCAGAGGCACCTAGAGACCCCACTACTCAGTCTGTCAGTCATGCTCTCGATACAGGGAAACTTAACTGCTGAATGTGACATCATCTTCTCTCTCTGTTCATCCTCCATCTCTCTCTCTCTCTCCCTTCTCTCTCCCTCTCTCTCCCTCTCTCTTCTCTCCCTCTCTCTCTTCTCTCTCTCTCTCTCTCTCTCCTCCTCCCTCTCTCTCCTCTCTCCTCGCTCTCCTTTCTATTATACTCTCTCTCTTCTCTCCCTCTCTCTCCTCTCTCCCTCCTCTCCCCTTTCTCTTGCTCTCTCTCAGGGAGATCTTCTCTCCCTCTCTCTCTTCTATCCATCGCTCTCCATCTCTCTCTTGATGCCGCCCTCTGTCTCTTCTCTCCCCTCTCTCTCTTCGAGATCCATCGCTCTCCATCTATCTCTCTCTTCTCTCGCTCCCTCCCTCCCCTCTCTCTCGGCTCTGAGAGGCCCTCTCGCATAGCATCATCTCTGAGTCTCTCTCTCTCTCTCTCTCGTCTCCTCTCTCCTCTCCCTCCTCTCAGTCTCAGGACTCTCTCTCCTCTCTCTCCCTCTCTCGTCTTCTATCCATCGCTCTCCCATCTCTCTCTCTTCACAGGGAAACCCTCATGTGTCTCTTCTCTTCTCTGCCCTCTCTCTCTTCTATCCATCGCTCTGCCCATCTATCTCTCTCTTCTTCACTCCCTCTCTCTCTCTTCCCTCTTTCAACACAGTGCCGCAGAGTGTCTCAAGGCTGGCTGGCCACGCTAACAGTTCTGTGATTACCGCAGAGTGTCCTCAGGGCTGGCCACGCTAACAGCTTCTGTGATTACTGCAATGGTTGTCTCAGGGCTGGCAACACTAACAGTTTCCTGTGATTACTGCAGAGGGTCTCAGGGCCTCGCTCTCTCGCTCTCTCTCTCTCTCTCTCTCTCCTCTCTCTCTCTCTCTCCTCTCTCTTCTCTCTCTCTATCTCCCTCTCTCTCTCTCTCTCTATCTCTCCTCTCTCTCTCATCTCTCTCTCTCTCTCTCTTTCGATCTCTCTCTCTCTCTCTCTCTCTCTCTCTGTCTCTCTCTCTCATCTCTCTCTCAGGGCTCTCTCTCTCTAACAGGCTCCTCTCTCTGTCTCTCTCTGAGAGAGAGAGATATCTCTCGAGAGCTCTCTCTCTCTCTCTCTCTATATCTCTCTATCTCTCTCTCGCTTCTCTCTCTCTCTCTCTCTCTCTTCTCTCTATCTCTCTCTCCTCTTTCTTTCTCTCCCCCGTCTCTCTCTAGGTAGTATGCTACTGATTCAGCATAAAGATGAAGCATTGACGTTCGTGTTCAGACTGAGCTAGTGTGGAAACATTACACTTGAGACATTATACACAGACGCAGACACACACACACACACAGACACACACACACACAAACACACACAGACACACAAACACAGACACACAGACACAGACACACACACACACACAGACACACACACAGACAACAGACACACAGACATACACCACATACACACAGACACATATACACACACAGACACACACACAGATACACACACACAGACACACACACACATACATAAACACACATACACACATACACACACACACACAACAGACTCTAGGCTCTGATAGATTGGTAGCCTGTGCTAGTACAATATGTGTTCTCTCTGCTTCTGTCCAGACAGTGAGATTTATGTTCTGATATGTCTCCTCTCCTCTCCTCTCCTCTCTCCTCTCCTCCTCCTCTCCTCTCCTTCTCCTCTCCTCTCCTCTCCTCTCCTTCCTCTCCTCTCCCTCTCCTCTCTCCTCTGCCCTTCTCCTCACGTCAGCAGGACATTAACATGCTGTGCCAATGCCCCTGAACTGCTTAAAGAAAGTCTTGAGTTGTGAAATCCTTTTTTGGCAAACAGTAATTCTATCCATTTAACGATAAGTTTGAATATGATGTGTGTCCATGTAGGAGCTCCTAGCGTGGATGGATGGGTGAGTTATTCTTCCCTCAGTCATGAGAGGAAAGACAAAAAAAAATAACATTCCTAAAGTTAGGAAAAAGAAGAAAAAGTGAACTGAAGTAAACCCCATAATAATGTCTATTGTAGGTCCATGCTGCTTCCTACCTCCCTGACTTTACTGCTCCTCAGAGAAACATAGGACTGATGAGAAGACACTACAGGACAAGTTAGGCAAGCAGCATTAACATCACAAGAACAAGACTGTTAGGCCAAGCCATCTTAACACAACAAGACATGTTAGGGACAAGCAACATTAACATACAAGGACATGTTAGGCCCAGCATCATTAACATACAAGACAATGTTAGTCCCAAGTCAACAATTACCATACAAGACAATGTTATGCCAAAGCAACTGTCCACGATCCGATCCGTAATGAACAAGACTCCAGGCGCAGCGTGATTGAACGAACATGTGTTAACTTTATTATCTTTAGTGATAATAGAACACACTCAACACACAAGACAACGACTCGTGAACGACTCGAGTGAAGTCCACGGTAACAATGACCGAACATCGACCTCGCGGACAAGAACCCGCAAACTATCACAAGGGAAAACAGATAGTTTAAATATGGCTCCCATCAGAGACAACTCAACGACAGCTGACACTCGTTGACTCTGAATTGGGAGTCACCTCTGGGCCAACATAGAAAATAAACACAACAGAAAGGAACTCGACTCTGCTCCAACATATAGAGTCCCCAGAGCCAGGGTGTGACAGTACCCCCCCCTAAAGGGCGGGGACTGTCGACCGCGCCTCAACTTGAACAAAACAGGGGAGCTTGGGTGTGGTCATACCCTCTCGGTCGGCGGTTTCTGTCTCCCGGCCATTGCCCACCTACCCTCCACATAATACCCCCCATAGCGCACCCTGGTCCTGAGTCCTGGCCCCCGCTGGCTTGAGCTTGAAACTGGACTTAGCAGGAGCGGTTAGCTTCAGCTTCCGTAGTGGAGCAGTTGACCGGTACCTTTTACCAGGCACCGGTATGACGCGAGGCACGGTTTGTGCTGGACTGACGACGCGCGTACGGCGCCTGGTCTTGGTGCGTGGAGGGAAGGAACGTGCCTTAACCAGTGCTGACCCGAGCGCTAGAGCCCTTGCTTGGTGCTTGTAGGAGGAAACGGAGCCTTACCAGGCTGACGACTCGCCCCACCCTGGCTATGGTACTTGAGGAGAAAAAAACGGGTCCTTACCATGCTGACGACGCCCAGACCCGTAGGCTTGGTGCGTGGAGCAGGGACAGGCCAGGGCTGGGACTGGCGACGCACAAGGCCGTAGTCTTGAGTGCGTGAGAGCCTGGACAGGCCGGACTGGGCTGGACGACGTCACACCGTTAGGCTTGGTGCGTGGAGCAGGGACAGAGCCGGACCGGGCTGGCGACGGCACACCGTAGGCTTGGTGCGTGGAGCAAGGGACAGGGCCGGACCGGGCCTGGCGAACGCACGACCGTAGGCTTTGGTGGCGTGGAGCAGGGACGGCCCGGGCTGGGCTGGCGACGCAACAACCGTAGGCTTGGTGCGTAGAGCAGGGGAACTAGGCCGGACTGGGCTGGCGACGCACAACAATCGTAGGCTTTGGTGCTTAAAGCAGAGGACAGGCCGGAACTGGGCTTGGCCGACGCACAACCGTATGCTTGGTGCGTAGAGCAGGAGTACAGGCCGTACTGGGCTGGGCGCACGCACACCGTAGGCTTGGTGCGCTGTGGAGCAGGGTACGGCCAGAACCGGGCTGTGCGACGCACACCGTAGGCTTTGGTGCGTGGAGGGCAGGGCCAGGCCGGACCGTGCTGGCGCCGCACAAAGGATAGAAACCGGTAGGCTTGGTGCGAGAGGGCAGGAACAGGCCGGGGAACCGGGCTGGCGTAACTCTGCGACTTACCGTCCCATTTGGTGCGAGGGGCCGTAAACAGCGTCTTCTCCGTATCCGTACTGGTGGACCACATCACCACTGGGCTCTACCACCGGGATATCTGGAACGGGGCCGGACCGGACTGGTAACACATCCCAGTAACCTTTCTCGTGCTTTCGTGCCTGTCTAAACCTTCCTTCCCTTCCTTTTACCAGTGACCCCCGTAACCTGGTAGCCTTTGAATACGCCCCTTTTCTTTCTGCCTCCGTCCGCCTTCCGTCGTCCATTGCCCTAGTGCCACCCCCCCCTAAAAATTATTTGGGGTTGCCCTCGTCGACAGTCCGAAAGCTTGAACGATACCCTGATCACTGTGCAGCCGTTGCTCTCTCTCCGTCGCCTCTCTAACAGTCGCCTCTCACAGTCCTCACTCCATGGCCGTGCGATCCATCCCGGCCAGGATTTCCTCCTATCCCAGGTCCCAGGAACCCCTGTCCGTCCAAATCTGCTCCCACGTCATGCCTGCCCTGCTCCTGGACACGCTTCTTGGTCCTGTTAGGGTGGGTTTTTCTATCAACGATCGCCCCCCCCCCCCCCCCCCCAAACCCGTACCCCCCCCCCCCCCCCCCCCCCCCCTCCCCCCCCCCCCCCCCCCCCCCCGTAATGGTGTCTCGACAGACCAAGGCGCAGCGGTTATATTGTATATAGACGGCCTGAGAGGGTACCCATATGCGATTCTAAACGCTTTAGGTCTTCTCTTTAGTGATTGTTAATAGAACACAATCAACAAAACACTTAGTTCGGGTGAGCTCAGCGCAGTCCACGGTAACCATGACCGCACACGGAACAAGAACCCTCACACCAAAGGGAATAACAGATAGTTTAAATATGGTCTCCCAATCAGAGACAACCAACGACAGCTGACCCTCGTTGCATCTGAATCGGGAGTCACTCTGGGCAACATAGAAATATAGCACAACAGAAAGAACACACCCTGGTCAACATATAGAGTCCCTCGAGCCAGGGTGTGAGCAGCAACATTAACATCACAGGAGAAGATAGGCCCAAGCAACATTTTCAGACAGGAGAAATTAAGGGCCAAGCAACATTTACATACCAAGAGAAGTTAGGACCCCAAAAACCCAAAGCATCCATAACGTACAGGAGAAGTTAGTCATCCTTAACCCGTACAGGAGAAGTTAGTCCTCATTAACATACCGGAGAAGCCAGGGATCATTAACATACAGGAGAAGCCCAGGGATCATTAATCAGGGATTACACCTTCACGTACACCATTGTACACATGGATACAACATGTTGCTTTTATTATCAATATTCCTTATATTTTGTAATGATGACTTGATTAAACGCCTTTTGTTCTTTGGGGCAAACACCCCTCCAGGTGGTTCATGTTTTGAGGCAGTTTTTTCCTCCACTTACCATGAAGGATTTTCACTCTTCTTCTAGTTCTGCCTCCACAGATCGTCTAGTTCTGCCTCCACAGATCGTCTAGTTCTGCATCCACAGATCGTCTCTTGGTGATGATGTCACAACTAATAGTTAGTAACCACATACTGATAGAACACCCCTCAGAAAATGTACTTTACTAGTTGATGACTAGGGGTTACGTACCAAATTATACCCTGTTCCCTTGTGTTGGTGCAACTACTTTTGACCAGAGCCCTATTCCGTTATTAGGGAATCCGTTGTGCCATTTGGGACACAGTGTTGACCATGTGTTTCTCGATTGAATGGCTCCTGTTTTAACACACTAATCCTCCTCTTTAACGTCCTCCATGGTATCTACAACTGTGTTATCACAACACCAAACAACATGATCCGAACTTACACATTCTAACCTGTCCTGTGGTCTTGGTCATTATGGATGCGTCCCAAAATGCAACCCTATTTCCCCATGGGCCCTGGTAAAGAAGTCAGTACACTAAATAGGGTAATAAGATGCCACCGTGGGATGCAACCATGTGATGTCATCAGACCAGAGAATCTTGTTTCTCATGGTCTGAGAGTCTTTTAGGTGACTTTTTGGCAAACTCCAAAGTCGGGTTGTCTGTGCCGTTTTGTACTGAAGGAGTGGCTTCCCCGTCTGGACACTCTAATCCATAAAAGGCCTGTTGGTGGAGTGGTGCAGAGATGGTTTGTCCCTTCTGGATAGGTTCTCCCCATCTCCACAGAGGACCTCTGGAGCTCTTGTCAGCGTACCATCGGGTTTCTTGGGTCACCTCCCTGACCAGGCCCTTCTCCCCCTCAGATTGCTCTGAGTTTGGTCCTGACGGCCAGCTCTAGGAAGAGTCTTGGTGGTTCCAAACTTCTTTCATTTAAAGATAATGATGGAAGGCCACTTTGTGTTCTTGGGGACTTCAAATGCTGCAGACCTTTTTGTGTACCCTTCCCCAGATCTGTTCCTCGACACATCCTTGTCTCGGAGCTCTACAGACAATTCCTTCGTTCGACCTCATGGCTTTGGTTTTTGCTCTGACATGGACTGTCCCACTGTGGTACCATAATGATAGAACAGTGTTTGCCCTTTTCCAAATCATGTCTCAATCAATTGAATTTACCACAAGGTGGACCTCCCATCAAGTTTCGAAACCATCCTCAAGGATAATCAATGGAAACAGGATGCACCTGAATTAAAACAATTTCGAGTCTCCATAGCGAAGGTTCGATGATACTTCTCTCTCTCCTCTCTCTCTCCTCTCTCTCTCTCTCTCTGATATATATCTTTCTCATTCTCTCTTTCTTCTCTGATTATCTTCTCTCTCTGAGTCTCCTCTCTCTCTTCGTGTCTCTGTCTCTGTCTCTGTCTCTGTCCTCTGTCCTCTGTCTCTTGTCTCTGTCCTTCACTGTCTGTCTGTCTGTCTCCTCTCTCTCAATTCAATTCAATTCAAGTTCATTTCAATTTAAGGGCTTGATTGGCATGGGAACGTGTGTTTTTAACATTGCCAAAGCGAAGTGAAGTAGATAGTAAACAAAATGTGAAATATGAAACCAATAAATTATTTAACAGTAAAACATTACACTCAGACAGAAGTTTAGAAAGAACTAAGACATTTCAAATGTCATCTTATGTAAAATTTACAGTGTTGTAAACAATGTGCAATTAGTTAAAGTACAAATGATGGGAAAATACATAAACATAAATAATAGTGGTTGTATTTCAACAATGGGTGTTTGTTCTTCACTTCTGGTTTCCCCTTTTCCTGTGTGGCAACAGGTCACTCAACTCGCTGCAGCTGTGATGGCACACCTGTGTGTGTTCACCCATAGATAAGGTGAGGGAGTTTATCAAAATTGGGTTTGTTGTTTCAGAATTCTTTGTGGATCGCTGTAAAATCTGAGGGTAATATGTGTCTCTAATATGGGCATCCAGTTGGCAGGAGGTTAGGAAGTGCAGCTTCATTTTCACCTCATTTTGTGGGGCAGTAATGTGCACATAAGCCCTGTCTTCCTCGTTGAGAAGCCAGTCTGCCTAACGGCGGCCTTTCTCAGATGTAGCAAGGCTATGCTCACTGAGTTATGTACATGAGTCCACCGCTTTCCTTAAGTTGGGTCAGTCACAGGTGGTTCAAGTATTCTGTCTTGCACTGTGTACCTCTCTGTTTAGGGCCCAATAGCATTCTAGTTTGCTCTGTTTTTTTGTTTGTTCCTTTCCAATGTTCCCAGTAATTCTCTTTTTGTTTTCTCATGATTTTTGTTGGGTCTAGTTGTGGGTTGTTGTTTGTTTGTTGTCCTGGGGCTGTGTGGGTTCTGTTTGTGTTTGTGAACAGACCCCAGGGACAAGCTTACGTTAGGGGACTCTTCTCCAAAGTTCTATCTCTCTTGTAGGTGATGGCTTAGTAATGGAAGGTTTGGGAATCTGCTTTCTTTTAAAGTGGTTTATAGAACTGTAAAACGTCTCTTGTCTGGATTTTGATAATTCGTCGGGTATTGGCCTAGATTCTGCTCTGCATGCATTATTTGGTGTTTTACGTTGTACACGGAGGATGTTTTTAACAGATTCTGCATGTCGAGTATCTCAATTTGGTGTTTGGTCACCATTTTGTGAATTCTTGGTTGTTGAGTTCGTACCAACAGACCTCAGAACCATAAAGGGCAATGGTACTATAACGCATTTCAAGTATTTTTAAGTCCGATCCTAATTGGTATGTCCACATGTTATGTTCCTTTTGATGGCATAGAAAGGCCCTTCTTGCCTGTGTCTTCTCAGATCGTTCACAGCGGTTGGTGGAAGGTTACCTGTGGCGCTGATGTTTTAGTGCCGAGGTCTGTATATTTTTTTGTGTGCTCTAGGGGCAACGTTTTCTAGTATGGATTTTGTATTTGTGGTCCTGGCAACTGGACCTTTTTTGGAACACCATTATTTTTGTCTTACTGAGATTTACTGTCAGGCCCAGGTCTGACAGAAATCTGTGCAGAAGATCTAGGTGCTGCTGTAGGCCCTCCTTGGTTTTGGTGACCAGAAGCACCAGATCGTCAGCAAACAGAAGACATTTGACTTCAGATTCTATTAAGGGTGAGGCCGGGTGCTGCAGACTCTTCAAGTGCCCTCGCCAATTCGTTGATATAATATGTTGAAGAGGGTGGGGCTTAAACTGCATCCCTGTCTCACCCCACGGCCCTGTGGAAGGAAATGTTGTGTTTTTGTTGCCATTTTTACGCGCACACTTGTTGTTTGGTGTACAGGGCTTTTATAATGTCGTATGTTTTTTTTCCCCCAAACCCCACTTTCCATCAATTTGTATAGCAGACCCTTAATGCCAAAATTGAGTCCAAAGCTTTTTTTGAAATCAACAAAGCATGAGAAGAACGTTGCCTTTGTTTTTTGGGTTTCTTTTGTTTGTCAATTAAGGGTGTGCAGGGTGAATACTGGGTCTGTCGTAACGTTAAATTTGGTAAAAAGCCAATTTGACATTTGCTCAGTACATTGTTTTCACTGAGGAAATGAACTAGTCTGCTGTTAATGATCATGCAGAGGATTTTTCCCCAAGGTGCTGTTTGACCGCATATCCCACGAGTAATGTTACTGGGTTCAAATTTGTCTCCACTTTTGTGGATTGGGGTGACTTCAGGGTCCTTGGTTTTCCAGATGTTGGGGAAGATGCCCAGAGCTAGGATTATGTTAAAGAGTTTTACGTATTAGCTAATTGAAATTTTGTGGTCTGTATCATTTTATCATTTCATTGAGATAACCATCACACCACAGGACTTTTTGGGTTGTGAGGTTTTGTATTTTATCCTTTAGTTCATTCAATATTAATTGGAGAATCCAGTGGGTTCTGGTAGTCTTTAATAGTTTGATTCTAAGATTTGCATCTTGATGCATGTATATTTTTTTTGTGCTGTTTTGTTTCTCTGTTATGAGGGCCCAAAAGAGATTGGAGCAGTTGGTTTACCCATACATCTGCCGTTTTGGATAGAATTATGACTCTTCGTGTTTGTTGTTTGTTTAGTGTTTTTCCAATTTTTCCCAGAGTGGGTTAGAGTCTCTGGATTTCTTCAATTACATTGAGCTGGATTTTCTGACATGCTGTTCATTCTTTTTCCGTAGTGTATTTTCTGTATTGTTGTTAGTGATTCCTCCAATATGGTGAAAGGACGTAGGCTCAGGTTTTCCTGGTCTCTATGTTTTTGGTTGGATAGGTTTCTCAATTTCTTTCTTAGGTTTTTGCATTCTTCATCAAACCATTTATCACTGGTTTATTACTTTTCTTGGTTTTCTGTTAGAGATTTTTAATTTGATTGGGAAGCTTGAGAGGTCAAATATATACTGTTTAGGTTTTCTAACTGCCAATTTTACAGACCTTCCCTATTACAGTGGAGACGTTTTGGTCCAGGAAGTTTGTCTAGATATGTGATTGAATTTGAGATGTTCCTAATTGTTTTTTGGTAGGTTTCAACACTACTATTCCTTCCATCTATAGCCTTTCTTTATATCTTCAGTTCTTCTTGGCTTTGATGCCTCATGTTGAGTATTTGCTCCTCTCTCTCTCTCGACTCTCTCTCTCTCTCCCTCATCTCTCTCTCATCTCCATCTCATTTCTCCTCTCTCTCTCGATCTCTCTCAATCTCTCTCTCGTTCTCTCATCATACTCTCTCTCTCTCAAATCTCGCCGCATCTCATCTCTCTCTCTCTCTCTGTCCTCTCTCTCTCTCTCTCTCTCTCTCCCTTTGCCCAAGAAAGAGCGAAGTTAACCTGCAAAAATAAATGACTACCCACCCGCTCGTACACTCACATCTCAATCACACTCCACACACTGCCCTTTCACACCTGACACAATGAACACCTATTTGAGAATTCTGTTCATTACTACAGGCTCAGCGTTCAACACAATAGTGGCCCACACAGCTTGTCACCAAGCTAAGGACCCTGGGACTAAAAGACCGTCCCTCTGCAACTGTTATCTGGCCTGACGTGCCGCACACAAGTGGTGAAGGGTAGTTAACAACAACATCCATGCCATGATTATCATCAACACGGGGGCCCCTCAGGGTGCGTGCTTAGTCGCCCATCCTGTACTCTCTGTTCAACCCCATGACCGCGTGGCCAACACGACTCCAACACCATCCATTAAGTTTGCTGACCGACAACACAGTGGGTAGGCCTGATCACACGACAACGAGGAGCACGCCCTATAGGGAGGAGGTCAGAAGACCTGAGCCGTGTTGTGCCAGGACAACAACCTCTCCCTCAACGTGTGCGAAGAACAAAGGTGATGATTGTGGAATTACCAGAAAAGGAGGGGCCAAACACGTCCCCGCATTCACATTTCGATCAGGGCTGGAGTGGAGTGAGTCGAGAGTTTCAAGTTCCTGGTGTCCACCTCACCAACCAACTCTCATTGGTCCCCAAACACACCAAGATCTGTTTTGTTAATGAGGCAACGGACAAAGCCTTTTCCCCCCTCAGTATACTGACACATTTGGCATGGTTCCCCAGATCCTCAAAAGTTTCTACAACTCCAACCATCGAGAGCATCCTGACCGGTTGCATCATCACCACCTGGTATGGCAACTGCTCGGCAACCGACCGTAGATCCAAGCTTCCTGCCATCCAGGACCTCATGTACCAAGGCGGTGTCAAGACAGATGGAGGCCCTAAAACTGTCAGACTCCAATTCACCCCAGTCATAGACTGTTCTCTCTGCATACCGGCACTGCAAGCGTTACCAGGGAGGACGCCAATTCTAAGGTCCGAAACGGCTTCCTTAATAGCTTCTATCCCCAAGGACCAAATACATAAGACTGCTGAACAATTAATACATTGTTGGCCACCCTCCATTTTGTTTTTTACACTGCTTGCTACCCCCCGCCGTCTATTAATCTGTGTCATAGTCACTTTTACCCTTACCTACATGTACAAATTACCTGGCCTAACCTGTACCCCCCCCGCCACCTTGACTCGGTACCGAGGCACCCCCTGTAATATAGCCTCGTTATTGTTATTTTATTTGTGTTACTTTTTATTTTATTTTTAACTTTAGTTTGAGTTTTAAGTAATATATTTCTTAGTTCTAATTGTCTTGAACTGCAATTGTTGGTTAAGGGCTATGTCAGTAAGCTTTCATCACGGTAAGGTCTATTTACTACACCTGCTAGTATTCGGCACGGTGACAAATAACGATTTGGATTTGATATTTTGTCGGTTGCATCCCAATTGGCATTTCTATTCACTATATGGGTGCGCTGGTCAACATGTAGTGGCACTATATAGGGAATAGGGCCCTGGTTCCAACAGTAGTGACACTATATAGGTAATAGGGCCCTTGTCAACAGTAGTGCACTATATAGGGACATAGGGCCCTGGTCAACAGTAGTGCACTAAATATAGGGAATAGTGCCCCCTGGTCAATCAGTAGTGCACATATATAGGGAATAATAGGATGGGCCTTTGGGGCTGCAGCCTTCCAAGGATAAATACCCATCCTACAGCATTATCCTACTTTACTGTAATTTTATCATTATTATAGTTTATATAATGGAATTGGTTAATTCTACAGACATAGACACCGCGTAGTACACACACACACACAACAACACACACACATGCACACCACGACACTCGCCACACACAGCACACTACACACACAACCACACACACAAACACTCTCCTCTCACACACACACACCAACACACACCCACAGACACTCTCTGGTTCCTCACACACACCACACAAACACACACCACACACACACACACACACACACACACCACACACCCACACACACACCACATCTCAACGTCACACACACACACACAAAACACGCGACACACCACAAACACACACACACGACACCACACGCACACACACAAACACACACACACACACAACACACACACACACAACACAAACACACACAACACACAGCACACCACACACACCACACACACAACACACACTCTCACCACACACTACAGCCGCTAGTGAGAGGTTGATAGAGCAGAAACGTTCATAACTTGAACGGGGGAAGATTTTTAAAATTTAATTCAATTAACGATGACGATGCACGGTTACATGCATTCCCTAGCAAGCCTGCTCTGTGTAAATTCATTACATGACAGCACCGTCTATTCATGTCTTCTAACCATATAACGATATGAAGTAGGCCCCAACCAATAGCTGGCCAGAACATCACTGCTACCTGTTTACATCAGTAATGTTTGTTTACACTATTCTAGAAATGATAAACATGGACCGTGAGGAAGGATGGGATGAATGTTTCTACTCGGGCAGATTACACAACCCCACCCTCACAATGACTTGTTTCATAATAACGTTGTTTTACTTCACAAGAGTTAATAAATCCACTTCACGCTCTCATGTTTAATTTGGTGTGTGTTGTGTGTGTGTGTGTGAGGTGTGTGTGTGTGTGTTGTGTTGTGTGTGTTGAGAGAGAGCTCTACAAAGCATCTGGAAGGCATTACTGTAGCTGAGACAGAATATCAATACTTTCTGGTGAAGTTGAGCTTAGTTGTTGGAGAGAGAGAGATGAGAGAGAGAGTATGAGAGAGAGAGGAGAGAGAGAGAGAGAGAGAGAGAGAGAGCACCGCAGAGAGAGAGAGAGAGAGAGAGAGAGAGGGAGAGCAGAAGAAGAGACGAGAAGAGAAGAGAGCGAGAGACGAGGCGAGAGAGAGCGAAGAGAGAGAGAGAGAGAGAGAGTCAACTCAGTGAAAGACAAACACATTGGGTAAATACAAACAATATATTTTATGTTTTATTTATTTTCCCTTTTGCATTTTTAACTATTTGCACACTGTTTACAACACTGTATATAGGACCCATACTATGAACACTTGAACTGTCTTTGTTTATGTTTTGAACTTTTTTTGAGTGTAAATCTTTACTGTTCATTTCTGATGGTTTTTTGATCCACTTTACATATATGAATGCTATTTCACTTGCTTGGGCAATGTTAACATCCGATTTCCCATGCCAATAAAGCCCTTCAATTGAAATTGAATTGAAATTGAGCGAGAAGAGAGAAGAGAGAGAGAGAGAGAGGAGAGAGAGAGGACAGATAGGAGAGAGAGAGATGAGAGAAATATCGCATTGTTTGTTAAGAGGGTCTTGTAAAGTAAGTATTTCCACTGTAAGGTCTACACCCTGTTGTATTCGTCTCATGTACGACAATAAAATGTGAATTGGATTTGGATATGTAGCTGTAAGCTGAGAGTCACTGAGAGTCAATGTGTCTAAATTGAACTGGGGGTATGTTTGCCTTGTGGTCTAACTGCTCTGTTGTGTTCATCCTGGCTCTGCTGTGTTTCCTACCTGTGCTCTGGCTGTGTTCTAACTGCTTGCTGCTGTGCTCTAACTGCTCTGCTCTTGGGTCTACCTGCTCTGCTGTGTTCTAACTGGCTCTGTCTGTTTTCTCACTGCTCTGCTGTGTTCTCACCTGTGCTTCCTGTTCTGCTGTGTTCTAACTGCTCTGCTGTGTTCTAACTGCTCTGTTGTGTTCTAACTGTGCCTGCTGTGTTCTAACTGCTCTGCTGTGTGTTCTAACTGCTCTGCTGTGTTCTAACTGCTGCTGCTTTGTTCTAACTGTGTCTCTGGTGTATCTAACCCGGTGCTCTGTTGTTGTTCTAACTGCTCTGCTGTGTCTCAAAAACCGTGCTCCTGTTTCTGTTTCTAAACTGATCTGTCTGTGTTCTAACCGTGTCTCTGTTTCTGTTTCTAACTGGCTCTGCTGTGTTCTAGACCGTGCTCTGAACGGACACACTGCAGAGGGGTGTGTAGTATACTCACTAATGTTTATATACAAGGCAGTCACGATCACAGTCATACTCACATTGGCATTCACTAGGCACTCACATTGGTCACAGCCGCAGTAGCACCCTTCAAAGCACTCACATTTGGTCACAGTTGTCAGTAGGGTTCACTCATAGCACTCACATAGGTCACACCGCAGTTAGGAACATCATCATAGCACTCACATTGGTCACAGAATAAACCGCAGTAGAACCCTCACCGCACTGACTTGGTCACAAACACCGCAGTAGCACCCCTCAAAAGCACTCACATTGGTCACATTGCAGTAGGTCACATCATAGCACTCACAATTGTTCACACCGGCAGTAGAACACTCATAAGCACACTCACATTGGTCACAACGAACACCGCAGTAGAGCCCGCAAAGCACTCACATTTGGTCACATTGCATTTAGGTTCAGCATCATAAGCACTTCACATTGGTCACACACTCCGCATTAGAACACTCCGATTCCAACTCACTGGGGTCAATGAGCGCAGTAGGTCACTCATAGCACTCTATGTTGGTCACACCACAGTAGCACACTCATAGCACTCCCCTTGTGGTCCCACAAAAAAAAAAAAAAAAAAAAACCAGGACGCCAGTATAACCCCTCAAAGCACTCACATTGTTGGTCACGACCGCAGTACGTCACCTGCATAGCAACCACGATTGGTCACACCGCAGTAAGGTCACTCATAGCACTCACATTGGTCACACACCGCAGTAGTACCCTCAATCACGCACCTTGGTCACACCCGCAGTAGGTCCACTCATAGCACTCATATTGGTCACACCACAGTAGAAACACTCATATCACTCACATTGGTTCACATCCGCATTAGAACCCTCAAAGCACTCCACCTTGGTGCACGACCGCAGTTAGGTCCACTCATATCACTCACATTGGTCACAATAACGACCGCAGTAGGTCACTCATAAGCCACTCACATTGGTCCAGCATACCGCAAGTAGTACCCTCAAAGCACTCACATTGGTCACAAACCGGCAGTAGCACCCTCAAAGCACCACATTGGTCACAGCTAACACCTCAGTATCAACTCAATAGCACTCAACATTGTCATACAACATAGCGACCGCAGTAGGGTCGAACTTAATCAATAGCACTCACATTGGTCACCACGCAGTAGTACCCTCCCAAGCACTCACAGTTGGTCACAACACCGCAGTAGGTCACTCATTAGCACTCATATTGGTCCACAAGTCACCACAGTAAGGTCAGCTCCATAGCACTCAACATTGGTCACACCGCAGTAGTACCTCAAAGCCCTCACAATTGTTCACACCACCGCAGTAGGTCCCTCAAAGCACTCACATTGGTCACACTGAAGTAGGGCACTCATACCACTCATATTGGTCACACCCCAGGGGGGGGGGGGAAGTAGGACCCTCATTTACCTCTGACAAAGAATGCACAGGCACACACTACCAAGCCGTGCAATCCACACACGCGGAAGGATGGATTACTGGAGAACAAGGAAGGACGTCAAAAAAAATACCCACCCAGTAACATACACATTGATCCCCCAAGAGGCAGTTTCCCCTGCTCCTTTATTCTTCACTCCTGGCCATTGATGTCCCTCTCTCTTTCTCCCTCTCTCCCACACCTTCTTTCCCCCTCTCTCTCCTCTCTCTCTCTCTCTCTCTCTCTCCTCAACTCGCCCCTCGCTCTCTCTCTCTCTCTCTCTCCCCCCCCTCCACCCTCTCTCTCTCACTCTCCTCCCACCTCTCTTCTTCCCCTCTCTCGCTCTCGATTCTCTCCTCCTCTCTTCTCTCTCTTTCCCTCTTCTCTCATCCCCCCGCTCTCTTTCTTCCCTCTCTCCTCCCTCCTCGTTCCCCCCCCCCCCCTCTCTTCGCTCTCTCTCTCTCTCCCCCTCTCTCCTCTCTGCTCTCTCTCTCTCCCTCCTCCCCCTCTTTCCTCCCCTCTCGCTCCCCTCTCTCTCTCGCGCTCTCTCTTCTCCTCCCCTCGCTTCTCTCTCTCTCCCTCCTCTCCAGCAGTAACCTTTGCTAGGTGAGGTCTCTGGGGTCTCTCCAGTCCCCTGTGTTCTCTTGTGTAGGCTGGTCTCTCTCTCTGATCTAATAATAAGGGTCCTGGATCTGGGTGGTAGGCTGTCTCTGCTCATCTGATAAAGTCCCCTGGTCTGGGTGGCATAGGCTGTATCCTCTGAGCTGAGAAAAGGTCCCTGGGATCTGGGTGTAGAGCTGTCTCTCTGAGCTGATAAAAGGTCCCTGGTATCCCCACTTCCCTGTATGTCTGTCTCGCCTGCTGTTGGATACCCAGGCAGCCTCTCTCCTCTCTTACTCTCCCAGCACAGATAAGCAGAGACTATAGCAGCCCTAGCTGAACCTGATAGAGACCATCGGGCTGAAAAATGTCAGCCCTCTCCATGAATCACCTTTACTCAGGCTGATTCTGATGCTGCACACACTACATGACCAGTTCACGAGGTGGATGGAGGGAGGGAGTGGGAGGAGAGAGAGAGAGAGGAGGGAGGGGATGGAGGGGAAGGGAGGGAGTGGGAGAGAGAGAGAGAGAGCGGAGAGAGAAGAAGAGAGAGAGAGAGCGAGGAGTGAGATGGGATGGAGAAAAAGCAGAGAGAGAATTCGAAGCGCAGGCAGCAGCTCAGTTCAGAGGGCACATTGCCAGTGAATAGAGAAAGCGCTCACTTTTGACTGGATAACCGCAACTAACAGGACACATACAGAACCCTAACTGAGAACCAGCTTGCACTCAGTTCCTCTTCCTCCATCTGGTCCTCGACACCAGAACCAGACCGCAGAACGTCCCACCTCTCTCCCCCCGCTGATCAGTCACTGACCTCTCTCTCCTGTGTCCTCCAGGATGGCTGAGGCTGACCTTCCACATGAGAGAGGCTCCCAGCCCTTCGCCGTAAAGTTCCAAAACTTCTTCCTTAAAATCTCTCTCGATCTTTCTGTCTCTCTCTCGTCTCTCTCTCTCTCATTCTCTCTCATCTCATCTCTTCTCATCCCTCCCCTCTCATCCTCTCCTCTCTCTCTCTCCGTCGTCTCTCTCTCTCTCTCGTCTCTCTCTCTGTCTCTTCTCTCTCCTCTCCTATCTCTCTCTGTCCTCTCTCTCCCGGCTCTCTCCTCCTCTCTCTCTCTCTCTCTCGTCTCCTCTCCTCTCCTCTTCGTCTCTCTCTCGCTCTCTCTCTCTCGCCTCCATCACAGTCCGCCTCTCTCTCTCTCCTCTCTCGTCAATCATTTTCAATTGGGCTTTATTGGCATGGGGAACATGTGTTACCATTGCCACAGCAAGCGAAATAGATCAAGAAATAAACAATCAAAAATATCTCTCTGTCTCCTCTCCTCTCTGCTGATGTGTTTGTTATTGTGTTCCATTGTTAATCCTGATTTATCTTTGGGTTGTTGAGGGAGGAAACTGTGTGTTGAGAAGTTTGGTGGAAAGAAAATGTCAACAATGAAAAAGGCTGATTTTAGTGTATAGTAAAAGTGACTGTTGGGTTTTCATGAAAGAAGACTCCTAGCTACCTGTAATATAATATATATAATATAATAATAATAATATATATAATAGTAATAATAATAATATTGCCATATTTTACAGACACTTTTAGTCATGTGTGCATACATTTTTGTGTATGGGTGGGTCCCAGGGTTCGAACCCACTAACTCTCTAACAGTTTGTCTTCCGTTTTGTTGACCGGGTTCACCGTTTTAGACGGTACCTGTTTCAACGTGTTTAACGGTAAAATATCGTGATGATTAATCTCTGAGCTGTAGGTGGAGCGCAGAATAACCCAGTTTTGTACGAGAGACGTCTGAGATGGACCAACACACACACACCACACACCACACACAGTAGGGAGGCAGCAATCAACAGATGAAAACTATTTTGGCCATGTTGTTTACTACTTGACACCAACAAACACTGTACAGCCGCAATAGATGTTTGACATGGAGCGCAGTTGCTTAAGAGGTTGTTTTTATATTAAGTCAACCTTACTTCCATTCAACGTTGTCTTCTAATGTCTGTTTAGCCTCTGCCTATGTGTCAGTAGAGTCAGACGTGGGTTCAAGTACTATTTTAAATATTGTAAATACTTTGAGAATTTTGCTCTAGCCTACCTGTAAGTGCCAGATTTGTGGCGTTTTGCAATATTTTCTGACTACTCTATGTGTTCATTGAGCCATAAAAGCTAAATCAAGCACCGATAAGTATGTTGAATTGATTTTAAAATCGTATGTGAACCCAGGTTTGACAGTGAATTCCAATGACTTGAAGAAGAGTGAGGTTTCCCCTCAAAGTTAAGTATAGAGTTCTTTAACCTCCGAGGGCTTTAGTGGTCACATACGTGGACAGCACTTTTTAGGCTCTTCTGTCCCACAGTAATTGTGTAGAATTTTCTGTCATATTTCATGGCTTAGTTCGATTTAGATATTTATAAAAGCCTTGTATATTTTGTCATGACATGCCAATTTTGAAAAAAAAAGTGTACAACTAGCAACTTTTGTAGGTCGCTAAACATGAAAGTACACGTAAGTTGTACTTATTGGACTGAGGCTCCCTCGAAACAGCTAATATGCTTTTAAACTATGCACACACGTAAAAATGGGAAAAAAGCTAGGCTCCATGATGCAGCTAAAAAGCTGGTACATTGTCCCGCATGAAATAAATACCAATTAAATCACTAAATACATACATACATACTTAAATTATTTGTGTTGAAAATGTTTAGCCTACTGCAATGTCGGACGCATGAATCCCACATATGTGGACATCATCTTTCCTCTAAAAGTACAATCATACTCAAAGATGTCCAATACTGTAGTTTTTTATTCTAAATTAGGTTCCAATAAGCCCAAATAGCAAGAGAAATAAAAATGCATGTAAAAAAAACAGCTTTGGGCCTTAAGAGGTTTACTGCTTGCGTCCCAAATTGCATACTATTACCTATAAAGTGCGATATTTTTGACCAAGGACCAGATAGAGAGAGAGAGAGAGAGAGAAGAGTAGAGGGGGGGAAGAGAGAGGAGAGAAGAGTAGAGAGAGAAGAGAGAGAGAGAGAGAGAGAGAGAAGAGAGAGAGAGAGAGAATATGTCCCAAATGGCAACCCTATTCCCTATATAGTTGCACTACTTTCGGACCAGGGCACATGAGCCTCTGATCAAAGGTAGGGTCCATAGGTGCCGATTTGTGACAAAGGCAGAAAGAGGAGTAGAACAGAGCCCACATTTTCCCCAGATTTCTCAATTGGATTTGAGAGGTCTTGGGTCTTTTGACTAGGCCATTCCAAGAACATTGTAAATGTTGGTCCCCCCTTAAACCACTCGAGTGGTTGCTTTAGGCAGTATACTTTAGGGTCATTGTGTTTTAATGGCCAGGTTGAAACCTCACGTCCCAGGTCTCAAATCTTCTGGAAATGACCTGAAAGAGGACCTGAATTTCCGCTGTATTTAGTATAGAGCAGCTTTTTCCCATCATTCCTGTCAATTCTGGACCAGTTTCACAGTTTCTTCTGGCAATGGAAAAACATCCCCACAGCTTGAAAAAAAAAAAATTGGGGGGGCTGCCACCATCCATTCTTCACTGTGGTGATGGTGTGTCTTCAGTGTTCTCGCTCGGGTGGATGAGAGGTGGTTGGGTTTGCGCCAGACACTTGTCCTTGATGCCAAAAAGCCCTCAATTTAGTCTCAATCCTGACTCCAGAGTACCTACTTCCCATATGGTTTGGTGATCTCCCCTCCCACATGGCTTTTGGAGAACACCAAACGTGTTAGCTTATTTTTTCTTTAGCAATGGCTTTTTTTCCTGTGCCAACTCTTCCATGGTTATCTTTGGTTCTCTTTGTTGCCCCTCTCTTTACTGCGCTCCTTGTCTGGTCCGTGAGTTTTTGGGTGGGCAGAGCCCTCTCTTTGGCAAGTTTGTTGTGGTGCCATATTCTTTCCATTTTAAAATACTGGATTTTAATGGTGCTCTGTGTGATGTTCAAAGTTTCTGATATTTTTTATAACCCAACACCTGATCTGTATTTTCTCCACACCTTTGTCCACTAACCTGTTTGGAGAGCTCCTTGTCCTTTCAATGGTGGCCGGCTTGACTTGGTGGTGACCCCTTGCTTAGCAGTTGTTGCAAGACTCTGGGGCCTTTCAGAACATGTGTAGATATACTGAGATTCATGTGACAAGATCCTGTGGCGACTTAGAATTGTACACATGTGGACTTTTATTTAACTAATTATGTGACTTCTGAAGGTAATTGGTTGCACCCGATCTTATTTAGGGGCTTCATAGCAAAGGATGTGAATACCTATGCACACACCCCTTTTCCGTTCTTTATTTTTTTAGAATTTCTTTAAACAAGTTATTTTTTTTTTCATTCACTTCAAACTACTTCAAAATCACAATTTGGAACTATTTTGTGTATGTCCACTTACAAACATGAAGTCCAAATAAAAAATCAATTTGAATTACAGGGTTGCACTGCAAACAACAATAGGACACACGCCAAGGGGGGATGAATACTTGTTGCTACTGCCTTTGTTCTACCGGATAGCCACATATCCCGGCTATCTACCGGTCTCTCGTATCTAACGGACGGGAGTAAGACATCTAACTAGCTACTTGCTAATTAGGCCACGTTAGCGGTTTTTTCACCATTGATGTCCGTGGCCTGCACTACCCTACCTAAGCCAGCTCTAGCCTGGACCATTATCGGCCAGTCCTGGCACTGTCTGCCCAGCGCGTTATCGACCCAAGAACATATCGGATTTTCTGCCCGGAAATCACTAACTCACTGTTGTGACCTTTAACCCCTGATCATCGAGCACTAGCTAGCTGCAGCAAAACCCAATGGATGGTTGGTTATTGGCTAATCAGCCCTTGAGCTTAGCCTCGAGTTTAGGCACATCTCCCTCCCAGGCTACCTACCTCTCTATCAACCGAAACGGACCTCCTAGAGTCGACACAACGGAACCCCGCAGATCCATATCACGAACTGGTCTGCCGATGTAATCGTCTGTGGTTTTCAAACAGGCTTCCCGTTGCGACTACTACGATAGATCAAGGGGACGCCATCTGCTTAGCCGAGCCCCGGCCCGCTAGTCGACACGGTCCAAACACCAGCCAGAAGAGCCTGCTTCCTGCTCACTGTGGCGTTAGCACCAATTCGAACTGCTCTCGGACGGCACATATTTCTGTTTCACATGGGACCTTATGATCACTCAGGCTGCACAGCTGATGCCCTGCTGGACTGTTCGCTTAACACGGTACCCTGACACCTTTTTTATCTGTTTCGGCCCTCAGAGCCCAAACTTTCATCGCCATTACAAGTTGTTTTGTCTTAGCTCTCTCTAATAAACCACCGTGATTGCCCCCCTTTATGCCTCTCTCCCATGGTCAATATACATTGCCTTTTGTTGTTCCAGTTAGTTTCTTATTATACAATTTCAATATAGAACCCCGAAGTCATTCCTCAAAACTGCCTCAAATAGCTCCTTTGTTTCCACCCCCCCATACACATACCGAGACAGCGCCTCAATCGCTGCCTCCCGTTGATGCTATCTCTTACATTTGTACCCAAACGCTTAGGTTTACCTCCACTGTAATCATAGCCTTCCATATCCTTGTCTGTACATCATGCCCTGAATCTTTTCTAGCAATTCCTGAAATAGATCCTGCCCGCCTTTATTCTCTGTTCCCAAACGCACTACGAAGACCATTTTCTTCAAGCCTTTTAGCCGTATCCTTATTCTATTCCTGCTCTGTCCTCCTGGTGATGCAGAGGCTAACCCAAAACCCAGGCCCTTGCATCCCCCAGTATCACTCCTACTCCCCAGGAGTTATCATTTGTTTGACTTCTGTAACCTTATAAGAGCCTTGGTTCAGTCTGCACATTAACCTCCAGAAGCCTCCTTCCTAACTTTTTGAGTTATTCACTGCGTTAGCACACTCCGCCCAACCTGATGTTCCTAAGCAGTGTCTGAATCCTGCTTAGGAAGGCCCACCAAAAATTCAGAAATGTCCCATCCCCAACTACAACATTTTCCATCTAGATAGAACTGCCAAGGGGTGGAGTTGGGGCCCGCCCGCCCCCAATCTACTGTAGAGATAGCCTGCAGAACTCTATCATTACTATCCACGGTCTGTGGCCAAACCGTTTGACTCCTACTTTCTAAAATCCACTTTCTAGAATAAGTCTCTTGCACTGTTGCCGCTTGCTTACAGACCCCCCTCAGCCCGCCCGGCTGTGCCCTGACACACCATATGTGAATTGATTGCCCCCCATCTATCCTCAGAGGTGGTACTGCTTGTTGACCTAGAACTGGGATATGCTTAACAGCTCCCCGGCCATCCTAACAATCCAACTAGAATGCACCTCCCATCTCACTACAATTATCAAGGAACCTACCAGGTACCAACCCGAAATTCCGTAAACATGGGCACCCTCATAGAAAATCATCCTGACAAATTTACCCTCTAAATTACAACCTCCGCTCGTCCTTCAAACCATGATCTCAAGCGATCACTGCTATCATTGCCTGCGTCCTAGCCGGGTCCGCGGTCTGAAACGACCACCTCCATCATACACTGTCAAACGCTCCCTAAAACACTTTAGCGAGCAGGCCTTCCTAATTGACCTGGCCCAGGTATCCTGTATGGATATCGATCATCTCATTCCCCGTCAGTAGAGTATGCCTGGTTTTCTCTTAATGTGGTCTCTTCTTCTCAATCTTAAATAGCATGCCCCATCCAAAAATTCAGAACTAAGAACCGATATAGCCCCTGGTTCTCCTCAGACTTGACTGCCCATGACCAGCACAAAAACAATCCTGTGGCGTACTGCATTAGCATCGAATATCCCCCGCGATATGCAACTTTTCAGGGAAGTTAGGAACCAATATACACAAGCGGGAGTTAGGAGAGGCAAAGGCTAAGCTTTTTTCAAAAAGAAATGTGCATCACTGTGAGCACTGAACTACCCAAAAAGTTTTGGTACAACTGTCAAGTCCATAGAGAAATAAGAGAGCACCTCCTCCCAGCTGGCCCACTGCACTGAGGCCTAGGAAAACACTATCACCACCGATAAAGTCTACAATAATCGAGAAATTTCAAACACGCATTTTGCTAACGCTGGCCATGCTTTACCACCTGGCTAGCCCAACTTACTGGCTGGCCATGCTTTCCACCTGGCCTACTCACTAAACCCCGGCCACCACTCTGCACCCTCCACTGCCCACATGGCAACGCCCCCCCCCCCCCCCCCTTCTCCTTCACATAAATTCAGACAGCTGATTGTTCTGAATAAGAGCTGCAAAATCTGGAACGCCCTACAAATCATCTGGGTTAGACAATCATGGACGCCTTTCTTTTCTAAAGAAAAAGAGCCGACGAAATTGTCGCGCAACCCCTATTACTAGCCTGTTTCAACCTCTGCTTTGTTACGTCTGAGATCCCCCAGAGATTGGAAAGCTGGCCCCGGTCATCCCCCCCCCCTCTTCAAAATGGGTGACACTCTAGATCCAAACTGTTTTACAGAAACACCCCCCCCCCCCTAAAAAAAAATTTAAATTCCCCCCAATCCTGCCCTGACTTTCGAAATGTTTTTGAAAGCCAAGGTACCAAACAGATCACCGACCATAGTTTCGAATCCCACCGTACCTTCTCCGCTATGCGAATCTGGTTTCCCGAGCTGGTCATGGTGCACATCAGCCACGCTCAATGTCCGAAACGATATTATAACCGCGATCGAGAATAGCCAGTACTGTGCAGAGAGCCGTTCCTTCATCGACCTTGGCCAAGGCATTCGACTGCTGTCAACCACCGCATTCTTATTTGGCAAGACTAAATAAGCCTTGTTTTCTCAAATGACTGCCTCGCCTGTTCACCAAATACTTTTTCCAAATTAGAGTTCAATGTGTCAAATTCGAGGACCTTGGTCTGGACGCTAATGGCAGTCCTCTATGTGGGTGCCATCAGGGTTTCAATTCTTGGGCCGACTCTTTTCTCTCGTTGTATTATACAATGATGTCGCTCTTGCTGCCTGGGTGACTCTCAGATCCACCTCTAGGCTATACGACAACCATTTTGTATACCTCTGCCCTTCATTGGCCACTGGTGGTAACAAACCTCCCAAAAACGAAGCTTCAATGCCATACAACACTCCATTCCGTAGCCTTCCAACTGCTCTTAATACACTGGTAAAACTAACTGCATGCTCTTTCAATCGAACTGCTGCTACTGGCAAAAAAAAACCCCCCCACCCCCCCCCCGTTCCCCGGCCCCAACTAACTAATGCACTACTCTCGAACGGGTCTGCACCTAGAGTATATGGGCAACTACAAATACCTAGGTGTCCTGGTAAGAACTGTAACCTCTCCTTCCAGACTCACATTAAGCATCTCCAATCCAAAGTGAACTCTAGCATCGGCTTCCTATTTCGCCACAAAGCCTTCCTTCACTCATGCTGCCAAACATGCCCTCGTGTAAAACTAGCCTATCCTACCAATCCTTGACTTCGGGGATTGTCCATTTACAAATAGCCTCCACACTCTTTTTACTCATGACTCAGCAATTGGATGTAGTCTATCACAGTGCCATCCGTTTTGTCACCACAAGCCCATATACTAGGTACCCACGCACTGTTACCTGTACACTCTTGTTTGGCTGGTCCTCACGTACATATTCGTCGCCGAAACCCACTGGCTCCAGGCCCATCTAGAAATCTACTGCTAGGTAAAAATTCCCCCTTTTTTTTTCCGCCTTATCTTATGCTCATTGTCACCATGCATAGCAACCACACCCAGTAGTTTTGCGCTCCAACATGTAAATGTCTCACTGGTCATGCCACCAAAGCCAACACCGCCTTTGGCCGGCCATTCCTTCCAGTTTCTCTGCTGCCAAATGACTGGAACGAACAGCAGAAATCTCTGAAGCTGGAGACTCTTATCTCCCTCACTAACTTTAAGCATCAGTTTCTCAGAGCGCCCCTTCCGATCCACTGCACCTGTACACACAGCCCTTCTGAAATTATCCCACTCAACTCCCTCCATCCCCATATTGTTATTTATTTTTGCCATGTTGCCCACCACTAAATTGGGAATTATTTTGCACATACTGCCTATTTATTGCCTTACCTGCAATAACATTGCTACAATTTTGCACACACTGTATATATTAATTTTCGGTTGTATTTTTTGACTTTAAATGTTTGTTGTAACCCCCATATGTAACTCTGTGTTGTTTTTGTTTTGTTTTTATCGCACTGAGCTTTGCTTTATCTTGGCCAAGTTATTTTTACCCATTTACCAATCGGTGTCAAATTCAGTACGTTATTGAGGGAACCTTAACAGATAATTGTATGTTGTGGGTGACAGAGACGGGGTAGAACATTCAAAAAATCATTTTAACCACCATTATTGAACACAGATTGAGTCCTGTCTTGTTCAGAGCTGTCTTATGTCTTTGGGAGTATAAGCTGTTTCATGAGCCTTTTGGGACCTAGACTTGGCACTCTCCGTTATCCGCTGGCCGTGGCGTAACAGAGAGAAAAGTATATGACTTGGGTCACACATTTTTGGTCCTCCCTCTGACACCACCGGCCTGGTATAAGAGGTCCTGGATGGCAGAAACTTTTGAGGATCTGGGTACCCGGCTGCCAAATCTTTGCAGTCTCCTGAGGGGGGGGGGGGATAAGGTGTTGTCGTTCCCCTCTTCAAGACTGCCCTTGGTTTGTAAAATGGACCATGATAGTTATGGTTGGTGGATGTGGACCACCAGGACCTTGACAAGCTCTCGAACCACCTCTCCACTACACATGCCCCGTCAAGTTTCATGGGGGCGTGTTTCGGACCCTCCTGTTTCCTGTAGTTCAACGATCCGTCTCCTTTGTTTTTCCTCAACGTTGAAGTGAGAGGTTGTTTGTCCTGGCACCACACTTCCAGGTCTTTCTGAACATCCTCCCTATAGGCTGTCTCATCGTTGTCGGTGATCAGGCCTTACAGTTTGTTATGTCATGAGCAAACTTAATTTTTTTCCCCTCTGGTTTGCACATGTGCATGCTGTTTATAATGATGTAAAACAGATTTAAGTTTGCCTGCCTTTAAAGTCCCTCGCCACTAGGAGCACCGCTTCTGGATGAGCCATTTTCCTTGTTTGCTTTTTGGCCGTATGCAGCTCGTTGAGTGTGGTCTTAGTGCCAGCGTCGTTTGTTGTGGTGGTAACGAGACGGCTATGGAATATAGATGAAAACTCTTTTGGTAAATAGTTGGGTCTACAAGCTTATCAAAATACTCTTACGTTAGGCCAGCATGTTCCTTGAACCTCTTTAATATTAAAACATCGCGCACCGACAGCTGTTATTGACAGGATCGACACACACCACCACCGCTCGTCTACCGACGTAGCTGTTCTGTCCTGCCGATGCACGAAAACACCCAGCCAGCTGTATATTATCCGTGTCCGTCATTCAGCCACGACCTCGGTGAAAAATCAGATATTACCGTTTTTATGTCCCGTTGGTCAGGATAGTCTCGAACGGAGCTCATCCTGTTTATTCTCGCAGTGATTTCACGTTGGCCAATATAACGGATTTGGTAGAGGCGGGTTACCCCAGGGTCGTCGACGATCCTCACAAGGCACCCCGATCTCCGCCCCCTGTATTTTCCATCTTTTCTTCACACGAACGACCAGGATTTGGGCCTGGTCTCGGAGAAGCAGTATATCCTTTGCGTCAGATTCATTAAAGAAAATATATTTGTCCAGGTCGAGGTGAGTAATCGCTGTTCTGATATCCAGAAGCTCTTTTTGGTCATAAGAGATGTGTAGCATCAACATTATGTACAAAAATAAACAGTTACAAACAATGTGAAAAAACACACAGCCATCCTCTCCGGCACCATTCATGCAAATTATGTGATTTGTTTAATTTAAAAAATGTTCATATAAAGAAAATTCCACTTGGGACCATGTGGGAAACATTGTGTTCACTTTTTAATTCGGACTGTACCAACAAAATGTGTAAGAAGTAAAGGGGTGTGGCATAACTTCTGAAGGCACATTATGTGACTGTCACATTAGGTGGCTTGAAGAGCACGGCATGAGTGACACCAACTGCTTGGTGTTCTGCGCCAGCAAGGGGCAGTGCTACTCCTCCCCCTGACATTCTAGTCTGACCACCTCGGTGGGAACAACTTTGGGATCCACCAAGGGGACGGCACTGGTGCGGCACAACATGGGATACACCAAGGGGACGGCACTGGTGCGGCAGATGCACGGATTTAGAGGTGGTCATCCGAATGTTTCCCGGGACAACGGTGGTCTTCTCTGATTGGAGGAGCTGGATGTTCCAGTGGGACCAGAAGATAAACCAGTGCATGGAAGGGGCCCGGCACTCCCTCAATCAGCTGTTGTACACATTTCAGGGAACACAATCCTCCTCCCTGCAAGCAGTGTGTACCTGGGATGTTTCCGTAGGTTGTGTATGCATCTGACGGATGAGGGCAACAACGTATTCCTTGAGAGTTGGTATCTCCAGTCTCCTCCGTAGTAGCCAACAACGTAAAATTTGGTCTCTCCAGTCCAGTAGAGTTGGTATCTCCAGTCTGCACTGTTCTCTCCTCCGTAGGCAGCAACAACGTAGAGTTGGTATCTCCAGTCTCCTCCGTAGTCTCTCCAGTCCAGTAGAGTTGGATCCTCCAGTCTCCTCCGTAGTAGCAACAACGTAAAATTGGTCTCTCCAGTCCAGTAGAGTTTGGTATCTCCAGTCTCCACCGTTCTCTCCTCCGTAGCAGCAACAACGTAGAGTTGGTATCTCCATTCCAGTAGAGTTGGTATCTCCTTTCACCTCCGTCTCCAAGACGCGCACAGTAGTCCACACACCACAGTCCCTTGCTCTTTTTTTCTCCAACCTAATAATTGAAAATAATGCGTGTCTGTGCGGGTCGGTGTCGGTGCGGGTTCGGTCGGACTTGGAGAAAGAGGTTCAAATGTCTCCTCCTGAGAGGTGAACCCACAACCTTCAGCTCCCATGGCGGTGATGTTACGCTACAAAACCCCTGTCATGAACGCATTATCTTGACAATGAGGTGGTGTTCAATTAATCTCAGCCGGGTGCCCGCGTGTTTTGCACCGGCTGAAGGTTGATGCATGCCTCTAGGGTGACCAGGTGGGGAAGTCTCTTTTAAACCGCACCCCCGAAATTTTAGCTAGATATTTTCCCCATAAAATACTTGGGAAAAAACTCAATTTTTTTAAAGACCCTGAGGTCCATATCAGGTCTTGATAACTTTTTTTTTATGCTAAAGAAGGCAAAATTTTTTTGATGATTATTTTAGTTTTTTTAGGGGATGTTCAATAATTTGACAAAAATTTTAAAAAAAACCATATAATTTTTTTTCAGACACGAAACTAAAAAATTTTTTTTTTATTTGATTGGAAAAAAAAAAAAAAAGCACTGTAACTGGGACCTAGCAACAATAATCAGTATTTTTTATGCTGTGGGGGTTCAACTGTTCCCCCCCCCTTTTTTTTTTTTTGGGGGGCCACAAAAAAGAGTTTTGAAAAAGGGTGGTCAAACTGGGGCAAAAAGGAGAAACCAAAAAGTAGAAAAATTTAAAATACTTTTAAAAAATTAACGCTAAAGTGAGTGCTAATTTGAGATGTTTTATTATCTTAGTAACTAGAATCAAGAACGTAGCTAATTTGGTCGCGCAGCCAGTAGGGCCTAGCTAGCTATCTAGCTAGTAAAGCTAAAAAACCTAAAAAAGCTACCGTAAGCCCCCTAGCTAGCTAATAATAACAACATTTCCCTCCCTTTTTTTACCCCTGCCCAAGCTTCAAGGTGACGAACAAATGTTTTAAAGTGTTGGGCGTTTTTGGTAATTACTATTTAATACACTGCTCTACAAAATTAAGGAACACTCAAATAACACATCATAGATCTGTATTAATGAAATAATCTTATTAAATACATTTTGTCTTTACTAGGTGAATGTGCTGACAACCAAATCACCACACAACAATTAATCAATGAAAACTCACATTCAATTGATCACCCCATGGAGGTCTGGATTTGAGTCACCCTCCAAAATTAAAAGTGAAACCACCCTACAGGCTTGATTCAACTTGCATGTAATGTCCTTAAACAAGTCAAAAATGAGCTCAGTAGGGTTTGGGCCTCCACGTCCTTATGACCTCCCTACAACGCCTGGGCATGCTCCTGATGAGTGGTGTGATGGTCTCCTGAGGGATCTTCTCCCAGACATGGACTAAAGCATCCGCCAACTCCTGGACAGTTTGGGGTGCAAACGGTGGCGTGGGGATGGAGCAGACATGATGTCCCAGATGTGCTCAATTGGATTCAGGCCTGGGGATGGGCGGGCCAGTCCATAGCATCAATGCCTCCTCTTGCAGGACTGCTGACCACTCCACCACATGAGTCTAGCATTGTCTTGCATTAGAGGAACCATGGCGCAACCGCCCCAGCATAAAAACTCAAAAAGGGTCTGAAGGATCTCAATCTCGTTACCTAATGGAGTCATGCTACCTCTGCGAGCACTGGAGGCCTGTACGGTACGGCCCCCCAAAAAATGCCCCCCCCCCATGACTGGGCCCACCAAAAACCCGGGTTTTATGCTGGGGGGATGTTTGGGCCCCGGCAGCAGAAGTTTTCCCCCACGGCGTCTCCAAATTGTTCACTCTGTCCGGGCTCAGTGGAACCCCTCTTTTTTTTGTGAAGAGCCACAGGGCCCCCCGTGGCAATTTGCCAACTTGTTTTTTCTCTGGCAAAAAAAGCCCAAAAAGTCCTCACGGGGGTTGGGTGTAAGGCCCCCAACCCCCCCACCTGGGGGACGTCGGGCCCTATACCAAAAACCTCAGGGTCTTTTTTCGGGGCCGTTTGAGCAGAACCCCCAAAGCAAATTTGGGGGCCTGCTGGAGGTTTTATTTTTGCAGGGGCTCCCCGGCATTTTTCCCCTCCGCTCCTCCTTGCACTAAGGGGGAGGTACAGTCCCCTTTTGCCCCCGGGGTTTTTTTGCCCCCCCTAAAGGCCCCCTCCTGTCTCCTGATGAATGGCCTGTCCTTTCCGTACCCTCCATGCCTTCCCGGACACTAGCTGACGACAAGCAAACCCCCTTTTCCCCCAACTCACCTTGAGTGCCATCCTGGATGAGCTTGCACTCCTGGCCCCCTGTGTGGGTTTTTTTTAGACCCGTCTCAGCTAACCACTAGAGGAAAGCCCCCCCCCCAATTCAAAATGAAACCAAAAAAACAGCCCCGGGAAAAAAAGGGGAACTGGGGGAAAAATGGGCTGGTTTTGGTCACCACCTGCAAAAAAACCGGTCCTTTATTTGGGGGGGTCCCTTGCTTTAAAATTTCCCTATAATTTTTTCCCCTTTGTCCCCCCATTTTCCCCCTTTCCCAACAGCATGTGAAAAAATTTAAATTGTCCCCTCAGTGTTGTTCCTAAGGGGGACAGTTTTTTTTTCACAGAATGTATTGAGATGGAGTTAATTGTGTTGTTTTTTTTAAATGTTCCCTTTCTTTTTTTTTTAGCAGGTTTAACAGTACTAAAAATAGCAACTTGGCAGCTAGCTTGTTTTTCCCGTTAGTTTTTTTCATCTGAAGAATTAGGTAGAGTAGCTACCTTTGGTATGGTTAAATGGGGAAAAGAAAATTATTTTTTTTTGCAATATCAACCAATTTTTTTATGAATTATTTATGCTTACGGTTTGGAGTGGAAATCACAGACAAACACTAAAAAAACCCCGTTGAGGACCCCCCCCGAAAAGGAGGGCCAGTTTTTTTTTTTTTTTAATGTTAAAAAAAATGTTGTTTTTTTGGAGCTTGGGTTTTTCTCGCTAAATTTTTTTTAAACAAAAAATAGCTACTTTTTGGGTAAATATGATAATGTTTTGGCTTTTTCTGTGCCTTTTTGGGGCCTATTAGATTATGATGTGAAAGTATGCTTGTAGCACTTTCATTAAAGGGGAAAACAGATGATTTTTTAGTGCTTTTTTTAAAAAAGGAAAAATAATTTTTTTGGGGCCTGGGGGCATTGATCAGGGGTTTTAAATTTTTTGTCAATTTTTTTTTTTATCAACATAGAGGAAAAGATTTACATTTTGAGTAAAGGTAAAATTAAATTATGAAATTTTTTGGGGGGAAAAAAGGATGGGCATAAAAGACCCCGGTAAAAGACTAAAAATAGATTTCTTTTTTGAAGTAGGGATTCTTTCAGGGCCCCATCTATAAAGGATTTTGATTTTTGTAAAACATGTTGACACTCCCTTTCCTAGTTTTTTTTTTTAAATATTCGACAAAATAAAAGTAAACGGTGTACGCGCATCAGGGGGCCCCTTTTGAAGGGATCTCTCCACAGATATTTTCCCCTTTGGGTTCTACGGGGAGCAGGAGATTTGGGGGTCTGGGGCTGGAATGCTGTAGAAAACTGTTTCCCCCCCCTTAAAGGGAATTTTTGGGGATGCGTACGGGAGCATGAAATTCTCCGTAAACTTAATAAAAATTCATATATATATAGATAAAAAGGGGGTATCTTCCTATATTGCCCTTGACCCTTTTTTCGCCCAGTGATAAATTTGCGTAAAAAGGGGGCCATTTTAAAAAAAAAAAATTAGCTAGATTTTTCTATGAGGGGTGGAGGAAAACCAAATGGTGGGGTTTAAAAAAACATTAAAACATCGCTACAATAACACCTTTGTTTTTCCCGCCCCTTGAATTTTTCTGTTGATCTGATTTTTTTTAAAAGCTAACATTTTTTTTATGGCCATAATAAAAAAGATTGCCCCCTAGTGGGACAAAACCCCTTTTTTTTACTCCCTTGGACAGTTTAATACTTTTTTCGAGAGGTAGCCCTTTTTTTTATTTTTTCACCTAGGTTTTTTCAAAAAACAAAAATTTAAAACCCCCTTTTACAAAAATTCTTTAATCAAACCTTTTTTGAAAATCACCCCATGGGAAAAAAAAGGTTTTTCCCAAGATTTTGTTATATTTTTTTTTTATAGTGTTCTATTGTTTCCCAATTACTTGTCTTAATTCTCCAACAGGGGAAAAAAAAAAAATGTTGATTTTGGGAAAATAATACCGACAATACCTTTTTTTAAATTCTATGTTTTTTTCTTTGGGGGGTTTTTTTCATCCCAAAAAACTGAAGTGTAAAAAGGGGGCTTCCGTTTTTTTTTTTGGGGAGACTGGGATCTTTATTACTTACCACCTGGGTCCTGTTTTTTCAGTAAAAAGTGAAAAAAAGAAACCTTTTTGGAAGTCTAACCAAATTTTAAAAGGATGGTTAAACATGCTAATAACGGTCCCCCTTTAGTCATAAAACAAAAATTTGATATACCCCCACTGGTATGCCCCAGCCCTGGGGGGCTTTCCCGGAAACTTAACGGCTTTAATTTTTCAAAACAACAAGTTTTTCCCCCCCCCTGTAATTTGGCCTTCACATGGTCTTTCTGTCGTGTTAATTTTACAAATTTTCATAGAAAAAAAAAAAAAAAATAAAATTTTTTTTTCAAATTTCTGTATTTTCACCAAAAAAAATAAGTGAAAGACAAAAAGTAAAAACTGGTCAAAACGGTTGGGAGGGGGAGGTTTTTAAACCACAAAAAAAAGGGGGGTTATATGAAAAAACCCCCCAAACCCAAAAAAAAATACAAACAAAGTTTTTTTTCAAACTTTTTTAAAAAAAACCATATTAATTTTAATTATACATATTTCTCAAAAAAAAAACCGAAAAAACCTGTTTTTTAAATTTTTTTGGGGGGTTCTTTGGGGGTGAGAGTTTTGGTTTTTTTTCGGAAAGGAAGGGGATTTTTTTTGGGTAAGGGTTTTGGTTTCTTCCCGGGCCCGGGGGCCCCCCCCGGGCCCCCCCCTTGAAAAGGGGTTTTTAAGGAATTTAAAAAAAAGGGTTTTTTTTTTTGGGCCCAAAGGGGGAAAGAATTTTAAAAAATCCCCCGAAATAAAAATAAAAAAAACCTTTTTTATTGGGTTTGGGAAAAATTTGGGGCCTATGTTTGGGGGGGTTTTTCCCCGGTTTTTGGGGGGGGGCGAAGGTTTTTTTCGGGAGGGGTTTTTGTTTTATATAGATGGATTTTTTTTAGAATTTTAACCGGAAAAATTCAAATTGGGAAAAAAATTTTTTAAATTAAAAAATGTCCCCCCCGAGGGTGTTAAAAGAAAATTTTTTTTTAAAAAATTGGAAAAAATGCATTTTTAAATTTGGGTTTTTTTTTCCAAAACAGGGCCCTTTCTTTTCTAAACCCCCCCTTTTTTTCAAAGGGGTTAATATAACCCCCTAGGGGTTTTTATTTACTGGGGAATTTTTGTTTCCCCCCTTTTAATTAAAAATATTTCCCCCTCCCACACCAAAAAAAAACTCCAAAACAACAAAAAAAAAAATACATTTTGGGAAAGGGGGCTAGGGGGGGCCCCCTCCTCAAAATTTTTAAAAAAATGGCCCCCCAATTTTGCCACCTTTTTTTTTAAAAAACTCAAAACCCCTTTTTTATTTTTTTAAAAAAATACAAAATCATTTTTGAAAGGGGTTTTCCCAAAAAGATTTTTTTTAAACAAATTTTTTTACCCGGGGGCAAAAATTTAAATTTTTAAAACTTTTTTTAAAAAATAATTTTTTTTCATCAATTAAAAAAACCCCTGAGGAAAAAATTTTTGGAATTTTTAAACCCTTGGGGTTCCCCCTTTTCCCCCTTTTTTCCCAAACCCAAATTTTTTTTTTTATAATTTTTTTTTTTTAAAATTTTTTTTATTCCCCTTTCTAGTTTTAAATTTCAAATTTAAAAGTTGGATTTTTTTTTTTACAAAGGGGAAAAATAAATTTTTTTTTTTTTATCGGAAAACCAAATTCCAAAAAAAAATTTTGGGCCATACCCTTTGGGGGGTTTTTCATTAAAAAAAATGAATTTAAAAAAAGGGTTTTTTTTTTTGATTAAAAAAAACCAAAATTGGGTTTTCCCTCAGCCAAAAAAAAAAAACGGGTTTTTGGAAAAAAACCCCCAGCAAAATTTAAAGGTTCCAAATTGGATAAAAAGAAGGGGAATTTTAAAACCCAAGGGCCAAAATTTTCAAAAAACCCGGGGGACCCCCAAAAGGTATCTTTGGTTCCCCGGTTTCATTTGGGGGAAAAAAAAATAAAATTTTTTGTTCCCCCCCCACCCAATTGGCCAAAATTTTTTTTTCCCCTTAAAAAAAAATGAGAAAAGGGGCCCGTTTAAATTTTTTTTTCCCCTAGGTAAAACGTCAAAAAATGCAGAACAAATTTGAGGGAAAAAAAAAAACCCAGAAAATTTACAAATTTTAATGTATGGGCTTAAGCAGGGGGACACTTGGCAAAATGCGGATTTGAGTCCCCGGCGGCCCTAGTGTGTTACTGATGGTAGGCTTGTTTTCTTTTGGTCCCAGCCCCCTCTGCAGTCATTCTAGGTCCCCCCGTGTGGGTCCTGGGATTTTTTTTCCCGTTTTTTTGGGGATAATTTTTTTTTACCCCAAAGGGGGGAGGATCTTGCTGGGGGCCCCCCAAACGGGGGAAAATAAACAGGGGGGTTTGTATTCTTTTCCATTTCCTAATAATTGCTTTTCCCCCAGTTTTTTTTTTCTTCCAAAAAACCCAAACTGCCCTTAAAATATTTTCAGATTTTTATCTTCCCCCTGGTCAGGGTCTCAATTTTGTTTTGGTGTCCTTTGGACAGCCTTTTTTGGTCTTGGGCCCCTAATGGGTTTTGGAGTGTGGGCTGTTTTAAAGGGTGGGGGCCAGGGTCTTTTATATGATAACAAGTTCAAACAGGTGCCATTAAAAAAAGGGAAAGAGGGGGGGGACAGAGGGCCTCTTTTAAAAAAGGAAGTTACAGGTCTGTAGAGCCCCGAAAAAACTTTCTTGTTTGGGGGGTTTGAAAAAAAAATTTTTTTTTTCCACCTAATTTGCAAAATAAATTCATTTAAAAAAAACCTACAATGTGATTTTCTGGAAAAAAAAAATCTCAAATTTTTGTCTGCATTTGTTTTTACGTGTACCCCATGATGAAGAACAGGCCTCTTCACTTTTTTTAAATGGGAGAACTTGCCCAAAATTGGGGGTGACTAAAACTTTTTTTTTCCAGAAGCCCTGGATTAAAGGCAAAAAAATCGCACCGGCTAAAGGCCCCGAGATGCAAAAAATTTAAGGGAACTAAAAACCGGACGCTTATAAAAAATCCTGCTATGCCCTCAGACAAAAAAAATCAAAAGGCAAAGCGGGAAATGCAGGACAAGATTGAACCTTACCCCCGGCTCTGTTTTTGGCCAAAAGGGGTTGCCAAAAAAAAAAATTCCCCCCTACAAGGGAAAAAAGGGGCGCGAGCTGCCCCCCGTGCCCCAGCCTAAAACGGGCTTTGCCCTTTTTTTGCTCGCTTCCAAACAAAACAACACTTTTAAACGCATGAGGCACCCAAACTTTCCGGGCGACTTTTGGACCACGCTCTCGTAGCGATGTGGCAAGGGGCCTTTAAACAGGCAACATTCACAAAGGCCCCCCGGGGGAAACCCGGTTTTTCCAGGAGGTGTACTAAAAGCATGTTTTTGCCAAAAATTAAGTCGGGAGGAGGGACAGAGGGGGAAACCGGGGAGGGGGTGGGCCCGGCCAAAAAAACCCCCCCCTCAAAAATGACAAGGACAAAAAAGGTGACGTGGGAACGGAAAAAAAGGAAAGGGGGAAAAAAAACCCACGCCCCCCCCTTTTCCCCCATCGACGGGGCTATAGTGGAGCGGGTTTTGGGGGGTTTTTTAATTTTTCCCTTGTTGCCACATCACCCCAAAAAAAAAAAAATTTCATGGGGCCAAAAAAAACACCAAGACATCGTGAAAAAAAGGGGTACGGCAAAAGCCTTTCCCCCCGGAGACGGGGGAAAAATTGGCCTGGGCCCCCAGACCCCCCCAAAAAAAAATTCTACGCTTTCACCATCGGGGAAGCATCCCGACGGTTTTTTTCATCACCCCCTGGGAAAGGGGAACTGCTCGCCTACCCAAGGATACAGAGGGGGAGTACATCCCCCCTGGGGCCCAAGCTTCCTGCCCATCAGGAAAAACCCCCTTTTACCAGGCGGTGTCAGGGGAAAAAGGGCCCAAAAATGGGTCGGGGACCCCCGTTTTTTGGGGGGGTCCGACATGTCAGAGTATAGTTATTTAATTTTTATTGGATTTTTTTTGGCCAAGCTTTTGTTTTTAGGGTTCTCGTAGCAGCGGTGTCTTGCTCAGTTTGGCAGCTGTGTAGTGGGGGGGAGTTGGGTTTTTTGGGGGTGGGTTTTTTTCCAGACTTTTTTTTTCAGCAGTTTTTTTGTCGTTCGCAGAGATGATGCCCCCTGTCAGCCCCTGATTTTCATTCCCCCTCGCCATCCCCCACCCCTGTCAAAACGAAGGCCCAAAGTTCCCACGAAAAATCAATTGTCATGAAACCCAAAATACCGTGATTTTTTTTCTTCTTTGGTTTTTTATAAAATTTTGAGAAATAATGAGGAGCCCCAAATTTTTTTTTGTGAGGGGGAAAATGGCCCAAAAAAAAAAAGGCCCCCCCAAAAAATAAAAAATTTAAAAAGACAAAAGTCCGGATCAAAAAACCCACAGCATGACGGTAAACCAAAGGGGTCTTTTAGGACAGGGGCAAAAAGCTTCGACAGGGAGAGTTAAGCAGCTTTTGAAGTCATTGTTTTTTTTTCTTTTAAAAAAAAATGGGGTATTACCCCTCGTAGTATTTGAGTGGAGTTTTCTTTCAAACAATTCCCCCCTTTACACAGCTAACAGCTACTATAACTTTTTACCTAAAACAAATAGCTAGCTACTGATAGGCAAAACCCTAAGTAAAAAAGTACATCGTGGTCAAAAAAATTTTTAGAAATGACCAAAAAAACTTTTTTTTACAAAAGCCCGTGGGGTCCTTTTGATGATGGGGAATTTTTCAAATTTTTCTCCAAAAATTCATGAAAGTGATCAATGAATTGAATTTTTTTGCCAAAACTTTTATCATTTTCAAAACTTTTGAACCACGACTGTACAGATGAAGAAATGATCACTGGAGTTTTTTTAAAAATAAAATTAAAAAAAATAGGCCCCCTTTAGCAGACGTTATCCAGAGCGACTTTTCATTATCTCTCGAGTAGTAGATGGGGGGTTTCTCTTTCCCAACAATCCCCTTGTACACAGCAACAGCTGCTAGCTACGTTTTTGGCCAACAAATAAATAGCTAAAAAAAAAACATAACATGAAGGGTGAAAAAAAGGGATCATGAACCTTATGTAGAAAAAAAAATTGTTTTAAAAAAAAAGTAAAAGGGTTTGGAAGGATGCTGTAAAAACAATTATAATTTTTTTCTAAACGGAAAAAAAATGATTGAAGCAAGGGATGCCTTTTTTTTAGGAAAAAAACCACTCCCCACAGTTTCGGGTTGCTCATTACGCAGGGAAACTTTCCCTGCCTGACTGAGAAAAACAGTAAATTTTCTGATCCGTTTGGCACCCAAAACCCCATGGAGTCCCGGGTTTTTTTAACTTGGGCCAAATTAAAAAAACAAGTACAAAAAAAAGAAAATCCCCCTGTTGAGCATGACCCCCAGGGTTTTTCACTGTCAAAAACTGAGCTCAAAAATAACCGCTTGTTGAAAACTTAAAAAAAAAGCCGCCACCCCCTCATTAGGGGGGGGTGGGTGTGTTTGTGGGGTTTTGGTGTGGGGGTTTTGTGTGTGTTGTGTGTGTGTGTGTGTGTGTGTGGGGTGTTTGTGTGTTTGTGTGGTGTGTTTGGGGGGGTGTTGTGTTTTTGGTCTAAATCTGTGGGTTTTTTGTCAATCATTTTTTTCCATTTTTGAAAAAAAAATGAAAATTTTTTGTATTTTTTTTTCGCACAGTTTTCCCAACCCGATAATTAGAAAAAAAAGTTTTTTTAATGGGGGGAAAAAAAAAAAAAACCAAATGCTATTTTTATTTTTATATGGATTTTTTACATTATTTTTTTAATTTTTTTTATTTGCATTTGTTTTTTTGGGCAATACAATGTTCCGATATTTTCTAAGTTTGGGATTTTTTTTTTTAATACGCTTTTTGGGGCCCAGGGGAAAAAACCAGAAATTTCCCCCATTTGGGTCCCCCAAAAAAAAAATTTAAGAACCCCGTTTTAGAGATTCTGTTGCTTCCAACTTTTTTTGGCAAAACAGTTTTTTTGGGGAAGGCCCCCTTTTTTCTGTTTTCCGCATGAAAAAGCCCCTGTGCCAAAAAGGGGCCATACAAAAATGGTTTTTTTGTCGGATAGGTGTGGAAGAACTTGAATTTTTCCCCGGGGCCCCCCCCCAACTTCAAAAACCCCATCGAACACCTTTTCCCTTTTAAAAGAATGGAAAAGCCCATTGCGAAAACCCGGCCCCTAAACGCCCCAAACCAGGCCCCAAAAAAAAACCCCCACTATGTTTGTGGGTTTGAATGAAGGAAAAGTCCCCCCCCCAAAACAAAGTTTCCAACATCTAGTGGAAAGCCTTTCCCCCAAAATGGAGGCTGTTTACAGCAAAAGGGGGGGGAAAAAAAACTCCTATTTTTGCCCCCCTTATTTTTAAAAGAGATTTTTGGACGAGCAGGGGGGGTTCCACTATGTTGGGGCCCCTGAATGTTTGAAAAATTGTTTTTCCCCGATTGCCCCCCCAGCCCCCCCTAATTTTTTTTTCCCTTCTAATGCAGAAAATTAAGTTTATTTGGGAAAAAATTTTCCCAAACCCTTTTTTAAAAAAAAAACCCCCTTTTTGGGTTTTCGGTTTTTTGCCCGGGGTTTTTTTTAACAAAAAAATTTTTTTTTTTATTAAAACCCCGGGGGGGTTTTTTTCCCTTTGGGGTTTTTTTTAAAAATTTTTAAAAATTTTTTTTTAAAAAAAAATTTTTTGGAAAGGGGTTTTTGGGGGGCCGGGGTTTTTTTTTTTTTTAGGGGTTTAAGGGGATTCATTTTTTGCAAAAGGGGGTTTTTTTAAAATTTTGGGGTTTCCCCTTTTTTCCCCTTTTTTTTAAACCAAAGGTAAAAAATTTTTCCTTTTTGGCCTGTGGGAACCCCCCCCCCTTTTTTTCCCCCTAGGGGGGGAAAAGGGGAAAGTGGGTTTTTTAAAAAATTTTTGCCCCTTTTGGGCCCATTTGGGGTTTTTAAAAATTGTTTTTTTCCCCGGGCCCCCTAGCTTGTCCCGGGCCCCGTAGCTAATTT
>CM072228.1:55072751-55088659 GCA_036851935.1 Coregonus suidteri | reverse complement strand
ATAACGTGAAAACCCGGTCTAACACAAACCACACGGGAACACGGAAAAAGATCCCACAAACCACTGTGGCAAAACGAAAAAAATAGGGTTCCCAAAATCGAGAAAACCAGCAACAGCTGCCCCAAGTTGCCTCTGATGAGAACCACTCTGGCAACATAGAAATACCCCAACAGAAAAAAGGGAAAAACTCACACCCTGTTAACGGTTTGGGGTCGAGGCGGCCCTCCTCCTTGTTCGGGCGGTTTCGCCCCGGTCGTCGTCCCCGGGAGTTAGTTACCGTCGATGTTTGTTTTTGTTTGTTTTCTTAGCAACCTTTTTTTGGGGTTTAGGTTCATTTTCACCCTATTTATTTCCCTTTTTTTGGGTTTGGTTGGGGTTGATTTTTTGTGTCGTGGTTGCGCTCCCCGTGTGGGCGCTATTTTCCGGGCTTCCCCTTTTGGTGTTGTGAGGGGTTCCCCAAACCTGTGTGGCGCGTTTTTACGCCTGTGGGGCGTCGTTTGCCTCCGGGCTTTTTTTGGGATTACTTTTGTGCTGTAAAGCTTGTGGATTTCTTTGCCGCGCCTGACCACACCACCCCCATACCCCAGCACCGTGAACCCTGGCTCAAATAAATGTCCCAAGCCAGGGCGTGCCATAGGCCCATCAAAGTATGTACAAAATTTGGGAATGGGGTGTAATTTGGAGCAGAGACAGGTCCAGTTTTATGTTTTAATTTCCCCCGTATGTGGGCCCCTTTCCAATTAACGGATGAGAGCCCATTTTTCACTTAAAAAAATGTAGCCATGCAAAACCATGTTTTTCAAAGTTTAAAAAAACCAACCCCTACCAAATATCAGAAGTCTATTTTTAAACAATGCCACGAAATTTTTACAAAAAAACATTTTATTTAGGAAGCCCAGATCCCAAATTTTTGGTAACGGAATGACATAAAATACCTTCAAAGCTTCTGCAGAAGTTTGGGGGGACAGCTAGTAAGACACCTTGATTTTAAAAAAACTATTCTAATTTTATTACAATCACAATGGGTCCATGATCTGTCCGTATAGAAATGGATACTGATGGATGTTCATTCTGTTCCCACGGCCATTTACATATCCTGTATTGTATGCTCTTGTATGTATAATGACCGGCTAGAACATTGTTAATACTCACATGTATATTGTTTGGGTATTATCTACATTGCTATCTATTCTGAATGAGCTCCGCCCCCAAAAAAACCCACATTTTGGTTGGTCTCAGACTGGACCCAAGAGCTGTACCAATCATAGCACATCTATGTTCACAAGTTTCTGGGACATCCTCAGCACAGCACACGACAGTATAGCTAGCCACAGATTGTATAGTTAGTAAGAGCTATAGTATAAGTTTATCGTATAGTATAATAAGTTTATAGCATAGTACTAGTATAGTAATTTGTGTAGTTGATAGTACATTACAGTATATATAGTATAGTATAGTATAGTATAGTATAGTATAGTATAGTACAGTTACAGTACAGTACAGCTATAGTATAGTATAGTATTAGTATTGTATAGATACAGTACAGTACAAGTACAGTACAGTACAGTATAGTATAGTATAGTATAGTAGAGTAGAGTAGAGTAGAGTAGAGTAGAGTAGAGTAGAGTATAGTATAGTATAGTATAGTATAGTATAGTATAGTATAGTATAGTATAGTATAGTATAGTATAGTATAGTATAGTATAGTATAGTACAGTACAGTACAGAAAAGTAAAGAAAGGTAGATTAGAGTATTGTGTTGCACGTTATCCTGAAACGTCTGTACTTTTACTATACTAGAACATGAAAACCGGTTCGGTACTCACATTCTTGTTACTTTCGGTACTTCTGTCAACTATGTCTCATGGATCAAGCCTGTCCATCAGCGCAGCCGACCCCTTATTATAGCTCACTGTGTCTGCTCCACTAACTCACTACTAGCCTGCACTGGGAGTCTGGTCTGGATCATGTTAGCTCCCCACCCTGCCTGCTCCACTAACTCATTGCTAGCCTGCACTGGGAGTCTGGTCTGCATCATGTTAGCTCCCCACCCTGCCTGCTCCACTAACTCACTGCTAGCCTGCACTGGGAGTCTGGTCTGCATCATGTTAGCTCCCCACCCTGCCTGCTCCACTAACTCACTGCTAGCCTGCACTGGGAGTCTGGTCTGCATCATGTTAGATCCCCACTCATGCTGCACAGAAATAAAAATTGTGTCACGGTTTTCTAAGCCAGAACCCAGAAGCAGACCAGGACAAGGTGAGTTGAAACGAAGGTGAGTATTTATTAACAGATTCAAAAAAAACGACAGATGCAGAATAATCCAGGGGACAGAGCGGGCGGCGGAGATGAGTTGGTGGAGGTGCAGTGGCAGATCCAATAATGGCTCGGCAGCGCCCGACAACCAGGCAGGGGTTGGGGTGAAGGTTTCGGGAGATTGATGTTCATGGCTAACGATCCGGCCAGGGATGGATGTCAGGTCAGAGCTTATGAAGGGTGATGATCAGGACCAGGTGTGCAGACTCGCTGATGAGATGGCAGGTGCGGGGTAATCGGGGAGATCTCCCGCCTAGCAAACGTCACCCGGCAACCAGGCAGGGAGCGTTCAAGAACCTTCAGGAAACAGGAGATTCAGGGCAGAAAACTGGCAAACACAGGCAGGAACCGACTCAGGACGCAGGGTCCATGACAGTACCCCCCCTCCGACGAACGCCACCGGGCGGGACTACCAGGAGCGCCAGGATGGAGGCGGTATAGAAGTCACGAAGGAGGTCAGCATCAAGGATCTGACACGCTGAGGAATCCAACTCCCTCTCCAGGCCCATACCCCTCCCAGTCCACGAGATACTGGAAACCCCCGGCCCCGCCGTCTGGAAATCCATAATGCGGCGCACCGTGTAGGCAGGACCACCTCCGATCATCCGAGGAGGAGGAGGAGGAGGCGGAGGGGGGGCAACAGAGACTGAGGAGAACAGGCTTGAGGCAGGAGACATGAAAGGTGGGATGGACTCTGAGCGTTCTATGTAACTTGAGTCGAACCGGCAACAGGATTGATCACTTTCTCCACCACAAACTGACCAATGAACTTCGGTGACAGTTTCTTAGACTCAGTCCGCAGAGGAAGATCCCGTGTGGCCAAACCAGACCCTATCTCCGATGGTATAGGTGGGGCGGAATCCGGCGACGATTCGCCTGGAGCTGATACCGGTCAGAAACTCTAAGGAGGGCCTTTCTGGCCCCGATGCCAGGTCCGGTCGTGGCACGACGAATGTGGGCCTGAACAGAGGGCACTGAGAGATCCCTCTCCTGAGAAGTAAACAAGGGAGGTTGTGTATCCATACAGGCACTGGAAGGGAGACATCCCAGTGGCAGATGTAGGGAGAGTATTGTGGGCATACTCAACCCAAGGCAAATGAGAGACCCAGGAGGGTGGGGGTTGGAGGAGGAGACAAGGCAGCGTAGCGTGGATTCCATCTTCTGGTTGGCTCTCTCCGCCTGACCATTAGATTGGGGGTGAAACCAGATGTGAGACTGACTGTAGCTCCAATGGCAAAACAGAAAGACTTCCAGACAGCAGAGGTGAACTGAGGACCACGGGGGTCGGAAACTATGTCACTGGGCAACCCGTGGACCCTGAAAACCTCCCTAACCAGGATCTCAGACGTCTCAGAGCAGAGGGAAGCTTGGAAATGGGCACAAAGTGGGCGAACTTTCTGAATCTGTCCACGATAGTCAGAATGACCGTGTTCCCCTCAGAAGAGGGCAAACCCAGTGACAAAGTCCAGGGCCAGATGCGACCATGGTCGCCGGGGAATAGGGAGGGGGTGAAGTAGTCCAGAGCTGGGCCCGATTGGCACTCTTATTCTGCGCCACACACTGGACAGGCAGCAACAAACCTCCGAGTATCTTCTCCCCATGGCAAGGCCACCAAAATCGTCTGCCGAAGTAACGAAAGCCATCGTCCGTCCGAGCCACGCCAGGGGTGACAAGCCATCTTGCTGGCGTGGGGACCATTGGAGGACAGCAGAACGAACCGACTCAGGCACAAACAACCGACCGGGTGGGACCGTACCGGGACCGGGCCGCTGCGTCCGAAGGGGGCGCCATAACCTCTTCTCTTTAATCCTCCATCATAACTGCTCCCACGACACAGTTTCCGGGGGAAGAATCGTTTCGGTCTTGGCCCCACTCTCCTCCGTTTTGGAGAACATCCGGGACAAGGCGTCCGCCTTGCCGTTCTTAGAACCCAGGTCGGAACGCAGGGAAAAAAACCTCCCTAAAGCGTCCGAAAAAACAAAGCCCACCTGGCCTGACGGGAGTTGAGATGTCTAGCTGATTGCACGTAAGCAAGATTTGGATTGTGGTCAGTCCAGACAATAAATGGTTGCTCCGCCCCTCCAAACAGTGGCGCCACTCCTCCAAGGCAAAGCTTCACAGCGGAGAAGCTCCCGGTTACCCACATCGTAGTTCCTCTCCGCAGACGAAAGACGACGAGAGTAGTAGGCGCAGGGATGGAGTTTTACCGTCAGTGGAGCATCGCTGGGACAGGATGGCGCCAACCCCCACATCAGACGCATCCACTTCAACGACGAACTGACGGCCGTGTCAGGTTTGAGAGAGAATCGGTGCGTTGGTGAATCGCCTCTTCAAATCCAGGAACGCTCGGTCCGCCTCAGGATTCCAACTGAAGGTCCTGGTACTGGAAGTCAGGGCAGTTAAAGGAGCGGCCACACGGCTGTAATCCCGGATGAATCTGCGATAGAAATTCACAAACCCCAGAAACCTCTGGAGCTGCAATCTCGTACCGGGCTGGGCCCAATCCAGAAAACCGCCCCCTAACCTTCTCCTGGTCCATCCTAATCTCTCCCCTGGAGAGATGTACCCGAGGAAGGATGTAGTGTGGGCGTGAAATTCGCACTTCTCGGCCTTAACGAACAGGCGATTCTCCAACAATCGCTGCAGAACCTGCCTGACATGCTGGACGTGGCTGGAAGGTTCCTTCGAGAAGATAAGAATGTCATCCAGGTAAACAAACACAAAGAGAACCGATCATATCTCTCAGGATGTCATTCACCATACTCTGGAACACTGCTGGAGCATTGTCAGTCCAAACGGCATCACCTGATACTCGAAGTGACCCATCGGTGTATGAAACCCGTCAACCACTCGTCCCCCCTCTCTGATCCGGACCAGGTGATACGCATTGCGTAGGTCTAGCTTGGTGAACACAGTAGCACCCTGTAAGGAGTCGAAGGCAGAGCTCATCAAGAGCAGGGGATACTTGTTCTTGACCGTGATATCATTCAACCCCCGATAATCAATACACGGTCGAAGAGAGCCATCCTTCTTACCCACAAAGAAGAATCCTGCCCCCAGGGGTGATGACGAGGGACGAATGAGACCAGCAGCTAGGGACTCCTTGATGTAGGTCTCCAAAGCCTCACGTTCAGGTTGGGAGATGCTGTATAACCGTCCCTTGGGATAGGCAGCTCCAGGGAACAGGTTTATGGCACAATCATATGGTCAGTGGGGAGGGAGTGACAGAGCCCTCTGCTTACTGAACACTTCCCCCAAATCGTGATATGTCTCGGGAACCAGGGACAAATCTGGGGGATTAGCCTCAATCACCTGACTGGGAACAGAATGGGAACAGGCAGTCTTGAGGCAGTTAGCATGACAATCAAGGCTCCAACTAGTTACCTTGCCAGTCACCCAATCGAACGTGGGATTGTGTTCTTTCAGCCAGGGGTATCCAAGGACCAGAGGAACATGGGAAGAAGGCAGAATGAAGAATGAGATAACCTCAGAATGATTCCCTGGACAACAGCATCTTAACCGGTTCAGTCCTCATCGTGATACGTGCCCAGACTACTGCCGTTCAGAGAGTGGTAGTAGCTTCAATGGCTTCCGGTAATCGCTCCTTGGAAAGCCCCAGCTGTTCCACCACTTCGGCATCAATAAAGCTTCCATCGGCACCTGAATCGACGAAAGCGTTAATCGCTAAACTCTGATTCCTGTTCATGAGGGTAGCCGGGGGAAACGGGGGTCTGACAGAGGTATTGAGAGGTTGAAACTGGCTCGCTAAAAGTCCTCCCAACTTTAGCGAGCTGAGCAGTTTGACGACCGCCGGAACAAGTGGAGATGTAATGTCCCGAACTACCACAGTAGAGGCAGCAGTTGGTCTTACGTCTATGTTGGCGCTCCTCCTTTGGTTAACCCGTGCCGCCCCACTTGCATGGGTTCAGAATCTGGAGGCAGGACCTCTCCACTCATCCTGTGTGGTGGACAATGATCGACGTATTCTGGTCCACCCCTGACCTGACTGGGAAACTGAGAAGCTGATTGATTGGACGGGCCCCATTGCTTCTCCCTCCTTCTCTCTCGAACTCTGTTATCCACCCGAATAGACAAGGCTACCAAGCTGTCCAGGTCACTAGGCTCCGGATAGGAGATCAACTCATCCTTGAGTTGCTCCGACAGCCCCTGGTAAAAGGCCGCTTGCAGAGACTCCTCATTCCACCCACTCTCCACAGCCAATGTCCTGAACTCGATAACGAAGTCGGCAACGCTGCGAGTTCCTTGGCGAAGCGAAAACAGGCGCTTAGCTGCGTCCATACCTCGGACGGGATGGTCAAACAGCTTCCTCATCTCGGCCGTGAACTCCTGGTATGAAGCCATGCAGGTGTCCTGTCGTTCCCATACGGCTGAAGCCCACTCCAGAGCTCGACCACGCAGCAACTCAATGACAAAGGCTATCCTAGCCTTGTCTGTGGCATAAGAGTGGGGCTGTAGATCGAACACTAATCCACACTGGATAAAAAAAGAACGGCATCTTCCCAACTCCCCCTAATACTTATCAGGCGTCGGAACCTTGGGCTCACGGAAGGACACAGCTCCAGAAGCGGCAGGCGAGATGGGTGAAACCGGTAGTGGATTCTCCACCGGCAAACTGAGCTGAGCCTGGATCTTCGTCAGACTGGTAGATAAGTTCCGAACGGACAATGCTATCTCCTGTAGTGCCGTGCTATGTTGTCCCAACATCTTCTCCTTATGGGTAATGGCATGGCGAACAGAGTCCATGTCCGCTGGGTTCATTTCTGGCCGGATCGTTCTGTCACGGTTTACTAAGCCAGAACCCAGAAGCAGACCAGGACAAGGTGAGTTGAAACGAAGGTGAGTATTTATTTAACAGATTCAAAAAAACGATGCAGAATAATCCAGGGGACAGAGCGGGCGGCGGAGATGAGTTGGTGGAGGTGCAGTGGCAGATCCAATAATGGCTCGGCAGCCGCCGACAACCAGGCAGGGGTTGGGTGAAGGTTCCGGGAGATTGATGTTCATGGCTAACGATCCGGCAGGGAATGGATGTCAGGTCAGAGCTTATGAAGGGTGATGATCAGGACCAGGTGTGCAGATCGCTGATGAGATGCAGGTGCGGGTAATCGGGAGATCTCCCGCCTAGCAACGTTGCCCGGCAACCAGGCAGGGAGCGTTCAAGAACCTTCAGGAACAGGAGATTCAGGGCAGAAAACTGGCAACACAGGCAGGAACCGACTCAGGACGCAGGGTTCATGACAAATTGATTTAACACACTTGAATAATGCCACAAGGCATGCAGAAATTAATTACTGTTGGCAAAACAATGTCCATACAGGCTTGAACACTTTACAATGCAAGAAGATTCCAGCTTTGTAAGCTAACTTTCCTTGCTAGCTGACAGCTAAAGCTAACATCAATTCACTACCCTGGTACTTTGTTTGTGATAACGTAAACCCATAACGCAAAATATGCTAATTTCAAAGCTGATTGCCACAAAAAACGTTATTCATTCACTTATTCGGTCTCTCTCAAGACTCTCCCAAAGATTATATATTGCGTCAACAAACTGACTGGGCTCTGACAGGCTGCCCTCTCTTACTTCGTGAATGACGTCATTACTGTTTAAAGAGACATTTTACATTTACATTTTTAGTCATTTAGCAGACGCTCTTATCCAGAGCGACTTACAGTAGCAATTAGGGTTAAGTGCCTTGCTCAAGGGCACATCGACAGATTTTTCACCTAGTCGGCTCTGGGATTAGAACCAGCGACCTTTCGGTTACTGGCACAACGCTCTTACCCACTAAGCTACCTGCGCCCGTTTTGATAAAATAAGCTACTTCTATGCAAATGTTGTTGATCAGTACAATAACAAAAGTCCCAAATGAAAGGGAAATAGATTGTTTGCCATCTATAGCCCCATGAAATCAGCCATAACAAGCTCAATAACTCAATGCATGCACACACTCCTATTGAATATGCGTTCAACTGTATTGTGAATACGCCTAGGCTACATCTTGATTTACTCAGTTTATCAATAGAGATTGACCATTCAAATAAATGATTACCATTATGTTGTTATGTAGTTACATTGGTAAAAACAAAGTCAGATTGAATGTATGATTGAGGATCTTGGCGCTGCTGGGGCGACTGGTGAGGACCTTCGTTCTGAGCAGCTGTAGTTTCCTCCGCAGTGCCCTGTTTTCTTTCTGGCTTTGAATTTCCAAACGAAACACTGCATAGTCGTCGTCTACGAGTTTACAGATGTCAGCCACGCTGCATTCGCTAGCACCTCCATAGTGGAGGTTATTTGAGTGTGAAAATACATTCAGTTGGCCATTGTTGGCAGCTAGGTAGCTAGCGTTGTCTAGATGACATCTATCAGCCAAGTCCTGTCTTCAACGCAAATTAAACACTACCTGGGACACGCCCGACACAGCTCTGAGAGGCTACACTGGACACTAACACGCAGCCGGGCCGGTGCGTAGCCAGGAACAGCCGGCGACCTGCCACTGACAACCGACAAAACTGCCACAACTGCGCTTCTCTCTCGCTCTTCACATTCAATGAGAGACAGACAACAACACAGTTGTGCGGGGCGCTGGTGGGGGTGTCCGCGGCGCTGGTGGGGGTGTCTGCGGCCATGGAGGGAGCATCTAAGTCCCCAGCAGAGCCAGGAAATGTTTGTTCCCTTGGACTGCCGACGTGCAGCAGTGAAAACTCATTTGAATCTAATGGGGGGACTTGCGTGCTATTACATGTATAATCTGCGACATGTTCGTTGTTGTCACGGGGAAAGGTCCGATGGATACCTTCATTTGTGAAAAATGTATTGAACTTGATGCAGCTAAAAAAAGGATTATTACTCTTCATGAAGAAATAAAACATTTGACCAAGCGCCTTGAACTGAATAAGGATTCTATGAGACTATCGGCATCTTTAAATGCTTCCTATCAAAAACATCCAGGAGGATCATAATGGGGACCTTTCCTGGACTATGATCAATTTCCGCCACTGCACCCCTCTACTAGCTTGAACCAGTAAATGGCTGCTCACTGTTCCACTCCAGGTGAGAGTAAATGGATGCGTGTCGGAACCAGAAAGAAGGAGAATAATCATTCTCGGCGCACCTGCCTTCTTCCCCCGCTTCGGGACTTAAGACTTTCAAATCGCTTTGAGCCCCTGTACCAGCTGTCTTCTGCCTGGGGTTTGGGTGTTCCCTCCATGGCTATGGATGACCCTCCAGCTACCTCTCCCTGTCCTAGTCAATCAACTGCCTGGGCACAGTCGAGACCACCGCGGCCCCCCTCCGCTGAGCCGTGCTCTCTGGATCAGAGCTCTGTCTGCACGGAGCTGGCATCTCAGCAGCCCTCTTCTCAGGTGAGTTCTGTGGCTCTGTCCTCGCAATCTGCTTCGAGACACAGCAGAGGCCAGATCATTCCGGCGATTGTGATAGGGAGTTCGATGGTGAGGCATATATCTGTACCTTGGGCAAAGACCACCAGATATCACCAGGTTGCTTCCCGAGGCTCTGAGTCAGTCACCAGGGGCTGATGCTGTCATGTTTCATGTGGGGTCAAATTACATTATGAAGGGAAGAACAGCTGAAGATGGATTTTAAAGAACTGATTGGGTCTCTACTTGACACCAACAAACACCCCATAATATCTGGCCCTCTGACCTCCCTAAATCATGGAATTGAACCGTTCAGCAGACTTTTACATATACATTTACATTTTCATCATTTAGCAGACGCTCTTATCCAGAGCGACTTACAAATTGGTGCATTCACCTTATGATAGCCAGTGGGACAACCACTTTACAATATATATATATATATATATATATATATATATATATATATATATATATATATATATATATATATATCTATTCTTTATTTTATTTTATTTTTTTTTTTTTTGGGGGGGGGGGGGTAAGGGGGAGGGTAGAAGGATTACTTTTATTCCTATCCCAGGTATTCCTTAAAGAGGTGGGGTTTCAAGTGTCTCCAGAAGGTGGTGAGTGACTCCGCTGTCCTGGCATCGTGAGGGAGCTTGTTCCACCATTGGGGTGCCAGAGCAGTGAACTGTTTTGACTGGGCTGAGCGGGAACTGTGCTTCCGCAGAGGTAGGGGGGCCAGCAGGCCAGAGGTTGATGAACGCAATGCCCTCGTTTGGGTGTAGGGACTGATCAGAGCCTGAAGGTACGGAGGTGCCGTTCCCCTCACAGCTCCGTAGGCAAGCACCATGGTCTTGTAGCAGATGCGGGCTTCAACTGGAAGCCAGTGGAGTGCGCGGAGGAGCGGGGGTGATGTGAGAGAACTTGGGAAGGTTGAACACCAGACGGGCTGCAGCGTTCTGGATGAGTTGTAGGGGTTTAATGGCACAGGCAGGGAGCCCAGCCAACAGCGAGTTGCAGTAATCCAGACGGGAGATGACAAGTGCCTGGATTAGGACCTGTGCCGCTTCCTGTGTAAGGTAGGGTCGTACTCTGCGAATGTTGTAGAACATGAACCTACAGGATCGGGTCACCGCTTTGATGTTAGCGGAGAATGACAGGGTGTTGTCCAGGGTCACGCCAAGGTTCTTTGCATTCTAGGAGGAGGACACAATGGAGTTGTCAACCGTGATGGCGAGATCATGGAGTGGGCAGTCCTTCCCCGGGAGGAAGAGCAGCTCCGTCTTGCCGAGGTTCAGCTTGAGGTGGTGATCCGTCATCCACACTGATATGTCTGCCAGACATGCAGAGATGCGATTCGCCACCTGGTTATCAGAAGGGGGAAAGGAGAAGATTAATTGTGTGTCGTCTGCGTAGCAATGATAGGAGAGACCATGTGAGGATATGACAGAGCCAAGTGACTTGGTGTATAGAGAGAATAGGAGAGGGCCTAGAACTGAGACCTGGGGGACACCAGTGGTGAGAGCACGTGGTGCGGAGACAGCTTCTCGCCACGCCACTTGGTAGGAGCGACCGGGCAGGTAGGACGCAATCCAAGAGTGAGCCGCGCCGGAGATGCCCAGCTCGGAGAGGGTGGAGAGGAGGATCTGATGGTTCACAGTATCAAAGACAGCAGACAGGTCTAGAAGGACAAGAGCAGAGGAGAGAGAGTTAGCTTTAGCAGTGCGGAGAGCCTCCGTGACACAGAGAAGAGCAGTCTCAGTTGAATGACCAGTCTTGAAACCTGACTGGTTTGGATCAAGAAGGTTGTTCTGAGAGAGATAGCAAGAGAGTTCGCTAAAGTAGTTTTGGGAGAGAAAAGAAAGAAGGGATACTGGTCTGTAGTTGTTGACATCAGAGGGATCGAGTGTTGTTGTTTTTTGAGAAGAAGGGGTGCAACTCTCGCTCTCTTGAAGACGGAAGGGACATAGCCAGCGGTCAAGGATGAGTTGATCAGCGAGGTGAGGTAAGGGAGAAGGTCACCGGAGATGGTCTGGAGAAGAGAGGAGGGGATATGGTCAAGCGGGCAGGTTGTTGGGGCGGCCAGCCGTCACAAGTCGCAAGATTTTATCTGGAGAGAGAGGGGAGAAAGAAGTCAAAGCATAGGGTAGGGCAGTGTGAGCAGGGACCAGCGGTGTCATTTGACTTAATAAAATGAGGATCGGATGTCGTCAAACTTCTTTTCAAAATGGTTGACGAAGTTTAGCCCTCCATAACTGGCTACGAGACTATTGCAGCTCTGTGGGTGTAACATTTATTGACAAATTTGATACCTTCTTGAAACAAAGCTCGTATTACAAGGAGGATGGGATCCACCCAAATAATTTGTGTTCCAAGATCCTTTCATAGCATTATAAGGCTGCGTTGAGACAATGACTTATCAATGAACCAAGTCCAGCTCATTTAATTCCTACCACTGTGTCGCTGAGTTGTCATAATGCTTCAGCAAACGCACATTATCCCAGGGGTGTTGGAAGACACAATGTAGGTAACCTAATTTATGTCCCTCTTACTGCCCTGAATGCCTCTGCTGATCCTTAAGCTATTGTATGCAGTAACCATATGCCTATGAACCAGACTAATACTGTTGGCACTGAGGTGATGTGCCCTAGTAGGAAGTCCACTGTGTGCAGCTCACCCTGCACTAAACAATAATTTGAGCATGTCTACCTCTGCTATGCTTCCCAGTAAAGCAAGAAAAACCATAATCAAGCATCCCAGAAAGGTGTTAAAAATAGCCCACGTTAACTTATGTAGCTTAAGAAACAAGGTTCATGAAATCTATAATTTGCTAGCAAGAGATGACATTCATATTCTGACAGTCTCTGAAACTCACTTAGATAATACCTTTGATGATACAGTGGTAGCAATACATTGTTATAAGATCTACAGAAAAGACAGAAATGCCAAAGGTGGAGGTGTGGCTGTTTATATTCAGAACCACAATCCTTTAAAGCTTAGAGAGGATCTCATGTTAAATACTGTTGAAGTAATATGGCTACAGGTTAATCTGCCTCACCTAAAGCCCATTCTGGTGGGAAGCTGCTATAGACCACCAAGTGCTAACAGTCAGTATCTGGATAACATGTGTGAAATGCTTGATAATGTATGTGATATCAATAGAGAGGTATACTTTCTGGGTGATTTAAATATTGACTGGCTTTCATCAGGCTGCCCACTCAAGAGAAAGCTTCAAACTCTAACTAGTGCCTGCAACCTGGTTCAGGTTATCAATCAATCTACCAGGGTATTTACAAACAGTACAGGAATGAAATCATCAACATGTATTGATCAGATCTTTACTAATGCTGCAGAAATGTGTTTGATAGCAGTATCCAAATCCATCGGATATAGTGATCACATTATAGTAGCCATATCTAGGAAAACCAAAGCTCCCAGATATGGGCCAAATATTGTGTATAAGAGGTCATACAATACGTTTTGTAGTGATTCCTATGTTGTTGATGTGAATAATATTTGTTGGTCCGTGGTGTGTAATGACAAGCAACCAGACGCTGCACTTGACACATTCATGAAATTGCTTATCCCAGTTACTAATAAGCATGCACCCATTAAGAAAATGACTGTAAAAACTGTTAAATCCACGTGGAATAATGAGGAATTGAAAAATGGTATGGTTGAGAGGGATGAGACAAAAGAGATGGCAAATAAGTCTGGCTGCACAACCGATTGGCAAACCTACTGCAAATTGAGCTCCATCATTCATTGAATCAGATGGCTCCTTCATCACAAAACCCACTGATATTGCCAACTAATTTAATGATTTTTTCATTGGCAAGATTAGCAAATTTAGGCATGACATGCCAGCAACAAACGCTGACACTACACATCCAAGTATATCTGACCAAATTATGAAAGACAAGCATTGTAATTTTGAATTCCGTAAAGTGAGTGTGGAAGAGGTGAAAAAATGATTGTTGTCTATCAACAATTACAAGCCACCGGGGTCTGACAACTTGGATGGAAAATTACTGAGGATAATAACGGACGATATTGCCACTCCCATTTGCCATATCTTCAATTTAAGCCTACTAGAAAGTGTGTGCCCCAGGCCTGGAGGGAAGCAAAAGTTATTCCCCTACCTAAGAATAGTAAAGCCCCCTTAACTGGCTCAAATAGCCGACCAATCAGCCTGTTACCAACCGTTAATAATCTTTTGGAAAAAATGGTGTTTGACCAGACACAATGCTTTTTTACGTGAAAGAAATTGACAAAAGACTTTCAGCATGCTTATAGGGAAGGACATTCAACAAAAACATCACTTACACAAATTACTGAGAGAATTGATGATAAAAAGATTGTGGGGGTTGTTTTGTTAGACTTCAGTGTGGCTTTTGACATTATCGATCATAGCCTGTTTGCTGGAAAAACTTGTGTTATGGCTTACACCCCCTGCAATATTGTGGGATAAAGAGTAACTTGTCTAACAGAACACAGAGGGTGTTCTTTAATGGAAGCCTCTCCAACATAATCCAGGTAGAATCAGGAATTCTCCAGGGCAGCTGTCTAGGCCAATTACCTTTTTCAATCTTTATTAAAAACATGCCACTGGCATTGAGTAAAGCCAGTGTGTCTATGTATGCGGATGACTCAACACTATACATGTCAGCTACTACATCAACTGAAATAACTGCAACACTTAACAAAAGAGCTGAAGTTAGTTTCAGAGTGGGTGGCAAGGAATAAGTTAGTCCTAAATATTTCTAAAACTAAAATCATTGTATTTGGGACAAATCATTCACTAAACCCTAAACCTCAACTAAATCTTGTAATAAATACTATGGAAATTGAGCAAGTTGAGATTACTAAACTGCTTGGAGTAACCCTGGATTGTAAACTGTCATGGTCAAAACATATTGATAAAACAGTAGCTAAGATGGGGAGAAGTCTTTCCATAATAAAGTGCTGCTCTGTATTCTTAACAGCATTATCAACAAGGCAGGTCCTACAGGCCCTAGTTTTGTCACACCTGGACTACTGTTCAGTCGTGTGGTCAGGTGCCATAAAGAGGGACTTAGGAAAATTGTAATTGGCTCAGAACAGGGCAGCACGGCTGGACCTTGGATGTACACAGAGAGCTAACATCAATAATATGCATGTCAATCTCTAATGGCTCAAAGTGGAGTAGAGATTGACTTCTTCACTACTTGTATTTATGAGAGGTATTGACATGTTGAGTGCACCGAGCTGTCTGTTTGAACTACTGGCACACAGCTCGGACACCCATGCATACCCCACAAGACATGCCACCAGAGGTCTCTTCACAGTCCCAAGTCCAGAACAGACTATGGGAGGTGCACAGTACTACATAGAGCCATGAATATATGGAACTCTATTCCACATCAAGTAACTCATGCAAGCAGTAAAATTAGATTTAAAAAACAGATAAAAAATTCACCTTATGGAACAGCGGTGACTGTGAAGCAAAACAAACATAGACAAATACATACAAACACACAATAACATTCACACTATACACACGTGTTTACATGGATTTTGTGTCATAGATATGTGGTAGTAGAGTAGAGGCCTGAGGGCACACACTTAATATGTTGTGAAATCTGTTATGAATGTATTGTAATGTTTTTAAAATGTATAACTGCCTTAATTTTGCTGGACCCCAGGAAGAGTAACTGCTGCCTTGGCAGCAGCTAATGGGGATCTATAATAAATACAAATACAAATACATGAAAGCCTGCTTGGAGTTTGCCAAAAGGCAATAAAGGACTCTCAGACCATGAGAAACAAGATTCTTTGGTCTGATGAAACCAAAATTGAAACTCTTTCGCCTGAATGCCAAGCGTCACGTCTGGAGGAAAACCTGCACCATCCCTACGGTGAAGCATGGTGGTGGTGGCCCAGCATCATGCTGTGGGGATGTTTTTCAGCGGCAGGGACTGGGAGACTATTCAGGATCGAGGCAAAGATGATCGGAGCAAAGCACAGTGAGATCCTTGATGAAAACCTGCTCCAGAGCGCTCAGGACCTCAGACTGGGGCGAAGGTTCACCTTCCAACAGGACAAAGACCCTAAGCACACAGACAAGACAACGCAGGAGTGGCTTCGGGACAAGTCTGTATGAAAAATGTATGCACTCACTAACTGTAAGTCGCTCTCGATTAGAGTGT